>JANRMT010062848.1:18416939-18483081 GCA_026402145.1 Polypterus bichir lapradei | reverse complement strand
GAATAATGCAGTCAAGGAGGTAGCACATTTCCTCATGTTTGGGTACTTTTCCTCTGTGAGTAAGTTCCAAAACTGTCCATGAGCCCCATACTTCAGCTGAATGTCATCCTGTAGTGTCAAAATCTCATCCTCCACTGTAGAGGAGTTTTAGGTGAAACAGTGTTGCAATTTCTGATGTGAGTGAATCACCCTCAACATCTTCCTTAAAAGTATAGCACATAAATATAGCGATTGGCTCAAGTAAAGCAAAGTCTTGAAACCGTCTGTCAAAGTCTGACAGACAAATTTCAATCTGCTCTGTGTGGCGTATGCTGTCAAATTGCGCACACGCCTTCCATTGTATGTCCAGCTCTGACACAAGGTTTTGGATGTTCCCCAAATCATGGCACTGTAGCTTTGAGGACAGAAGTTGCATTTTTCGTTTGAAAGCATTAACTGAGCTAATCATATTGACCATGGTTTTGTCTTTTCCTTGCAGCTGTAAATTAAGCTCATTTAACATGTTGGTCAGATCGTTTTTCGGAAAGAAGTCAGTTTCGTAGTCTTTATGAACAGTTCGAAAGTGCCTTTCCATATCTTCCTTCTTTGGAATAGCAATGATAGATTGACAGATCAGATAAACGCACTTCGATTGTGACATTGTGAGAAAAAAAATCCTCTTCAAATTCCACATGTCCTAGAACACCATACCCATTACACCCCCCCAACCCGCAACTTTTTTTTCATTCCCCTTCTTTAGTCGATATAAATTGGAAGGCTAACTAGATCACTTAGATAGCCGGAGTTTTGCAGTAACTCACGCATTTGATTGTGCGTGCGGGATGACCAGTGTGTTAGAAGAAAAGAGATCCCAGACTGGCTGTATGTCAATCAAGTGGCAAATGCTATAAAGAGGATATGATAGACTAACATCTAAAAAATTTTTTTTCGAATGCAACGCGATCTACCTGCACTACCTTTGCGATCTACCGGTCGATCACGATTGACGCATTGGGCACCCCTGTTCTAGATTATCGTCATAATTTTATTTTATAGGATTTTTGCACTAGTATTTTGTGTGCATGGGTGACACCACTTTGCAGTATTTGGGCATTTCATTATGGTAACAGCACCCATTGCTTAGTGACATGTGGAAGTATATTTGCATATCATGTCATCACATCATCCTTATTTGAGATGACACTGCCACATACCTAAATCTCTGAATTTTCTGTAAAGAGCAATGAAAAATACATAGGTATCTAATGATTTTTCTGCAAAGTTGGATCAGGATTTTGTTTTGATTTCTGGCTTCAATTTTTAGCTCTTTTTTGGAACAGCCCCCATTTTTTCACATTCATTTTTTTTGTTTCAGACTCCATCTGTTTATTTGAAAACCTTTTTTCTTCTTCAATTTGCTCTTTTTCAGCCCTTGTGGCTTTCTTTTTTCCTTCTCATTACAATTTTGACCTGTCTGCAGTCTCTTATAGGATGTGTCCTTTTCCAAGCTACAATCTACCATTGTGGTGGATTAAAGCTTTCTTTTAACAAATTTCACATGACACTTCTCCTAATAGCCTTCTGACCACCCCCATTTACCCACACAGTGTTATTATTCTATACTGTGATCTCTTGGGGAAGCAAATTGAGTTTAAAAGATACATAATGTCAGAACGAACATATCAGGAAGCCTGTTCCATCATAGGGCGAATCCTGAACACACTGGAAGCTGTTGTGGAAATGAGTATGGTGGTAAAACTGAATGCTGCTATCAGGCAATTCAGCGCTTCCTTCTGACATCCTCGACTAAATAGGCTACTTATCTCTCTGTTATATTAAAAACGGTTTCTGTCATGTCTGCGTTATTCAGCCTTGATCACTCCACTCCACACCGCTCGCACAATCATTACTCCACTGCGCACATCCTCTCTCCGCATACCACCCTGAGACACTCTCAGTGCTAACTCACCCTTCAACGCAGTCAATTATAATGGCAAGGCAGAATAGCACATTTATCAGTTGAAGAATTTCGAATTTTAGATCGATGGAGAAAGAGCGGAAAGAGCTGATAATGAACGTCAGAAAAGAAAATGAACAAAAAACAGCTGAATATAATAAAAAATTAAGAACAATGAGAATCGTGCTATAAATAAAAAAGAGAAAAATATCCCAAACAATGTGCGAACAGAAATGCAAAAAAGCAGCGTTTACAGAATATAAGTTAGAGGATAAAGTAATTCATAATATTGTGTTTTTCACGAGGTGTTAATGTAATTTATTTTTTTATTTACTTTTTATTACATTTGACTTTTTTACTTCTTCTTCTTTACTTTTACTTTTTTACTACGTTATATTATTTATTGACATTTAAAATAGACAGGTGTAGTGAAATACTCAAGTAACTGATTTGCTATCTAAAATAACTAAGGACCAAACCCAAGCCCCGCATACACATCTGTATACCATTTCTTTAAATGCAATCACTTTCTCTAGTAGAGGGGACCCCCAACACCCTTTGAGCGGCTGAGCTGCAAGATAGTGGGCGCCCAGTGCCTGCCCCCGGGGGTTGGCAAGCGAAGTAAGCAGGGGGCAGAGCCCCTTAGTACTCTTTAATTTGGTATTTCTGCACAAATATACATTTATTATTATTATTATTATTATTATTATTATATTATTTGTGATTATTATATTGTATTATTTGTTTTCAGCAGCTGTATTTTTGTTTTTTATGTTTCTACAACTGTATGCATCTAATTTTTTCCCCTTGGTTTATTAAAGTTTACATAATTCAATTCAATGACTTGTAAAGTCTCTCTTTGTTCCTTAGTGTACTATCCCTGCCTGCAGCACTCAGCATCTCATCACAGGGGCCAAGTGAGCCAAAAAGGCTATGAGCGGTAGGCAAACTAATAATCAATTTGTTTACCTTCATTAAATGTCAAAGTTCCAAAGGGCAAGAACACAAACACTCTTAAGTTCTGATGTTGCTACTTCATAGAGTTTGGGGTGAAATATTTGTCAATGAATTGACTGTTTCTTTCATCTAATTTTTTCATTACTTTTCATTGCTATCAAGAAGGACATTATTCTCATGTCAGCTTTACCATTCTGTAATTTAATTTCAAAACATCCATTTATCCATTTTGGATTCTGCTTTATCCAGCGTGTGTTGTCTTAGCCTTAAAAGCTTAATGGTGTAGGAATTGATAAGAATCAATAAGACACCCACCCAGGAGGATGTCAATAAATGTTGGGAATGGAAAAGTGAATTTTAACTTTAATTGATGAATTAATGATCAGTTTTGCCTTCAGCAATACCGGTAATAAATCAAATAATTCGGCAAGGTTGACACATAAGACAAGACTCACACAAATATATAACACAGTGGGGCTGGCAGTTTACTTGCTATTTAGAGTTCTAATTTATCCTCTATCCATCCATTATCCAACCCGCTATATCCTAACTACAGGATCACGGGGGTCTGCTGGAGACAATCCCAGCCAACACAGGGCGCAAGGCAGGAAACAAACCCCGGGCAGGGCACCAGCCCACCGCAGCTAATTTATCTTGACAAAGATAAATAGTTGAATGATGCCAAGTCTTTAAAGGTGATATCCACTAATGCATGGAGTTGTTGCTTTGTTGCTGCTTTGGGTTCAAGTGGGGGATTCTTCTTGTGCTGGAGCGCACTCTTTCTCTTTGCTGCATGACCCTTTGTTTTTGGTGTCTACTGCTTTCCTTAGTTAGGCTGTTTGCTGTACAGTATTGTCTGCCACTTCAAAGGAGGAAGCATTACTCTTTCTGGTACAAGAGTCTAGGTCCGGAAGTAACCTTCTTGAAGTGATAGCTGCTTCTATGCCTTCAGACTGGCTTGGTGTTTAGTTTGGCAAACTGGATCTCAGCTCTCACATTCACAAAGAGAAGAGGTTGTCATATTCAGTGCCCCAAGGAAGAGCAGCTCACATGTTTCAGGTTCAGACAGCAGGTTTCAGAGGTTTTCAGTCATTTTGGAGAGTGAATTCCCTTGAGCAAGCCATCTAAGAGAGACAAAGAGAGCCCTACATTTCCTAGAGAACCTTTCAGATGATGCAGCAAATTTTAAGGAAATGTATAACTTTTACTGAATGGATTAAAGTCACATCTAATTACAAAATCAGTGTCTCCTTTCCATCAAAGTAGTCATTCATTGACTTGAAGCTCTTTGTTATTGCTTGGGTCCATTTCATGCCTTCTGGCTCAAGAAGCCTTCAGAGGGGTCTCTAGAGAAATGACAATGCAACTCTGATTTACTTTAAGTGGGGGAAAGTACTGCTGGATGCCTGTATCCCTGTTAAATCTGTTTTCTTAACAGGCCTGGTGTGCCACTAAAGCTAAATGGGCAATGACCATTTTGTCCTACAAATAGACATACATGCCGACATTCCTTCATTAATTAACTAAACAGGACGCGTGAAGTATCAAATATAAACTCAGACAGAACCCAGGTCCTACTAAACACACCGCTAAGTTACATCTAGCTCAGATCACCTATCCATGTGATTTGCTCATGGCACATCCCAAGATGTCAGGACAAAGACATGAACTAACACCGGATAAGATGCCACTCTGTTACCAGACATAGCCATGAACTCAGCATTTCTGAGTTGTGAGACCACTTTGTCACCATTCCTGCTATAAGTCAGCAGTCTATTTATGTATTTTCTGATGTCATTTTTGCCATTACAGGATCTAAGTGAGCTGCAAGCTTTTCTTTCAGTGCTGGTAACAT
Source organism: Polypterus bichir lapradei (assembly GCA_026402145.1). Lineage (NCBI taxonomy): Eukaryota > Metazoa > Chordata > Cladistia > Polypteriformes > Polypteridae > Polypterus > Polypterus bichir. The sequence goes on along the minus strand of JANRMT010062848.1, from coordinate 18,478,333 downwards.
ATAATTGCAGACATAATCATGCACACAACCACACTCACTTACATAGGCTGTGACTATGCTGAGATTTGAACCCTAGTCCACATAGCATTCAGGCAAAACTGCTACACACTATGCCTCCATGCTGTCCCCTGTAAATCAATTCAGTTAATATTTGTATAGTATTCTGCAGAATGAGTTTTGCTCAGAGAACTCAACAGGAAATCATGATTCAAAGGAAAGTGTAACTCACAATTAGCAAATGAAAGAGATGAAGAGGGCACTAAAGGCAATAAGAAACATTCAATTGTATATACACTCACTGTGCAAATAATTAGGAGCACTACACTTATACAGAGTAGCGCCTCCATTTACTCTCAAAACCACCTTCATTCTTCGTGGCATGGATTCCACATGATGTTAGAAACTTTCCCTTGAGATTCTGATCTATGTTAATATGATTGCTACACACAATTTCTGCATGTTCTCTTATTCTACCACACCCCCAAGTCGTTCTGTTGGATTCAGATCTGGTGACTGCAATGGCCACTTAAGAACACCAAAACTAATTATCATGTTCATTAAACCAGTTTGAAATGACTTATCTGACATGGTGCATTAATATGACGGAGGAAACCATTAGTAGATGGGCCAGTTGTGGACATGAAGAGATATAAGTGGTCAGCAACAATAGTCAAATAGGCCATCACATTCAAACAATGACCGATTGGTATTAAAGGACCCAATTTGTTCATTGAGTGTACGTACATACACAAACACATATGCACATTCTCAAACCAACATATTCTAATTCAGGATGCAGCTGTTTGTGGTTTCCAAATGATCCAGCTAGCTACTTTGAATTATAGGTTTAATATTTGTATTTGGACATGCTACTGTTTAGTTCCACTTCAGATTTCCCGTAACAATAGTAAGAAGCCAAAAGAAGTAAAATTTGAAAAATTAAATATATATTCTTCTTCTTTCAGCTGCTCCTGTTAGGGGTTGCCACAGCACATCATCTTCTTCCATATCTTTCTGTCCTCTGCATCTTGTTCTGTTACACCCATCACCTGCATGTCCTCTTTCACCACATCCATAAACCTTCTCTTAGGCCTTCCTCTTTTCCTCTTCCCTGGCAGCTTTATCCTTAGCATCCTCCTCCCAATATATTCAGCATCTCTCCTCTGCACATGTCCAAACCAACGCAATCTCGCCTCTCTGACTTTGTCTCCCAACCATCCAACTTGAGCTGACCCTCTAATGTACTCATTTCTAATCCTGTCCATCCTCATCATACCCAGTGCAAATCTTAGCATCTTTAACTCTGCCACCTCCAGCTCTGTCTCCTGCTTTCTGGTCAGTGCCACCATCTCCAACCCATATAACATAGCTGGTCTCACTACCGTCCTGTAGACCTTCCTTTACACTATTGCTGATACCCGTCTGTCAAAAATCACTCCTGACACTCTTCTCCACCCATTCCACCCTGCCTGCACGCTCTTTTTCACCTCTCTTCCACAATCCCCATTACTCTGTACAGTTGATCCCAAGTATTTAAACTCATCCACCTTCACCAACTCTACTCCCTGCATCCTCACCATTCCACTGACCTCCCTCTCATTTTACACACATGTATTCTGCTTTGTTCCTACTGACCTTCATTCCTCTCCTCTCTAGAGCATATCTCCACCTCTCCAGGGTCTCCTCAACCTGCTCCCTACTCTCGCTACAGATCACAATGTCATCAGCAAACATCATAGTCCACGGGGACTCCTGTCTAATCTCGTCTGTCAACCTGTTACTCACCACTGCAAATATGAAAGGGCTAAGAGCCGATCCCTGATGTAATCCCACCTCCACCTTGAATGCATCCATCACTCCTACTGCAGACCTCACCACTGTCACACTTGAAAGATTAAATATATATATAATGCACAGTAATTATAAATGCAATGAAAACACAATTAAGAAAATAAATAATTACACAGAGAATCCAAATTTGAGAACAAAATACGCAGTACCAATACATTTTTCATAACCTCTTTGTAAGAAGAAAAATGGAAAAGTGTACTTAGCAAGGTCTCCAGACAATGAAATGATATTCTCACCAGTATGTTTTTACTTCATGGGTATAGTCTCCTATGCTTATGGTCACTGTTGTAGCTGCAACAACACTCCAAGTTATTAAAGGTATCACCATCAAGGAAAACTGCAAACTCACCACACTCATTCCTTTTCCTTTGCTCTGACTGCTAAGCTGATTCTAGTAACCTGTGTCTTCTTCCACTGCTATCTCAAACCCTAAAAACATGTGGGGGTACTTTAGATTTTATGTGAAATTTGCTGATGTATTTTGTGGGTCCTTTCTTTCCCTAATATTGTTCAGCATCAGTTGCAGATAAAGTTAGTAGAAAAGACCAGAAGATCCTGCTAATCATGAATCATTAAGTTATCATGTAATAATTATTTAAGATTTATATATGTGGCATTGCTACGTGGGTAGTTTGGACTTTAAAGTTTAATGTATATGTTGTTCTTCATTTTGAAAGAAAGATAAGTATGTTTGGGAGGCTATCAGTAAAATGGGATGACTGCATGAGGGGTTTAGGGATGTTGTAGTTCATATGGTCACAGATGGAGCCTAGGTGACATGATAATTGTTCATTTTCAAACAAAGGCTTAAAATTTAATGCTATGAAAACCAATTTACAAATAATATTACAATAAAAAAATCAAGACATCATTAATCCCTTGATGAGTGTGTATAGATTCCAAAGGGATTCTCTTACCATCAGGACTGCAAAGTCAGCCTAAACACCTTAAGTAGATAATGAGAACCATTTCAGCTATGAGAGGCATTCTGCCCTCACGATTGCGTATCTGTGTAAAGCTAGACAGAGAGCGAACAACAACTCCAGTAAACTCGATTCTTATTCAGAGTGAGGCTTTTACTGATAAATCTTTCATTCTTGATTGTAAAACTACAAAGCGCTCAGAACTTCACTAAACTGCCTTCTTAAGAAAGGTGAATTGAACAACTTGACAATGTCAATACTTAAATATGATCGCTAGGTGGCAAACCTTTTAAGGCAAACCTTAAAATAAAGTGTGAACAGAATAACAGGTATAGCAAGAATGAAAGATTACCAAAATATCACTATAATCCCTGTGGTGAGAAAGGTTTTTAGTAGTAAATTAATTTCAGACAAGACTGATCACCATCTGCTCCACTTTCAGTTATGTCTGGAATGTGGCCAGCACCTTAATATTAAGACACTCCTCAGCTGCTGAGAAATCTGACCTCATGGAAGACAACTGAACAGCATGTCTTACTCCCAGTAGTTTTCCTCCTGTCCACAGTGGAATGTTTTAGGTAATTAACCATCACTCAGAGGAATTTTCTCCAGTAAATTCTTTAGATATCACCCTTGTACTTTTTGAGGACACAGTGCTTAGCAGTTTTGCCTCACAGCTCTAGGTAACTATGCTCTATGTCGCATATGTGTGCATGGGAGGCAGCTAAAGGGCTTGAAAGAGAGTAAATCCGAACCAGACTGGGAGGTAGCAGAGTGCACCGACTCTTTTTCTCGTTTTTCTAAAGACCATTCACAGGAAATTCCGTATGGCCCTGAAGATATCAATTCTGGTTCCGACCCCTTTGACGTCACTTTTGGGTCTGAGCCTATGGATGAAGACCCTTCATGTTCCAAACCCTTTTGAAGTCATTTGCTATACTGGCCTTTAAAAGCCACCAACCTTTCCTCTATCTCCTCAGTTCTGTTCGGGACTCTGATCTGTACACTTCCGTACATCAATTTATTCAATTTTACAACCAGGAAACAATATACAGGTGGCTGCCCCAAACTTTGCTATGGCTCTTTGTCGAGTTTGTGACATCTGATAATTACATGTATGTACTTTTTATGTTCTCACTCTGTGTTTACATTTTTCCATATACTCTGTTTTCTATCAAGTGTTTGGAGGTCCATGCTAAACTGACTGAGACTACTACTACTACTACTTCTACAATATTAGTGGTACAGGGTCTATTGTCTTATCACCCCATAATGGCATAAGTAAGCTCAGAAAATGAAGAGATGTTTAAGTGATTCCAAAGCCTACACATATGTTAAATAAACAGTTATCATTAGCAACTTTCCCTAATGATACAAATGAGGATATGTAAGTAAGTAATTGAGAGGCAGTTCTTTCTAATTTAAGAAATGCCCATTCTGCATATCAAACCACTAAATCATCTTCTGCTTTTTTGAGACCAAAGTACTTACATAAATAAGTAAAACACATTGCACTCCTGGCCAGGTAAGAATTTCTCAGGTCTGCGCCTTTAGGTTCCTCATGGGATGCAGGTTACATCTGTTGTTGCTCACTAATATGAAAAAAGTTTTCTCACAACAAAAACTAAATGCATGTTTAGAACCTTTGAAAGTAATCAAAGCTTCATCTGAGCCCAGAAATGAATGACTGATAGTGCTCTTCAGCTACAGCAAGCTACCTTAACATGGCTAGCAGTTGTTGTGGAGGCACAGGGAAGTTGTATTTTGGGTTAGTTTTGCTGCTTTCAGATATTTGGTAGGTAGCCATCACTTAGGTTGGGTGGTAGTTAATGTTGTTGCCTCGCAGGGCCACAAGTCCTGATCCAGACAATGTCTGTGTGGTGTCTGCATGTTTTCTTTGGAGGGTGGAGGGTTCTTAAGTTACCCACATTCCAAAGATGAGACGATTGGATTAAATGTAAATTCTAAATTTAGATGGTGTGTGCAAGGTTAATATTGTAAATATAGAAGGCAGAATGCAGTACAAGGGTAGTAAAAGAGTGCTATTAGGATACTTCAGCCACCTCAAATCCAGTCTTCCTCCCACACTAGATCCCTACCAGTTTGCCTATTGCCCCAATAGGTCAACGGAGGATGTCATATCCTCAACTCTTCACTCTGCCCTGACACACCTGAATAACAACAATTCCTACATCAGTATGCTATTTGTTGATTTTACCTCCACATTTAACACCATCATCTGCTCCAATCTGGTAAATAAACTCAGCAACCGCAACATCAGAACCTCTCTTTGTAATTGGACACTGGAGTTTCTAAGAAACAGACCCCAATTAGTCAGGTTTAACAATCACACATCCTCTACACTGATTCTGAATAACGGTGTTTCACATGGCTGTGTGCTCAGCCCACTCCTCTACTCCCTCTTCACCCATGACTGCATCCGACTATATGGCTCCAACTCCATCTTAAAGTTCGCCGCTGACACCATGGTAATTGGACTGATTAGCTATAACAACAAGTCAGCTTACAGAGAAGAGGTTTAGCATCTAGCAACATGGTGTGCTGACAATAACCTCTCTATCAACATGAAGAAGACTAAGGATTTCATTGTGAATTACCAAAAAAGTAAAGGCAGCAGATATGCATCCAACTATATAAATGGGGCTGACATGGAGTGTTTCTAGCTTCAAATTCCTGGGTGTCCACATCTCTGAGGACCTTTCTTGGACAATAAACATTTCCAGTCTGGTTAAAGAAGCACAACAGTGACTATACTCTTTGGGGTGGCTAAAGAAAGCCTGCCTGTTCCCTCAGATTCTGTTGAACTTTTACTGCTGCACTGTCAAAAGCATATTGAATAACTGTTGAGATGGACGGCCGGCAGCGCATCCCGGCCGACACATCCAGGCTGCTAGATGGCGTCTTTCCTGCAGCAGGGAGGTGCCCTGGATTACCGCAGGGCACAGTGGGAGATGGAGTTCGGCTTCACAGCCCTGCTGGGTGCCGTGGGTGCCATCGTGGGATGCTGCAGGGAGATGCTAGGATTTTTATTTTCCCTGTAGCCTGGAAGTACTCCCAAGTCACGGGGACGGAAGAACAGAAGTACTTCCGGGCTGAAGAAAAAATATTAGTCTTCATCTGACCCAGAAGTTCTATTGAATCGCATGGACAGAAGGACAGGAGCACTTCCGGGTCAAGGGCTATTTAAAGGACTATGGGAAACCCAGCAAGCTGAGCCAGAGTTGGGAGGTAGTGTGATGGAGCTCCTGGGAGTGGAGGATTGATTTATTGTATTGCTATTGATTATTGGATTTATTGTGTATTGTGGTGGAGGTGCTTGAAAAGCACATTATACTCAAAAAGAAGAAATTAAAAATATTTCTAGTGCTTTTATCTGGTGTCTGGACATTTTGTCTATGGGGTCTGAGGAGTGACAGCATCCTCTAGTGTCACACTGTATTACGATATAGTATGGCAATTGCTCCATAGCTGACAGGGAGGCCCTGCAACAGGTGGTGAAAACTGCCCAGCACATCATCGGCATCCCGCTGCTGACTATTGCTGACCTGCAGTATACACGGTGTCTGTGATGGGCTCACAATATCATCAAGGACGCCTTTCACCACAACCATGGACTGTTTATACTCCACTAATCGCAGAGGTGCTACAGGAGCCTTTGGTCCTGCACCGGCAGACTCAGGAACAATTTCTTTCATAACACAATCACCATTCTGAACTCTCAACCCTTACCACTCAAATAGCTGACCTTTTTAAATATCAATAAGTTCTAACTGTACTCTATGTATATTTTCACCTGTTTACATATATCTATTCTGTACACAAAAATATGTTATATATCTGTATTTATTCACATCATGTATCTGTACTTACTGATCAGTATTCATATCTATATACTCTTCCTTGTGTATGCTGCCTTATTGTACTTTAATTTGATATTTGCACGCACTGTCTATTGCTCTTTACTCTACTATTTGCACTTTCTAGTTAGATGCTAAACTACATTCCATTGTACCTGTACAATAACAATAAAGTTTAATCTAATCTCCATCCATTTTTACCCACTGAATCCGAACACAGGGGCATGGAGGTCTGCAGGAACCAATCCCGGGCAGGGTGCCAACCTACCGCAGGACACACACACACCAAGCACAATTTAGAATTGCCAGTCCACCTAACCTGCATGTCTTTGTACTGTGGGAGGGAACCGGAGTACATGGAGGAAACCCTCTCAGACACGGGGAGAACATGCAAACTCCATGCAGGGAGGACCCGGGAATCGAACCCAGGTCTCTGTACTGTAAGGCAGCAGTGCTACCACTGCGCCACCGTGAATCTAATCTAATCTAATCTGTTGTTTGTTGTATTCCAGTTACATTTGGATGGATAATCTACATGGAAAGTGCAGCTTGTTCAGCACAAGTACTACAAAATATTAGTATTTTATAAAAATGTTCCTATTCAGTATTTGATTTGCTTTTCACTTGTTTCTTTTGGCGTGTACTTAAAGGCCTCTACTAACATTAAGCAAATATTATATCCAAGCCCATTTATTCTGTAGTTCTGTCTATTTATGATCTAAAACTAAAGTCCTTAATATGTATTTAACCATGCAATCCACTTTAATAAAAGGATAAGAGTCAGTGTGCCCATTTGGCTGTTACAGTATGTCTCAGTCAATCCAAAAGATGGTGCATCATAAACGTTTGTTTAATAAAATGCATGCATTTTTCATTCCAGTAGATGGCTATCATAAACACTAACTCTGCTTTTATGAATTCAATATGGTATATAATGGACACAAATGCATTGCACAGTCCACTGCAAACAGTAACACTGAGGTTTATGTTGATTACTGTATTTGGACCACAGCTAGCAATTACTAAATCTGAAACAAAAACTAACATATATAAAATAAATTGAAATGTTTTTGTGAAATAAAAACTAAACTAACAATGCAGCATTAACGCTAACTAGAATTAAACTGAATTTCTCAGTAAGATCGGAAAAATAATATAAAAATAAAAACTAATATAAAAAACAAAAGCATAATGATCATGGGTGTGTTTATGAGTGTGCCCTATGATGGTGTTTGCTTCCGATTCTGCTGGAGTAACAGTGCAAGGTGCAAGGTTTAGCAAGGTCAATAATAGTGCATTTCTTATGTACTGTACTGTACATCATTTAAAAATATAAAAAAATATTAAATGAATTATAAAAAAGACCAACAGAAAAGACACAAATAATCAGATAATAGTAATTTAATATTAACAATGAAACAGTAAATAAATACTACCCAGGGAAAACTCTTGGCCATAACATAATATTAATCTTTATGAATATACTTTATGACTGTTAAATGCAGTGCTCAAAGACCACCATATCTGTCTTGCATTTCATTTAGTTTTCTTTGCATTTAACTCTTTGGAGCTGATTCTTCTCTGTAGCACAGCTGACTTTACCAATCTGTATATCAAACTATACTGTCAATCACACCAGAAATATATTTAATACTTGGTTTTGCTTTGTGACTGTATGGCAGATTATCTACATCTGGGGTCACCAAGTCTGGTCCTGGAGGACCACCATGGCTGCAGGTTTTCATTCTAACCCTTTTCTTAATGAGTGACCTGTTTTTGCTGCTAAATAACTTATTTTGAACTAATTTTAATTAACTTGCTCTTGAAGACTCAGACCTCTGAATTGTTTCTTTTCCATAATTAGCAGCAAAACAATAATGAGATATAAAATAAGCCAAACAACTGGGGCCTCATGCATAAACGGTGCATACACACAGAAATGTTGCCCAAGAACATTTCCACGTTCAAATCGCGATGTATAAAACCTACATTTGGCGTAAAGCCACGCACTTTTCCACGGTACCTTATACTCTGTCGTACGCAAGTTCTCCGCTCGGTTTTGCAGACTGGCGGCACCCAGCGTCAAAGCAGTGCTACTGTTCCTGTGTGGTTACCCTTTATTTCTCAGAAACACATTCCTGACGCGGCTTTATAAATACACTGAAACTAACCACATATTGTTTATTAGTGTAATGTATCTGATTGTAGATTACCTGTAACAATATAATGGCCCAGGGAATACCCATAGTATTCCAAATACCATAACTGCTTTAGTGTTGTTACTCTCACTGCATCATCTTCTTCTTCTTCTTCTTTTTCTTCTTTCAGCTGTCCCCTTTAAGGGTTGCCACAGCGGATCATGTTTTTCCATATTACTCTCACTGCACCACTCGGAGTATTTATATGACTGTATCTGAGTCGGGAATCACAGCAGCTGATAGGAAAGAGAATTATCAGTATACAGCATCAAGCACATGCTGCCAAAGCCACAGCAAAACGTTTCAAAGCCTTTCCTGTACGGACTTCGCAGTTCAGAAACAGTTTCATCTCAAGTACAATTACCCCACTGTAAACCTGCACTACAGTTATAATATTGCACAACCTGCGCCACTTTATAAAGCGCGTATTTACATATGATGACGATATCATTTTTAAGATGAAATGCAGCAAAATACTGCATGTTGATTATATTATACAGATAAAACTGTAACTTCATTTAAATAATCTGTATTGTTAATAATTAAGCATGTGAGGACACGGTGCTGCAGCGCTAGCAAGTTCACGTATTGTTTCTGCCTCACGCTGTATATTTGCTGAGACTGGCGCGACAATGGAAGGATAGACGGATAGAATAATTAAACATTACGAAGATATTTCAATGTTCCTTAAAAGTTTTGAAGAATCGTCGTTGTAAGCTTACAGATGGCTTAACGTCTATTACAGAGCTGATTGTGAGGCGATTGAGGATTTGGGGAAAGAAAAGTAACGAAAGGAATTGGAGGTTAGTACGTTTGAAAGATACAGTACTGCTACAATAAATTACTTCATCGAAGGTTGCACATGGAGCAGCAGCATCTTGTGTGAGACATGAACAATCACTGCGCCATTGTGTTCCCATGTTTAATAACATCCTTTCATTCCAATCATCATGAAAATGATACCACATATACATCTCAGTATTTTAATTATTTCTAGATTAAAGTTGACATTTCATGCTTTTTTCCCACTGTGTGCCTATTTTTTTTTGTCTGTGCCCTAATAAGCTCAGACAGTGGGCTACAACTTACCTTTTCACAGCGACTTTGATATGTGACTTGTTTTTTATTTTAGCACTGTGTGACTTTGTGAACTTGAGCTTCTGAGTTTCTCCGACACGCTATGTCACTCGATCAACTTCCTTTTGTTGTTTATTCCACTGTTTAAATCAACAAATAGTATGTTTTTCCTTTGGCTCCACTTGGTATTCGCTGAAATTCTTATATTTTCCCCTGTGCTTTTCCCATTGTCTTTTCACAGAAGGCTGAGCTTAAGGGCTATTTATATTGATTTGCATATTCAAAAAGGCGTAATTCTGGGAGGAGTTTGGGCGGGACAGCACACGCGTGCATGAGCATTACTTTTCACATTGACCGGGATTTATGGAGCGGAAGAACACGGAAGTTGCAGTACGCACAGATTACTGCATCTAAATTTTTCTGTGCGTAAGCACATTTCGGCTTTTGTGCTTACGTCATGTTATAGTCCGAATTCTACGCATGGCATTATGCATGAGGCCCCTGGTGTCCATCATACAATATCTGAAAATAAAGAAAGATGAAGGTCTCAGGAATGTCAATCTGCTCAGGTCCCCAAAACATTTTAACAGTGCTCTTAGAAAGAGAAATTCAACAATTTTGGAAATGTCTGCTAATGCACCATGACAGCAGACAAGCCACAGAACTAAAGAACGGGTTTAATTAATGACAAGAATCAGCACCTCATTAAGCAGCTGGTTGGAGTGAAATTGGTTGGAGTTGGAGGCCCTGACTTAGTTGGTCTTCTGTTGGCTCCCTCACTTCATATTTCATTTCTGTTTGGGTGCCATTTAAGTAAAGAAATGAAGCAATTCAGAGGAACAAATCTTAAAAAACAAGCAATTCAATTAAAATGAATTCACAATAAGTTAATTAGCAGCACAAACAGGGCAATCATTAAAAAAAAGGGTTAGAATGAAAACCTGCAGCCATAGTGGTCTTCCAGGACTGGAGTTGGCGTCCCCTGCTTTAGAAGAACTATAGATGTTCTGCCTAAGATGGACTAAGCTTTCTTTGCATCATTGTTCACAGACTACAGTACAGTACTTTGCAGCCCTGTGGTTTTCTTTGGTGATGTGTCCTTTGGTGGCATGGTCCAATATGTGAAGGGGAATGAGAGACCAGTAGATTATGAACATGCAATGAAACTGAAGAAGACGTAATTGGCTGATTTGAGTTTGTGTTGCAAACAAAAGAAGTTGTTAGGCGTACAATGGAGGCATGGGTAATGGGTAATATTGGTAATGTAGTGGTACAAGCACAATTAAACCCACTTGGTCATCTAAGTGATAATTCAATATTGGAGATATACAGGTTGCCAAGAACCAAACTAATGGCACTGCTGCGGCTGTAAGACAAAGACCTGTCCAGACCCAATCATCACAACTATGCCCTGGCACCTGTTGGGCAGCTACTAGCAACACTAATATATCACACCACTAAAAGGATTCCAGTAAACTGTTGGAGATGTACTGTACAAGGAAGCTGTGTGCAAAGCAATACATAAAGACACCAGGCTTCTCCTTTTCTAGCCACATACTGTTTCTATTCAACCCTGAAGAACTGCATGAAAGTCAGATCAGGTTCCATGCAATCGCCAACATTGTTGGAGTGATGGATAGGACAAATGCCAATTCATACGTCTAGCTTTTTGTAGCTTATGTACCTGCCATATTGGTTTTTTGGATGACAATGTGCAAGTAATATACAGTCACCCAGGACTCTTGACAGACATGCGCGCTGACATGAACTTTGCAAACGCTAGAGGCTGCTGAGAGTTTTTTTGTGTTTTCTGTGGTGTCAGAGTTAAAAAAATACATTTTACTCTTAAAAACTTGGGTTTTGGTTGCAGCCAAGACACTGTGCAGAAAGTTTTAAATCTTTTTTCCCTTTAGAAGGTTTTTTTTGCTTTTTTTTGCCTGCACAAGAGCAAAAGTAGCTGGGTGTTTGAAGGTGTGCTTGGAAAGAAAGCAGCAGTAACTGATATTGGCTTTTGTAAGCAAATAACCGCATCATAACAGCGATTCCTTAGTTTAAAAGAAAAGAAAAAAGGCCTGACTTTAAAGCAGTAAAGGGGAAGGCTCAGTGGTGCACAGGTAAGCGGCCAGCGTTAAGATGCTGATCAGGCACAAAGGACTGAAGAAGTAGAAAAGGTAGTAAAGTTTTATTCATTTGTTTATTTTGAATTGAACAGTTCTTAGCGGTCCAGAGGTAGAACAGTTAAGTGGGCGACTGCGTAAGGGTTCACTAATACGGGGATTACAAACAGTGCGAGTGGAGAGCTTTTAAGTAAGGAATAAGAGGAGCGCAAAGTTAGGAGAATAGACAGAGAAAAGTAAAGTTAACCTCATAGAAGGACAAACAGCAGGTAGCTGAGAGGGAGAACAGTACAGGAGCTTAAGGGGACAAGGTGTAAAATAGCTGTAGCAGTTCTTAGTGTTACCATTTAAGTTAAATCATTTAATTTTAAGAAAAAAAAGTTAAGGCAGTTTTACAAATCCTACATCAAATTTTAGTAATGAGGCCAGTGCAATCCAAGTCCTGCTGGATGTTGGACTTTTTAGATGATGGCTTGGAGGAGCCAGTTGTCTATGAGGGCTACATCTGCAGAAGATGCCAGCTGATCCAGCACCTCAAGCACAGGGTCTGTGTTGTAATAAGAATTGGCAGATCTGGCCCAGATGTCCTTTATAGAGATACTGTGCACCCCCAAGGTGGAGCGAGAGGAGATTCCAGACCAGACAGGTATTAATAGGTGGGTCACGGTCAAAAGGCATAAGGCAAAGGGTGCACACTGACTGGCACATCAACCCAGAATTAGAAGCGTCAAACCGTTATCATGTCCTTGAGGAGCTGGACAGTGTCTCTGATGATTCTGAGGTGGTAGGCAGGAATAAGGAGCCCCAACAGACCACCTCAAAACAAGTTCCCAAAAAGAGAGCGGTAGTGATAGCTGGGGACTCAATCATTGGAACAAATGACATGCATAATGGTAGCATTTCAGTTCTGCGGTCCAAATTCAAAGAGTTAGGTGCCAGGCTAAGAAGCAGAACTGAAAACGTAGTCTCTGAAGTTCTGCCTGTGCCACACGCCAGTCCAGGTAAGACTGAGAGGATTACCAGGCTTAACGCGTGGCTCAAATCTTGGTGTAGAGTAGAAGGTTATAGGTTTATGGTGCATTAGGACTCCTTTTGGAACAGATGGGACCTGTTCTGCCATGATGGGCTACATCTGAACTAGAGGGACACCTATATATTGGGAATGCGTATGAGTAGGCTAGTTGAGGATTGGCCAGGTTTAGATCTCTGCATGGAGGAACATACAACGGTGTAGAAATAAAAATGCGTATTAATGTAAATTCTAAGCAAACATTTAAATGTAGAAGGAGTAACACGTTAAAAATAGCTTGCCTTAATGCTAGAAGTATCAAAAATAAGGTAAGTGAGTTGGAGTTGTATGTAGCAGAGCATAATTATGATATTATAGCAATAACGGAAATCTGGCTAAATAACAAAGATGGGGATGAGTATAACATAGAGGGATACACATTTTTTAGGAAGGATAGACAGAACAGAAAAGGAGGTGGGGTTGCTGTTTATGCCAAACAGGGTTTAAATGTAAGTACTCTTAAGTTGGACGATGAGCCCCATCTTAGTGTGGACATGTGGCTTCGTCTGGAAAATATTAGGGAAAGAGGCATTATTTTAGGAGTGTGTTATAGACCACCCAATTCAGACAGTAATTTCAACACACATCTTTTTAGTAATATCAAAAAGGTAAGTTTTCAGGGACATATTATAGTCATGGGAGACTTTAATTATCCAAATATTAACTGGGATTTCAGTCAGGTTTCAGAACAAATCACAGCACAGAAACTGCACTCGTTAAAGTAGTAAATGACTTGTGGGTAAATGCAGACAGAGGCCATTTATCTGTTCTCATCCTCTTAGATCTGAGTGCTGCATTTGACACCATTGATCACAATATTCTTAGAAATCGCCTTAGTCAATGGGTGGGCCTCTTTGGCAGTGTCTTAAATTGGTTTGAATCCTACCTGGCAGGTAGAAAATTCTTTTTTAGTTGTGGTAATCACATCTCAAAGACACATGATATCCGATATGGTGTTCCACAAGGCTCTATCCTGGGTCCGCTGCTCTTCTCAATCTATATGCTTCCGTTAGGTCAGATTATCTCAGGTTACAACGTGAGTTACCACAGCTATTCTGATGACACACAGCTGTACTTATCAATAGCACCTGATGACCCCAACTCTCTCGATTCACTAACACAATGTCTTACTAGTATTTCTGAATGGATGAATAGTAATTTTCTCAAGATAAATAAAGAGAAAACTGAAATTTTAGTAATTGGCAATAATGGATTCAATGAGGTTATCAGAAATAAACTTGATGCATTAGGATTAAAAGTTAAGACGGAAGTAAAAAACTTAGGGGTAACTGTTGACTGTAATCTGAATTTTAAATCGCATATTCATCAGACCACTAGGACAGCATTTTTTCACTTAAGAAACATAGCAAAAGTTAGACCTCTTATATCATTGAAAGATGCTGAGAAATTAATTCACGCTTTTGTTTTCAGTAGACTAGATTACTGTAACGCACTCCTCTCAGGACTACCCAAAAAAGACATAAATCAACATGGCTTTCTCCTAACTTCACTTTAACTTAATCCTGATACTCTGTATGTTCAATTCATCAAAATAACTATTCATAGTGGCTCCAAAATCCGTACTGACCCCAACTCTCTCTTCTGTTTCTTTTTCCGGTTTCTTTGTGGTGGTGGCCTGCGCCACCACCACCTACTCAAAGCATCATGATGCTCCAACATTGATGGACTGAAAGCCAGAAGTCTACGTGACCATCATCATCGAGTCCTTCCATGAGAACCCTAAAATACAAACAGGACTGTTTGATTTATGTTAGGTAGATTGCCCAGATGGGACTGGGCGGTCTCTTGGTCTGGAATCCCTACAGATTTTATTTTTTTTCTCCAGCCTCTGGAGTTTTTTTTTGTTTTTTCTGTCCACCCTGGCCATCGGACCTTACTTATTCTATGTTAATTAATGTTGACTTATTTTTATTTTTTATTGTGTCTTCTATTTTTCTATTCTTCATTTTGTAAAGCACTTTGAGCTACATTTTTTTGTATGAAAATGTGCTATATAAATAAACGTTGCTGTTGTTGTTGTTGGGATAACCTTGCAGATGAAGGAGCACAAGAGCAGGAGCCTCATGCATAACGCCGTGCGTAAAATTCGCACTATAACATGACATAAGCACAAAAGCTGAAATGTGCTTACGCACAGAAAAATCCAGATGCAGGAATCTGTGCGTACTCCAACTTCCACGTTCTTCCGCTCCATAAATCCCGGTCAGCGTGAAAAGTAATGCTCATGCATGCGCCTGCTCTCCCGCCCCAATTCCTCCCAGAATTACGCCTCTTTGAATATGCAAATCAATATAAATAGCTCTTAAGCTCAGCCTTCTGTGGAAAGACAATGGCAAAAGCAAGAGGAAAAATATAAGAATTTCAGTGAATACCAAGTGGAGGCAAAGGAAAAAGGTACTATTTGTTGATTTAAACAGTGGAATAAACAACAAAAGGAAGTTGATCGATTGACATAGCGTGTCGGAAAAACTCGAAAGCTCAAGTTCACAAAGTTACACAGTGCCAAAATAAAAAAGAAGTCACATATCAAAGTCGCTGTGAAAAGGCGAGTTGTAGCCCACCGTCTGAGCTTATTAGGGCACAGACAAAAAAAATAGGCACACAGTGAGAAAAAAGCATGAAATGTCAACTTTAATCTAGAAATTTCCACTTTAATCACATAGTTTATTTTGTCATTAAAGTAGAAGATCATAAACTTCATCTTAAATTCATTTAATTTACTAGTTTCTCAAATCCCATCGTAACTAAAGTAGCACGTTAAATGCTTTGTTTTGTATTTGATCTTCAATGTGCTCTATGTGTGTGAATCATTACGTGCTTCCGTTCTTTCTCTTCCTCCGACAGGACACAGAATCCATTACATTCGTGATATTACAGCTCTCTGAACAATTAAAATACTGCGATGTATACGTGATATCATTTTCATGATGATTGGAATGAAAGCATGTTATTAAACATGGGAACACGATGGCGCAGTGATTGTTCATGTCTTACACAAGATGCTGCTGAGCCATGCGCGACCTTCGATGAAATAATTTATTGTAGCAGTACTTTCTCTTTCAAACGTACTAACCTGCAATTCCTGTCCTTACTTTTCTTTCCCCAAATACCCAATCGCCACACAATCAGCTCTGTAATAGACGTTAAGCCATCTGTAAGCTTACAACGACGATTCTTCAAAACTTTTAAGGAACATTGAAATATCTTCATAGTACGTGTTTAATTATTCTTTTCATCTATCCTTCCAGTGTCGCGCCAGCCTCAGCAAATATACAGCGCAATGCAGGAACAATACGTGAACTTGCTAGTGCTGCGGCACCGTGTCCTCACATGTTTAATTATTAACAATACAGATTATTTAAATGAAGTTAGATTTATCTGTATAATATAATCAACATATTTTGCTGCATTTCATCTTAAAAATGATATTGTCATCATATGTAAATGCGTTTATAAAGTGGAGCAGGTTGTGCAATATTATAACTGTAGTGCAAGTTTACAGTGGGGTAATTATACTTATAAGTACAAACAGTTCTACAAGGAGCAATTGACTGAGTGCATTTATAGCTCTTGGGATGAAACTGTTTCTGAACCGTGAGGTCCGTACAGGAAAGGCTTTGAAACGTTTTGCTGTGGCTGAGACAGCGTGTGCTTGATGCTGTATTCCGATAATTCTCTTTCCGATCAGCTGCTGCTGTGATTCCCCACTCAGATACAGTGATATAAATACTCCGAGTGGTGCAGTGAGAGTAATATGGAAAAAGATGATCCGCTGTGGCAACCCTTAATGGGAACAGCTGAAAGAAGAAAAAGAAGAAGGTGCAGTGAGAGTAACAACGCTAAAGCAGTTATGGCATTTGGAATACTATGGCTATTCCCTGGGCCATTATATTGCTACAGGTAATCTACAATCAGATGCATTACACTAATAAACAATATGCGGCTAGTTTCAGTGTATTTATAAAGCCCCATCAGAAATGTGGTTCTAAGAAATAAAGGGTAACCACACAGGAACAGTAGCACTGCTTTGATGCTGGGTACCGCCAGTCTGCAAAACCGAGAGGAGAACTGGCGTACGACAGGGTATGAGGTACCATGGAAAAGTGCATGGCTTTACGCCAAGTGTAGGTTTTATATATCGCAATTTGAACGTGGAAACGTTCTTACGCAACATTTTTGTGCGTACGCACCGTTTATGAATGAGGCCCCAGGAGTTTTTAGAAGTACTCAGTGACTGTTTTTTAACACAACATGTTAAAGCACCAACACGGGGTGAAGCCTGTCTGGATTTAGTATTTTGTAATAATCAGGATAGAATTGAGGGTGTAGAGGTGATTGAACCACTAGGGTCAAGTGACCATAATGTAATACAGTTCTCAGTATTTTGTAAGAGTGCAGATGCAAAGACTAAAATTGTTAAGCTGAACTTTGGTAAGGCAAATTTGGAGCAGATGCGATAAAGTCTATGTAAGATACACTAGGATAAGCTTTTAAGTGTGGAGACAGTCGCGGAGCAGTGGAACAGGTTTCAAAATGTTTTACATGTAATGCAGGACAGATGCATACCTAAAATTGGAATTAAAAAAAACTCCACAGTGGATTAATAAAGATTTAAAAAAGAAGCTGCAAAGGAAAAAACTGCTTTGTAAGGCATATAAGACTAATGACTGCAAAGTGAATCGTAGCGCGTATGAGAACATGAAGGCAACCATTAAGAAGGTTATCAGAGAGGCTAAAAGACAGTTGGACAGGAATATAGCAGATAAGGCGAAAGAAGACCCTAAGAGATTCTTTTAGTATTTTAGTAGTAAAAGAACAGTCAAGGAGGAGGTCAAGTGCATCAGAAATAGTAAAGGGGAATTAAAAGATACAGACAGTGAAATAGCGGATGCTCTAAATTTACATTTTTCTGAGGTCTTCATAAGTGAGCAAGTAGATAACCTCCCAGAGGTAAACGTGACTACTACGGAGGAACTGAGGGATTTGGAAATTGTAGAGGAGAAGTGCTGCTCAGATTAAATAGGCTAAAATCAAACAAATCACCAGGACCAGATACAGTAATATTTACGCTCGAGTTCTTGAGGAGGCTAGTGAGTACATATATAAACCCTTGACACATATGTTTAGGAAGTCACAGAGCACTGTAGAGATTCCGAAGGACTGGAAAATGGCAAATATCATCCCATTATATAAAAAGGGTGACAGGGCAGATCCAAGCAACTATAGGGTAGAAACCTTAACATGCATCACAGGAAAATTAATGGAAGGAATAATTAAGGATAAGATTGAGCAACGCTTGGCAAGGACAGGAGTTATTCTGAACAGTCAGCATGGGTTCAAAAAAGGGAGGTCGTGTTTTACTAACATGCTGGATTTCTATGAGAAGGCAACAAAAGGATCAAAGTGGAGCACATGATATTATTTATCTGGACTTTCAGAAAGCATTTGATAAGGTGCCACATGAGATATTGGGCATCAAATTTAAAGAAATGGGAGTTCAGGGTGATGTTTTTAGATGGGTGCAGAATTGGCTCAAACATAGGAAGCAGAGGGTGATGGTGCGAGGAACCTCATGGCCGATGTTAAGAATGGTGTTCCACAGGGGTCAGTGCTAAGGCCGCTGCTATTTTTAATATATATAAATGATTTAGATAGGAATATAAGTAACAAGCTGGTTAAGTTTGCAAATGATACCAAGATAATTTGGAATCCGTTATATCATTACAGAAGGACTTGGATAGCATACAGGCTTGGGTAGATTTGTGACAGATGAAATGCAATGTCAGTAAATGTAAATTATTACACATAGGAAGTAAAAATGTTAGGTTTGAATACACAATGGGTGGTCGGAAAATCAAGAGTACACCTTATGAGAAGGATTTAGGAGTCATAGTGGACTCTAAGCTATCGACTTCCCGAAAGTGTTCAGAAGCCATTAAGAAGGCTAACAGAATGTTAGGTTATATAGCACAATGTGTGGAGTACAAGTCCAAGGAGGTTATGCTCAACCTTTATAATGCACTGGTAAGGCCTCATCTTGAGTACTGTGCACAGTTTTGGTCTCCAGGCTACAAAAAGGACATAGCAGCACTAGAAAAGGTCCCGTGAATATCAACTAGGCTGATTCCAGGGCTACAGGGGATGAATTATTAAGATTAAAAGAGGTGAGCCTACATAGTTTAAGATAAAGAAGATTAAGTGTTTAAAATTATGAAGGGAATTAGTACAGTGGATTGAGACTTGTATTTTAAATTGTGTTCATCAAGAACACGGGGACACATTTGGAAACTTGTTAAGGGTAAATTTCACACAAACATTAGGAAGTTTTTCTTTACACAAAGAATGATAGACACTTGGAATAAGCTACCAAGTAGTGTGGTAGACAGTAAGACGCTGGGACTTTCAAAACTCGACATGATGTTTTCTTGGAAGAATAAGTGGATAGGACTGGCGAGCTTTGTTGGGCTGAATGGCCTGTTCTCGTCTAGATTGTTCTAACATTGTGGCAAATTGGCCTGGAAGTACCCATGATGCATTTTTCTGGGCCAATACAGTGATCTGTTGCAAGGCAATGGGCAGTGAATTTGGGGAAAGCTGCCTGTTGGGTGACAGCATCTATCCTCTTCACCCATATGTACTGACACTTGTAATTACTCCACAGACTATAGGTGAAAAGCAGTAGAATACTGTTCATCAGCGTATACACAATGTGCTTGAAAGCACCATAGGAATGTGGAAAATGCGCTTCAGTTTTCTCTACAAATCTTCAGGCAGCATCCCCAGAGTGGTGCTGTGCCATGTTATACAATATTGATGAAAAAGCAGGTGTTCCACTGCCCATTGTGAGGAATACGAGTAGGAGGTGTTCGTGGTGGCTGTAGAGGCTGACAACAACCAAATGCCACATCATATATGACAGAATGCCCAACAGGCTAGTGTAAAAGTGAGGCAGGCTGTTCAGATGAATATTTTGCTTGGTTCATCTTTGACTTTGTAAGAGATAGATGCGTGATTATTCATATTGTTTATGTGAAAATGAATATGCTGAAGCAGTGGGTAATTTTTTTTCTGCTTCTGTTACTTTTAAATTATGCATATATATTTACATCCATCCATCCATTATCCAACCTGCTATATCCTAACAACAGGGTCATGGGGGTCTTCTGGAGCCAATCCCAGCCAACACAGGGCACAAGGCAGGAAACAAACCCTGGGCAGGGCGCACACACACACACACCAAGCACACACTACAGACAATTTAGAATCACCAACACACCAAACCTGCATGTCTTTGGGAGGAAACTGAAGGACCCAGGGGAAACCCACGCAGACATGGGGAGAACATGCAAACTCCACGCAGGCAGGACCCGGAAAGCGAACCCGGGTCTCCTAACTGCGAGGCAGAAGCGCTACCCACTGCGCCGTCATGCCGCCCTATATTTATTTACATTTGGAGAAAAAAAAAACAGCAAAACTAAAAGACGACATTCAAACTATATGTTGTCAAGGATTGTCTCCTTCCTGAGTGGGTGGTGATTGTCTATCCATAAACAGAATACAGTAATGAATAGTTACATTGAGTCACTCTTGGTAGAATACACCAAAGGTGTCTGCTTAAGTGCTTATATACAGGGTTTTTCCTAATTAGTACTTTAATGTGATGGTGTTTTCAATTTGCTTTTCTTTTGGCACTGTTATTTTATATTATTATTATAGGACTAATAACAGCACTTTGCATTGAAAATATGCTCAAACAATTATTTTCAATTGACCTGTAGGGTTTCTGTCTTAAGAAGCCTTTTGGACAACCGGCATAAAAGTTGCTCATTCGTTACCAATGTAATTCTTTAAGTTGTCTGTTACTTGCTAAGTATGAATGTTTTTGGGAAACTCAACCCAAATCACTTTGGGAGCCATATAAGGCACAATAATCACCATAAATGTTGCAGTAACACTTGTATCTTATCTTTGCTCTTTGATGATGACATTCTTTTTCTTCACATCATTAAGGTAATTCCTTCCCTGAGGTCCATCTCAGGTACAGAATGTCCTCTTAGCTTGTGATATCCAGCTCGTAAATTATTGTCGAATTGAGATTTGAAGGTCCCTAACGTACTAATATCTACTATATCGAAGAAAATATAATTTATAAATCTATTGCAACCTTTGAATAAAACACATTGTATTCAGCTCCAAATAGACCCTGACTATACATCTTCTACTGGTAGTTGACTTGCCAGAGATTTTGCAGTTTTAGCTTACACAATGATTTGAGTGGAATCTTCTTGTTGAAAGGTGACAATTCCTCTCCAAATTAAACAAAAGGGAAGCTTGGCTGGGATTTGAAAGTTGTGCCCTGGAGCTGTGAAGCAATAGCACAACCTACTGCCTCACCCCAGAATGAAACGTGATACCACATTCTCCAAGCCACCTAATCCAAATCAGCCCAAAGTTCCAACTAGCTTTTTTCCTATTGATGCAGCTTTTGGTTTGTCTACACTGAAATTGTACTTGGTCAGGTTTTATTCTTTATTGCGCTTAAATCAGGTGGTTTCAAGATTAAAAAAAAAAAAAAGTAGTATTATATGATATGTTTAATATAATATTCGGGATCACTGGGTCTGGAGACTATCCTGGAAGCATTAGGCACTAGACAGAAAACATGAAGGACTTAATGATCTCCTCTTGTTTGTAAAATTTCTTATTTTCTTGAAAAAGGGTGCCATTTAGTAGCATGGTCAGCTCATGCACACACACACAGGGCCAATTTTAAATTGACAACCTGACCAACACATCTTTGGGAGGAAGTAGAAGAAAAAACAAAGTACCCAGAGAAAAAGCCACACAGACATGGAGAGAACATGCAGATTCCACAATAACAATAATAGAGCATGGGATTCAATCCCAGGATGAACCCATGAACTAGTACTGCTAATTGTTGCTTGTGGAAGAAGAATTGTAGGGTAACATGGTTTTCATCTTAAAGAAATAGCATAAAGGCTTAATAAATGTGGTCACACCACGAAAAGGTCAAGTGAACAACAAAATGTACACTGAAATATAAGAATTTGTTTAGGAAAAATACTGAGATGGTAAAGTAAATAAAGAATGTACCAGAAGAAAGGTTGATGTAATATACAAAATGCACTGAAGGATGACTAAGAAATCAGCAGATGTCCTGTAAACAACGAGAATGGACAGTTGTTATATGCAAAGGATGGTGTCTCATCTCAAAAGGTATAAGAAGAACCAGAATATAATATACAGTACTTTTATTTTATACTAGCCATGTGCGCCCAACTACGTTGTGCGTGTTAAAGTTGTCTGTGAAGGGCTCCCTGTTTAAACGCGGCTACCAGTCATGAACTGGGCCCTTCGTCGCACAGCATTATGATTTTTTATAAGGGAAACAAAATTACAAAAGAAAACCCTTGGACATTGATTCAATAGGAACGGCCTACTCGGAATCACTGTCCGAATAGTAATTATGTGGTGGTGTGGGAGCATTTCTGCTTCTGTCCGTTCACAGTCCGTCTGTTTTCACGACGCTATTGTTTCCTCTCACGATGTCTTCTCAACCTTTCTCCAATCTCGCAGGTTGCTTTGTGGCAATCCAAAGAGTAAGGCAATATACACGGAGCAATGGTTATAAAAGGGGGACACATAGGTATCCAGGCTCTTTAAAGCATAAATAGGGATCACTTCACTGACATGTGAGCAAGCCACGGTACAACTGTGAGATGCGCAGCAGTCGCCGGCTACAACGTAACAATAATAATTTCCAGAACGTGCTGTTACGTTGCCATTCATTTTACCCACTGTCTTTTTTTCATTCATATGTTACATAGGCACGTACCTTTTATCTTCGGCAATCTCATTCTCTAACCAGGACTCAGGAGCTAACCAGCGTAACACTGTCCACCACCCCTTTCGTTATTCCGGCACATTGTTGAAATCTGTGAGTAACAACAATGTACTAAACTGGAAGGTGGTCTACGCATGCGTGGAATTTGCGGACAAAGATCAAGATCTAAATGAAGATCTCTTTAATGAATTTAAAGCACAACAATTTGTTTAGTTTGAATGTCTATGTTTTGAGGTGTGACTGGAGTA
Organism: Polypterus bichir lapradei; assembly: GCA_026402145.1. Classification (NCBI taxonomy): domain Eukaryota; kingdom Metazoa; phylum Chordata; class Cladistia; order Polypteriformes; family Polypteridae; genus Polypterus; species Polypterus bichir. The sequence goes on along the minus strand of JANRMT010062848.1, from coordinate 18,455,086 downwards.
CTACAGTCTTCAGTAGTATAAGCCTGGAGGAGATTCTTAATGCAATGCCTATGTTTTAGCTGTCTCTCTACTGCCATCTAGTGCTTTTTCTTCTAATTCATTCGCGGACAAACAAAGATCAAGATCCAAATGAAGATTATATATAGAGATAAATCATTTGGGTGTAAACCAATGAACCAACCGGAGTAAAATGTATGCATTGATTGACACTTACGAGCCGGATCACCCTCAGGGAAACGCACCACATGGCTGTAGTGCCATAACTGACGCTCCCTCACAATGCAGGTAATGTGCCTCATTCGGGACTCCATGAGCAACTGCTCATTCGACACAAAGTCAAACCAGTGGTGCCCAAGGATTTTCCAGAGAGACACAGTACCAAAGGAGTCCAGTTTTCATCTCAGGTCACTGGATAGCATCCATGTCTTGCAACCGTATAGTAAGACAGGATGTACCAGGGCTCTAAAGACTTGGCAAGGCATTTTGCTGAGGAGTAATTAAAAGATACAATGACCAGCTTTTCTCCTGCCTGATTACTGAATTGTCCTGTTAGAGGACGTTTCATTACTTAAATAGATGTTACATTTCGACCATATGCTCTTTGTGTCACACTGTGCTGTGTTCATTTTTGCTTATTTTTACCATTAATAGCAGTCACTTCACAGATCTCAACATTTTGTATGCTAGTTGTTATGATGGATATATACTTCTAGACATATATGACATAAACTGCACAGCATGTTGCTTCATAATGGCCGGCTAAGGTCTTTGAAAGACATCTGAACATTGTTTATAATAAAGGAAATTTGCTGCTTGAAGAAATCACTTTCAAAAGCATTCACAGTAAATTCTTTACTGAATTGTTTTAGGTTTTGACCAAAAATGAGTTTGCTACTTTCAGTTTTGCTACAAGAACAACATCACTTGTCATCACCTCGTGCTTATTTTGTCTGCTTCTGTCTGCTTTCTTTTTAGATTTTGCCCCAAATCTCGGCCCTTCAATTTCCTTTGCCATCTCGATTCATTCGTAGGTGAATCTTCAAGGGCATGACAGGTGGAATATTTTAACTCAAGCGTAACAATACAACTTTTATTTTAGGACCACAGCACCAGCAATACATCTTAGAAGACTTTTACTTCAGTGTACGCACTTCATTTTAGCTGCAGTTATGAATTGTGTGTCATGAGCTAGCTACAAAAATAAAACTTCCAAATAGTATTTATAGAGCAGGAAAACCAGAATGTATCTTTCTTCTCACTGTCAGTAAAGTTGTTCAAACAGTAAGCCAAGCAACTTTATCCATTTTAACATTCAGCCCTCCGTTGAACCCAGTTTATGCCCATACCCTTTCAGGTAAGTTTTACAAAGTAAGAACAGAGAGGAGAAGTGCGAAGAACAGTTTAACAGAGATATGGAAGTTGTGGGGTTCCCAAAGCACTACATCTGCACCTGGTGGTTAGCGGTACTCTACCATGGCTCAGGAGAGTGGCTTATAATATTGGCCTGGTCATTATCTGCTTTGAACTTTCATGTTCCCTCTCTGTCAGGGTAGCTTTTTCTCACATAGCACAAAGACATGATGGTTAGGGTAGGCTGTGCCTTTATACTGAGTATGGTATGAGTAACATTGGGTATTTGTGTACTTTGCAAAGCAATGGTACTCCAGAGTTCCATTTCTGTCCAATCCTTGATACACTCCCTTCTCTGAACCCTTAATTAATTTAAGTATAATATAAAATGGATGGTTGGATGGAGAAGAGAGGTCATCATTAAACCAACATGTCCACCTTCAAATGTGTGGATTTGTCCTGGCAGCGAAGCATTTAACTTCTTTCACTGGGCAGCATCAGAGGATTCAGACATCCTAGATATGTAAGGAGATACCTCTGCCGAACATAAAACCACTGAGGTCATTGCAATCCTCTGGCTAATACCCAGATTAAACAGATCAGTTTGGGGACCATATGAGCTTGGAGCTTTAGCACCTGTGTAAAACATAGAACATGCATAACCATAAATGCTGCATTGACACCTGCATTGCATCTTTGTTCTTGGAATTTGACACTCTGAGGGGGCATTTATACCCATAATTTTCTTCTCATCATTAAGCAAGTTGATCCACAGAGTGATATTTTTGTTATAATCTTAAATTTGTGGATTACCCTTTTTATTGTGTTTTTTTTTTCAAAATATTGTCAAACTTGATATTTGAAAGTTTCTCACATACTAGTATCTAACATACTAATTGATACTTAATTTATGTATCTATTGCAACCTCTTACTGAAACAACCTCCAAACAGACCTAGCCTATGCATCTTTTATTAGGGGTTGACTTCTGTATTTAAGATTTAGTTTAAACATTACATCGAATAAGAACTTCTTGCTGAGAGAACCCCTTTTCAAATAAAAGCAGAAAAAAATGTGGAGGAGGTGACAATTCCACTCGAAACTTTACAACAGAATATCTGTCTGAATGTTGATTTTGCAGGGACGGTGGTGTTGGTCTACTCTGTTAAGAATTGGCGTTCCAGAATTTGTGCCCGGTGCCTGAAGCTGCCATGACGTGCTTTAGCCCCCTCTCCTCTAAACCCATAATTAAATGTAATTTAAAGTGGTTGAAAGAAAGAGAAAACGTACATCTCCTCGTTCAGATGTGTGGCTTGGTCCTTAAGGTGATGCGTTAAGCGGTTTTCAGTGATCATTATCCGAGGATACCGGCGCCTTGGATGAGTGGTGAAGCTGGTCCAATGCCTTTGTTGCACAAAAAACCATCAAAGTTATTACAACCCGGGGATTCGGACATCCTGTGGGTGTTTTTCACTCCACCTGAGACTGACATCTTCGAGCAAGTGTTTAATCATAGTGTAAAAAGAACGACACGCAAACTAGCTTTGCCTACGGCGCCAGTTAGCCCAGTTACCTGGGTTTAATTAAAATCCTTGTTTACCTTCCAGACGCTCCGGCTCTATATAATTAAAGGCTGGTAAGATAATTTGCAGATACGTAGAACAGAGCTGCACGTCTACAAGAGGAAACAATCGGCATCCACGTGTGCTTCACTCACTAAACATTTACTTTAGTCTGCGATAAAGACGATGTCTTTGGAGTTAGGAGTGATACTAAGATAGATCATTTGGGATGACCGACCACAACGTTCATAATGCTACTTAATTTTCTTTTGCCACGAATTGCTCAAGCATGATGCAACAATCTCTAGGCTTACAATTCCTCCCAACACACATCTCAAATGAAAAAGGAAAAAAAAATCTTCGACATTTGTGATTGGCGAATATAACCGTCGCTATGAGTTCATTGGTTCCTTTGGGTGACAGTCAACTTTTTCGTCATTACTCCGTCATTACTCCGGAAACTCTGCTGTTTAGAGCCGGAGGAAGCCACGTTGACAGCATCAAATTGATCCGGTATTCTGCGAATAGAGATTACAAGACTGAGCAGAAGGTCGCTCTTTACGAGGTGCGTGTTTCGTCCTAAAATAAAATCACAACATTCAATAACAGTCAATAATTTATTAAACAATAAGTTATTAAACACGTGGTACGGTGCCGGAGGGAGTCCCGCTATAAATTGTATCTTTCAGAGTGTCGGTGACTTTGCAGCGTTTTATTTCTGTCTGTAGTTTCTAAAATCTATGTATGTATGTATGTATGCATGCATGTATGTATGTATTTATTTATTTATTTATTTATTTATGTTTACCTTTTAGGTCGGTTTTCAAGATCAAGAAGGAGGTCTTTTGTTTGTAACAGGATGAGCGTCGGCTTTATAGGAGCGGGTCAGCTTGCCCATGCCCTGGCAAGGGGCTTTACTGCGGCAGGTATGAATCACTTGAAATGGCAGCTATTGGATAGAGAATGTGGGGTCGTCCGAGGATCGGCAGGGATTTTTTAGGGGCACGTGTAAACGGTAGCATGCAGGAGATCGTTCTACGCACCCGTGAGCAGTGGCCGCTTAAGTGTACCAGTCGGCGGGAATGAGAAGGGCCGTGTGAAGGCTACGATAGGCATCTGCGTGTGGACACAGACAGGACGTGTTGAAGGGTACCTGGTTTTTGAGTACAGTGTACTCTAGTAAAGTAAAGAGTAAAGTCTCACTTAAAAGTTTCACCATGTAAGCCTTAGTTAGAATAAAAGAAATGATGGAAACAAAAACTATACACTACCCTTCGGTGTGTTGCAGCTTTAACTTTGTGGATATTGCAGATATCAGTGCATTATTGTGTAAAGTGGAAGATGAATCATTATAAAAGTGAAAATTGACGCACTTAATGGATTGTGGATGTTCTGGCGTACGCAAGCGTTTCGTACAGACAGTTAAAATGATTAAGCAAGTTATTTGTATTGAATGACCTTGTACTTGTGATGAAATTGAAAGAATAACAGAGGTGGAAGTAATTGAAATGTGAAGTGAATGACCTGCAGGTGAATTTGGCGCAGAAGTGATGGTCGAGCAGGAAAAGACAAGAGCTTAGAAGAAGATTTTGATATCCGCGTATAGGGAGCTCCATTCAGTGCATAGGAAGCTGGTACAGAGGTGAAACAATAAGTTGAACTTGTAGTTGAACAAGTTTTGAGTATAACATTTCTCAAGAGTGTTAGGTGTATTAACTGTAAATGTGGATAGTGAAAATAAGGAAGTTATTTCTAGGTGATACGCTGAATGAAGCAAAAGTAATGTACTTGGCAGTCATAGTAAGGTTTGTGGACAAAATTTTGGAAGCTCTTGAGACCATTTAAATGAGTCTTTCAGTTACTGAAGGGGAAATGCGTGTGCAGTATGTCGGAAGTTCCATTGTACATGAGAATTAAAGATTGCCAGTAGAAGCAGAACATGAACAAAAGTGGTGACACATCAAGTGGAGAGAACAGATTGTTAAAGTGAGAGAAGATGTGGGGTGAGGAGAAACACACTACGATAAACTATATGGACAAAGGTATTGGGACGCCTGACCAATACACCAACAGTGACTTTATGTATTTGAATGCAGTGCCATTAGACTTTAATGTGGAATTGACCAACTTGCAGCTATAACGGTTTCCACTCTTCTTGGAAGACATTCCACAAGACTTTGGAGTGTTTCTGTGGGAATTTGTGCCCATTCATTCTGTAGAGCAGTTATGAGGTCAGGCACTGATCTTGGATGAGAGATCCTGGCTCACAATCTCCTTTCCAGTACATCCCAAAAGTGTTCAGTGGGTTGAGGGTCAGGGCTCTGTTTGGGACAGTCCCCAAACCCATCCAACCTTTCTTTGTGCACTGGGGCACAGTCATGCTGGAATAGAAAAGGACCTTCCCCAAGCTGTTTACACAAAGTTGGAAGCATAGCATTGTCCAAAATGTCTTGGTATGTTAAAGAATTAAGATAGTCCTTCACTAGAAGTAAGAGGCCTAGCCCAAACTCTGAAAAACAGCCACGCACCATTATCTCTCTTCCACCAAACTTTACAGTTGGCACATGGCAGTCAGGCAGGTAACGTTCTCCCCATATCCACCAAACCCAGACTCTCCCATCTGACTACCAAACAAAGAAGCGTGATTTGTTACTCCATAGAACCCATTTCTACCTCTCCATCCGACACTTAGCATTGGACTTGGTGCTGTTAGGCTTGGATGCAGCTGTCTGGCCATGGAAAGCCATTGCATAACGTTTTTGTGCTTACATTAATGCCAGTGGAAATTTGGAACTCATCAGCTATGGAATTAACAGTTCCTTGCCAACTTTTTGGTACCATGCACCTTAGTAGTCGTTGACCCTGCTCATTGACTTTACGTGGTCTTCTGCTTCGTGGCTGAGTTGCTGTTGTTCTTAATTGCTTCCACTTTCCAATAATACCAATTACAGTTGACCGTGGAATACCCAGGAGGGATGAAATTTCACAAACCGTGTTATTGCAAAGGTGGCATCTTATCATAGTACCATACTTTAAGTTACTGAGCTCTTTATAATGACCCATTTTATTTCACAGATGTTTGTAAATGGAGACTACATGGCTAGGTGTTTTGATTTTATACACCTGTGCCAATTGGTGTGATTGAAAGAACTGAATTCAAGAATTAAGAGGTGTGTCCCAATACTTTTGTCCATATAGTGTACTTCTCTTTTTTTAGTGGTAGTAGACAGAATGAGAGTCTGAAAAGATGGACCGTTTAGGATGGATGAAGTAAAACTGGGAGATTAATTGGGTTGTCTGCAGTGTTTACCCTCAAGATGTCCTGATAGTTTGGTCCCTTAAGAAAACTTTTGGTTGCCAATTCACATAGTAAGTTGACAACATTGCAGTGGCTTGCAGTCAATATGTTTTAAAATCTTTAAACAATTATTATCATATTTCCCAGCTAAGTGTTCTTGTTGGACCCTTTAGTTATAATGAGTGTATCAAAGTAAGTATTGTATTAATGGCTAGTGTTGTCTAGTCACACATTCTTTTATGTCAATAAAAGTGCTATTTAGAAATTTTAAATTTATATTAAAAATGTCTCGATAAACAGTTGTAGGTTAGTGTTTGGAAGATGTTTCTTTCTGCAGCTTTGTTTTATATATGGGGGAAAATTACTTACACCATGCTTCAAAATTTATTGCTATTCTATATAAAAATTCTGTATTAGGCATTGAGGCCCTATTAGTACACATTGACATAAGACAAGCAATTAAAGCTTTCAGCTGTTTAGCTTGTGTGTATAATTTAGTATAAAGAATCAACAATTTAATTATCTATTCTTTTTTGTGATCAACCTTTTATTACAAAGGTGAAAAAGTAGAAAATTAAAGTAAAAAGTTACAGAATGAATGTATATTTCTAAAGATTTTTGCTATTACATGATCTTGGGAAGCTGGAGCTATTCACCACCGCATCAGGTGCAGGGCAGGATACAAACCCTATAGATACTGCTATTTTATCACTGTGTGCACCTCCTCATACATACATACATACATACATACTTGTTCACAACAAGCCACATTGGACTAAAAAAAATAACTCATCATGCCAGAGTGTCTCGGAATAATATTCAAGACTGCACAATGATTATCAAACCATCTCTCTGCTGCACTAACGATTGCACAACTTTACTGTCTGCAAAATGCCAATATACATTGTTTAATATTCACTATAATAATATATAAGATCTAGTACAGGTGATGTTATAAACTGGTAGTCTTTAAGTAATGAGTGCTGCCATCTCTGATGAATGTAATATGACTGCCAAACTGTAGCAATAGCAAATGCCATGACCACAACTGTGTAAAGATCAACACTAAATGACGGTGATGACAAGGAAAACTGACCAAAAAAATGCCAGTTTGACAGTGTCAAAATCATAATAAATATATAAACAATCAGTAAAGAAAAGGGCAAAAAGATGTAAAACAATGTCCATATATCCTGCCACTAAGAAAAATATGCAGGTCTTGACAGACAACAGTTACTAGGAGGTATTGTTCAATTTCCTTTTCATTATCCATTTTCATGTCATGGGCACTATTATTCCTGTTTTTTTTTTTTTTTTTTCCACTTGGCACTAGTTGGCTCCTGATATGATTCAAATTGGCATCTGTTAATTCTTTTTAATGAAGTGTCATGTTTCTCAAGGTTTGTTTGATTCCAAAACTTTCTAGCGTGCTAGAAAATACTAAACCTGATCTGTATGTCATGGAGCCAGTGCTTCAGCACAGAAGCCATTTTCAACAGGTAGTTAAACCTCTTGCACTTTGCAAACTATAACTTTCTGCTAACAGTGTGGTAAAATTCACAATAATATCTGTTGGAACATTTGGTCTAACTCTCGTATTGCATACCTTGAAAAGAAAGCCTTCATATTTATTTTACAGTTTTAATATGTTTATGAACTATATTCTATATGAAAGCAGTAACTGGATCATTTCTTTGTTGCAGTCTCCCAAAAATATAGTGTGAGGTGAACTTGAAATCTGAGTGTATAGTTATAATGGCAATTTAAACTGATTGATTTTCTCCTGCTACGTCAAACACAGATTTAAAAAGTTGGTTATACTCCTGTCAGCTGGAAATATTTCAAGTAATATTTATGTCCATTTTTACTTGTGTAAACATGGGAAATCTACAGTATCCTATAAATAGTTAAAACAATAACAATAATAGCTCTTCCCTTCTGCTTGCTTTGCTCACCAATCCTCGGGGGCGGATGCTGGGCACACACTATCTCCCTGCTGAGCTGCTCAAAGAGCATTGAGAAAAAGGGCATAGAGAAAGCAATTATATTTAAAAAGGTGGTAAACAGAAGAGTCTGTGGGGCATGGGTGGAAGACCGTTTGGTTCTTAGTTAAATTTTAGATTTTACTACAAATGTCTATTTTAAATACCAATGAATAATGAACATAGTAAAAAAAGTTAAGTAGAAGTAAAAAAGTAAAACATAATAAGAAGTAAATAAAAAAATTACATTAATGCCTCGTCAAAAAAAATATTATGAATTACTTCATCCTCTAACTTACATTCTATAAACTTTGCATTTTTGCATTTCTGTTCGCATATTGTACAGGATATTTTTCTCTTTTTTGTTTATTGCACAATTCTCTTTGTTCTCGATTTTTATTATATGCAGCTATTTTTTGTTCATTTTCTTTTTTCGTCATTCATTATCAGCTCTTGACGCAGTTTTTCTATCGCAATCTAAAATTCAACATTCTTGGCATTCTAACCTACTGTGTTGAAGGGCAAGTTATCACTGAGAGTGTCACGTGGTGGTATGGAGAGTGAATGTGCACAGTAAGAGTTATGATTGGCTAAGTGGTGTGGAGGGGAATAGTCAAGGCTGAATAATGTAGACACAACTTTTTTAATATACCTTATATACTCCCGTATAAGTCTGGTCTTGAAACCCAAAAAATTGGTCATAAAATCAGACACCGACTTATACGCCCGTTGATACAGCGCATTGCCACACCAACATAGGAAGAAAAAGGCTGTGTGCTCCGTGGTTACTCTCAGGTTAGCGTTAGCATATCATAATCTCTTGGACTAATAGCGTAAGTTTTCTGCATTCGACTTATATGACTGACATTATAAAATAACAGAAATTATACGGTAAAATCAAGTCCCAATTTATCCACAACTATATACGGTAATCAAGAGACTTTTTCTACATGTTCACAGATATTTGAGATCTTGCAGGGCCCAAATGTTTGTTAATTATTATAACATAAAAACATTAAAATACACAACAAAGCAAATACAAATAGCCCTTTTCACACTTCCATATTTTTTTCTACCTAGGAGGAGTAGTCTATGGGTAAACACTTTTCCATTTACCAAAACAATAACAAAATGGCAACACAAGCTTCTGTAGTTTTCCCAGTCTGTTCAAATTTGTACCAGAAGCAACCTTACCTGATTTCATAGTTGTCTGACTAATGAAATACAGAAAAGGAACTTCATCCAAGCCATCAAAAAAGAAAGAAAAAATGTGGTTATACGATATGGCACAATGTTTGCTTGTAGCTGGCTCTTCAGATCCGAGGAGTATATCGGGTTTAGATGCAGCCTTAAGATTGTTGCTGAGCTGAGTTTGTTTTTAGCTGGAACAACGTTGGTTTCCTGCCAACATGGGAATCATCTTTTGAAACAGCAAATGCTCTTCTTGGAGATCATGTGCGAACATCTGCATTAACGGAAAACTGTACAATGTGTCAAAGGAATACGACAGCACTCCATAGATGTCACGACTATGAGACTAAATTCGTGTGTGTGTGTGGTTTTTTTTTTTTTTTTTTTTTTTTTCCGACAATTTGAACTTTAAGTTTTAAAACCACACTAAATTCTGTATGTTTTGCATTTCATTTCAGTAACTTAACATCTCTCCCTTAATGTATATATGAAATGTAAAGTTGACAGACTCCCTTACTTACTTAACAAAAACACTCTTTTCTGTCCATTTTAGAAATCTGACATAATTGTAAATCTCGAGCAGTAGGTATCTAAGAAAGGACACTTTGATACATCCGTATTTAGGAGTATAAAAAACCCTGCAATAGAAAAGCTAAATAACCCAAAATAGGGCTGGGCGATATATCAAAAATTTATCGTTACCGAAATTTATGACTCTCATCGACGTCATTTTGCCCATGTCGGTAAATTCGGTATTTTAAAAAAAAAGAAAAGGCATGTGCAGGTTGGCGATGTTCATGTCCCTTTAAGACGCTGTGCTACGTTACAGACTTGATGGGGTGGAGTCACATGACTCTACTACCTGTAACAAGACGAGACACGGGTGAACAAATGGAGGACGATTTTAAATGTTGAAGCAGCAGCGACGGAGGTAGAGCTGGTGGAGGAGGAAGAGGAGACGCTTGTTAACAAAAAAAATGCATCATCAATCGTTTGGCAACATTTTGGATTCAACAAGGATGATATTGATCAAAAAATTGTTAAATGTAAACTCTGCAAAAAGACTGTTGCGTCAAGTCAAGGTAACACAACCAACCTCTTCCACCACCTGCAGCACAACCATGTGATTCAATTCGAAGACATAAAAAAAGCTCAAAGCGAGAAGAGATTAGGAGGACCAGCAAAAACGTCTTCCTCCACCAGGCAGCGGTCAATAACCGAAGCATTTGCTAGTACTCAACTATATGAGCGAACTTCAAAAAGATGGCAAGAAATCACACATGCTATAGGCTACCACATAGCAAAAGACATGGCTCCTATTGCTACAGTGGAACGCAACGGGTTCAGACACTTCATGAAAATAATTGACAAGAGATACGAACTCCCATCACGAAAATATTTTTCAAAAACTATCATTCCCAGCATGTACAGCACAGAGAGGGAAAAGGTTGCTGCTGAATTGAGATACGTTAAGCACGTTGCAGCCACATCCGATCTCTGGTCCAGCCGCACAATGGAGCCGTATATTAGTCTCACAGTTCATTACATCGACAACAAATGGGAGCTGCGTACCAGAGTGCTCGAGACGGCCTATTTTCCATCTGATCACACGGGGGAGATGGTTGGACAGGGGTTGAGAGCGATGCTGTCTGCATGGGACATCAGTGAAGAGGACCTTGTTGCTATAACAACTGACAATGGCCCAAATATTGTGAAAGCTGTCAAGCTCAATAAATGGACACGGGTGCAATGTTTTGGGCACAGGCTGCACCTGGCAGTCGGTAAGTGTGTACATCTTAATATATTTGGGTGGTGACATCTGGTGTGTTTTAAAGTGACTTTAATTCTGTGCGTCATATTCAAAATTGAAAGTATTAATGTTTGAATAATGTTTATATAGGCATAAAAATACTTAAGACTGCTGAGCAGCAGTGTATCCAGAAAGTTTTTACAGAAGACTTATTGTGAGCCAGTGTTGATCATGTTGTGCTGTGAAATGTAGCAAAATACATGATTTTTAAAATGTTTTATTACTGTGCCAACCCTTTTTAATTTTGTAAATATGGTCTGAGAGGTCTTATTTAATTCTTACTTTATTTTGCTTGCTTTATTTGAGAATTAGACCATGAATTGGGGTGATGTTGGGTGTGAAGATTTGGATAGATATTTAAAATTTATGCCTTTTTTCAGTTTTTATTTTCAAGACTTTTTTTTATAACTTGGCAGTCCCTTTGTAATTTTTCAAATTTTGGTAGAAGTGAGAAGTGTTATTGTTGCATTCAAGTACATCCAATAAAGGTAAATGTAATATTTTTAGTAGCTAAAATCTGATGAGGAATACTTCATTTTATTTTTTCTAGTTTAGTTCAGTTTTTCCCCTGAAAAAGTTCTGTGGTCAGTGGAGGTTTACATGGCAGTTAAATGACTACAACAATTTTTCCTATTCTTAATGTTTGCATGTGAGTGCTGGCTGAGGAAGAAGACGATGTGACGCTGACCAAAACCATAAAATCTGAAATCCTTGCATACCTTGACAACAAGTTTTCAGATCCTCCCACTGTAGAGCTTTTGGACACAGCCAGCTTTGTTGACCCCAGATTCAAAGCTGCATATATTTCTGCCGACCGTGTTACTACCATTCAAGAGAAAGTGAAAATGGAGATGAAGTCAGCAGCTGCAGTCCACCCAGAAAGTACAGCAGAGAGCACAGAGCCTCAGCCTTCTACATCATCCGAAGAAAAAAAGCGAAAGAGATCACTGGGAAGCTTTTTCAAAGAAAGTGAGACTCTCTCTTCAACTGCACCCACTGTGTCACCTGAGCAAGCAATAGAAGCTGAGCTGAGCAGCTATTCAGTGTGTCCTGTCCAGGACAGTGAGGAAAATCCACTAGATTGGTGGAGAAAGCATCAAGTAAACTTTCCCACTCTAAGTAAAGTTGCAAAAAAGTATCTTTGCATCCCAGCCACCAGCTCCCCATCCGAGCGGGTTTTCAGTTCTGGAGGAAACATTGTGACATGCCTCAGATCCTGCCTGAAACGGTCAATATGCTTGTGTTTCTTAGCAAGAACCTGGAGTAAACACTACTCAGGTAAACATCTACAACAGTAGTTTGATTGAACCGCTCAGGATACCAAGTCTGCTGCTGCCCCTTTTTGAAGTGCCCTGTTCAAGCCCTGCCTAATTTTAACTATCAGTGTTCTATTGAAGTTTTTTGCACACAGCACTATTTAATGTTTTTGTTTAAGAGTTTATAGTTTTCACTAGTCACATGGCAGTGCTTAGTATTTATTATAGTTTTTTCTGTGTCCAATTGACATTTGTGTTTGTGACATTATTTGTTTACAAGTTATAGTACCTCAAGGCCTTAGCAGAGATAGGCCTTTGTCCATGATGGCATTACATTTGCACAATCATTGTTTACTTTGTGAATAGCCAATGTGAAACATATTTATTATTAAACTATTTTGTTTACAAGGGATACACATTTTTTAGAGAGCATGGTTACATATTGTATCCTACACTTTTTATTTTGTTCAGTTAATAAATCTTAACCACTAAAAGTACTTACTACTATTGTCTTCATTTATTTTCAGTGACATTTTACAGTCCTTTAAAGTGGTAATAATATAATTGCAATGAATAGGTCTAGGGGGAATAATATTATCAAAATAACTGGAGGAACTATGCTGCCTGCCACAGCCCCATCAAATGAAAAAAAAAAAAAAAACGTTTGTTTTTTTGGCACTTGGGGTGGTTATCGTCCATTTATCGTTATCGAGGTTAACTGCTCAATTTATCGTGATATTGATTTTAGGCCATATCGCCCATGTTTAACCCAAAATCTCAAAATGTTTTGACGGGTGTGATAATTTAATGATGATATAGAAAAATCAACCTTTTGTTGTCTGTTAATTCTAATGCTGGAGCAACTTTGCTATGTTAAGGTACCCAGATTTTTTCTTGCTCAGTGCAGACAAGTGTGGCTGCCACTTGAAAGCCACCAGCACAATGGCACCACTTGCCAATCTTGTTGATGGACGAGTGAATAAGCGGAAATGTTGCAAAAAGGGAACAGAACAGGTCGAAACTGTTATGATGGCACATTTTATTCTTTTTTTTTTATTTTCTTTGGCATCTCCTGCTGGAGGTAAAATTCAGTTTGATTTCCTAATATAGGTTTATAGACATAAGGGATTCTGTAGTGCTACATATTTTGTGATTAGTGATTTCCCTGAAAAGTTAAGAGTTTACTATCATTTTTGCCACCATTTTGGGGAGAGTTGTGTGGTTGTTGCCATGGCAATCATTCCCATAATGCACCAGGAGTGCATGGCAGGTCATGTCTTCAACTCAACCATATAAAGGTCATGCATATGTTGTCAGAGCTAAGTAAACTTTGATTAGAGTCAATTTACTGAGTTTACTCCATATTACAATATACATACATCTGTAGATGCAGAGTGCTCTAATGCTAAATATAGAACAAAAACAGGTTAGCTGAAACTGACCCCATGCTAGGACAGGTTAACTTGCATTGGCAATTACAACAGAAAAACACCACAAAAAATTTATAGTGTTTTCCCACTTTGGATGCTTTCATTGTGTAGTGCTTTCCAACGCTACTCTTTTTTATCATTTCAAAATTAATTTTTGGAAGTGAAAGGGGAGAGGTAAAATAAATGTTATCAACAGCTTGCCAATTAAGAGGAAGTGGGATTCCCCGTCTGTGCATCACTTCATAATTTTATGAAGAGGGCTAACTGTAATACAAGCTTCTCCCACTTAAATGGTGCAATACAACATTTGGAACAATGATGAAAAGTCCTGATGAAATAGTGTAATTGGTCACTTACTGCAATTTGACACCTTCCGAGGCAATGAGAGATGGCAACAGCAGTCACTAAATTTGACATGCTCTCTTACTAGAAGTTATGTGATGTCAGCCTTTCATAAAAAGCTTCAGCAAGAGAAATTGTTGTTTTAAATATAAACCGTTTCTTAATTGGAGGCCAGTTTCTGCCGTTGGCTTATCTGCTTGTTTATTTAGAGGACTTACCTCTACTCTCAGTTTATCAAGTCAGAAAATAAGTTTAGCATATTCCACAAACAGAAAGTTGTTGAAAAATTTAAGTATGTTACAGTTTATGCTTTGTCCGTTCTCATTTTAATGAATATTAAGTGTTGTCTACTTTCATTTTTAAGTAGCCACCAGCCAATCAACACTTTTTCATACACTTTCAAACAGTACAGTTTAACAACCAATGTTAAGTTAATGATTAAATAACCTGAAATTACAGGGTCTCAGCTTATGACAGCAGCTGTGGGCGCTGAGCAGGGAAACAACCCTATGCAGCGTGCCATTCTATCACAGGACCCATTTATGTGAAGAGGCACATACGCTGTATGCTCACACAGGGCACATTTGGAATAACTAGTTAACCAAACTCTCCTGGTGTAAACTCCAAGTGGACAGCAACTGGGACGTGGAATTGCAACCTAGAACATGACATACATAAGTGAACAGGAGTATCCACCATGCCACTATTTTAGCAAAGTGATTAAACATTGGGGTGGCACGGTTGCGCAGTGGTAGCGCTGCTGCCTCGCAGTTAGGAGACCTGGGTTCGCTTCCCGGGTCCTCCCTGCGTGGAGTTTGCATGTTTTTCCCCTTGTCTGTGTGGGTTTCCACCCGGGTACTCTGGTTTCCTCCCACAGTCCAAAGACATGCAGGTTAGGTGGATTGGCGATTCTAAATTGTCCCTAGTGTGTGCTTGGGGTGTGTGTGTGTGTGTGTGTGTGCACCGTGCGGTGAGCTGGCACCCTGCCTGGGGCTTGTTTCCTGCCTTGCGCCCTGTGTTGGCTGGGATTGGCTCCAGCAGACCCCCGTGACCCTGTAGTTAGGATATAGCGGGTTGGATAATGGATGGATGGATAAAGAAATTGGCAAGTGAAATTGTAAGAAGAATGATCCACTGGTGGATAAAAATGCCCCTATTATTTATGGTACATTTTGTAGGAAATGTTAAATATATGCTATTTTTTCCCTTGGTTGTTTTAAATTTATTTATTGTCAAGCTTGTTGAAAGCACAGATCCTCCTCCACAGAGATTCTTCACAATGAGCACTGTTACTGTTATTTATTATCATGCTTGCTGCATATTTATGGACTGTTGCAGAACCGTGTAGTGCTTGAAGGTAAAGCAAAAGGGTTCTTTGGAACAGTCCTGCTCATTTTTGCAACTGAGAGCCAAGCACTACTCCATCATACCTTTCAGAGTATTTTGATACCCCTGACTTGAGATAGGTTGTCTTGCCAAATGAGGAATTAATGTGTGCGTTGTCGTCTAGAAAAATCTGCAGCAATAGACAACAAAGAACTGACAAATTGATCATTTTTCTAGGTTTTCTTTCCCCTAGCAATCCACCCTAATAAAAGGACAATTGTGTATCTGTGTGTCTGTCCAGTTACTATGTCTTTGTTATATGCCATTTGGTATGGGATTCGTAACAGCAGTGCTAATGTTTGTGATGCACTATTTGTTGGAATGAAAATGCAGTGCATTTTATTTTTACAAATACATGCCAAATGATGATGCTCTGGAAATGTATACATTCAGCAGAGAGTAACTGCTTGACTGAGAAAAATCAGCTGAGATTGTATTTTATTTATGCCCAAAAGGATATTAAAAAGTACTAGTTAAGTGTATTTAGTTTATCCATTTTAATAAAAGATGCACAGACACTTGTCCTGTTTGACTGTCTGGCTGCTAGCTTTGGGAAGAAAAATTTAAAAGTAGATCAGACATGTAAATCAAGGGTAAAAAAAAAAACGATGATAAAAATACCAAAATAAGGGTCAAAAGAAAATTGGTCTTATCAGCCTATTGAGTTGTCTTGTACGCTGGCAACAGCAGCTTGGTAGTGACTTTCTAGTACCCGCTTGGACCATGTGAGTGAGGTTTATAACATTGTGTGGTGGGCAATGGACGAGAGGAAATAACGTTAAATTAATCCACATGTCAAGAAAACAAAGCCCTGAAAAGACTAGGCTAGAGTCGGTAAACCAGGCCTTTGTGATAGTGACCACAGCTACCTTATCCCAGCAAAACACTTAAGCTCTAAGAGTGGTGAGTTTGGTGAGGGACACCAAAAGGAAGCAGCGAAAACGGGCGACTCTATCTAAAGAGGAAAAGGCATCAGAAAGAGATCGGGTGTGCATGGTTATACCAGACCAAATGGACAAATCGTGCCTCAGATTAAACAATTGATAATAGTAGTATTTGATACGTAAGTAATAACTGAAAAGAGAGCCTCACAGTACATTGTTATTGAAATACATATGATGTTTTTGGCTTGGGGAAAGAAAAAGATATATTTATTGGTATTTCTTTTGTTATTTTTTATTTTTAAAGGGGTGCTGGCTGCTCACAAGATTACTGCAAGTTCCCCCGACACTGATCTCCCTACAGTGACTGGGCTCAGAGTAAGTCTACTTTTTTCACTCTGTTTTAATAACCATGCTAGACATGAAAACAGAATATTGTATTTGTTGGAATGTAATAAAAACAATTCTGTGCTGATGTTATTCTAGTCATTTGTGCATTCTTTTCTAGAGCTTTGGTTGGATGATTTCAGTGTGACTGTAGAATTTGAGTAGGCACAGGCACATGAGAGACTGTGTAATTTGTTGTGTTGTAAGATGATTTTTTAAAAATCTTTACTTGGTGTAAGTCACAACAGTGCTTTTTCTCTGGCTGTCTCCCTATATATTTCTTGGCCCACTTTACAGAGAAAACCTTTTCTGAAATGTTTGCCCAACACCAGGGCTCTTCCACACCACTGTAAGCACTCCACTCAGGAACGTTGTCATACTCCCTGGCCTGAATCACTCTGTCTTTCCTGTATGTGTACTTCCGTACTCGTGGCATCACTCGCACTCTCGTAGCTTTTAGGATGGAGCATGATCGACAAGAGCCCACAAATTTCTTTAGTTCTTAAAACACTGTTATGGTGTATATACACTTTTGCTGAATAGGTTGACACCTACAACATGTATACAATATATTTGACTATTACTGTTAGCATTTTATAGTAAAATACTTTTCTTAAATTTACCTCAATAACAGTTCTGTTTTCACATTTTTTGCAGATTGATAAATACATCCGGAAATGAAGCCTATAGGAATTGGGTCATCAGTTTTTACTAAGTACTTAAGTCCTGGGTGTCAAACTCCAGGCTCGCAGACCAAATCCAGTCCTTGGACCATTTTATTGCTGCCCGCTTATCGGTATTCAAAACTGGTTACATATGTTCCATGATGACTGTTAATTTTCTCAACAACCCTACTTTAACGTGTGCTTCATATGTAAATTATATAAAGATATACCATATATACTCACATATAAGTTGGGTCTTGAAAACCGAAAAATCTATCATAAAATCAGACCCCCGACTTATACGCCCGTTCAAAAATGCGACACTTAAATTTCTTATTTTTTTTACATCTTCTTGCCTCCTCCAATCTTATATCAGTTTCTGATACGCGTTGTAGCAGCGCAGTTACCAATCTGTTTTGTCACTTCAGCGACTTTTAATTTGAAACTAGCTTTATATTTTCTTCTGCTTAAATGCTCCATTGTAGATAAGGGATGCTCTTACGATAAAGGTGTTATGAAAAACACAAAACAGTGCAAACATCGCTTCTGAATAGTTCGGGTGTTACCATGTGGTCACGTAGGCACAATACATAGGAAAAAAAAGGCTGTGTGCTCCGTGGCGTTAGCATATCATAATCTCGTGGATCAGTAGTGTGAGTTTTCCGCATTTGACTTATATGACCGACATTATAAAAATACCAGAAATTATATTGTAAAATCAACTCCCGACTTATCCGGGGGAGAACTTACCCGCGAGTATATACGGTAATATATATTTGCCATTAAAATGTGTTATCATTGTCCGCTCGTGTTTATCTACAGAGCACAGCATACTGTGGCTACTAAAATATAATTAGTATGGAAACTGAGCCCACAAGAAAAATAGAATAATGTGACATTCCATACTGCTTTCCGTAATAAACTTTAGTATTATAGCTTGATGACAATATGTGATAGTATCACGAGCGCTGGCTTCTTTCATTCTGCCTTCTTTCCTATAAATATTCACTACATTCCTGCACTTTTTTCATTTACTTTCACTTAAGGTCTATCCTAAAAGCATGCAAAATTTGTCTATCATCCTTCAACTTGTCTGATTTTGTTTTTTAAATTTTGTTACAACCAATTTTCAATTGAAGAAAGTCTTAATGCTGTACACATATCTCTGGCATGTTGGTATAAAGCCTTTTGCTATTTCAGTTAAGTGGGATTCAGATCAGCACTCCTGCCTCAAACTGGGATACAGTCTTTAAAGAAGTGGAAAAACCACTTCAAAAATTCATATCACTGGTTTATTCAATGTTAAATCATCCATAGGATTTATACAACTCTTTTAAAACGATGTTTAATGGGTTTATCCCCTGACCCAGTTTGGAATTTATGCACTAAGTGTCTGACGTGGTTTTTCATATTTTTTGGTCTTGCCTTCATGCCACATCTTTGTGGACCTCTATTTCCACCTCTCTTTTGCTCATTTTGGAAGTCTTTATTCCTTATTATTTTTTCTTTGTTTTTTAGTCCTTAATTTTTTTCATCATACTCCTTTTCCTTTTCATCCTCTATTAAGAATTGATTTTAGTGAGTTCTTCAGCTGCTACAATCTCCTGGCTGCTACAATCTCCATTCTCTTGATGGAAAATGCAAGACCAGTGCCTAATAATTTCCTGGATGAAATTATAACTTAATTCTTTTAGAACTTTCAGCTGCTTGTATTAATTTCTCTTCATTTTTCACAATATCATCCTTAGAAAAAGGAGGTAAACTTATTTAAAAAAATGCTTATTTTGCTGTAATTGGGATGTGTAGTGTGTGCTGCTAGCACTTTTTTTTTTTGGTTTTTTAAGTATAATTGCATTTCCACTCATGTTGAATTCAATTGCTGTTTCTGACCAACTCCAAATGTGGTCTGCATTATGCATTCTTTACACCCATGTGTTGTGTTTTGTGTGGTTTTTAAATATGGTCAAGTGTGAACTGTTTGTTGCAGATGTTAATGTACATATAAATGAATGTACTACAAATTATCGCCTATGTACTAAAATTGGATGTTACACCAGCACTGAAAAAGGATCCAAAACACCAATTTTTTAAACTGTGCTAGCATTTTCTTAATTTCAGTAGTGGAAGTAAATTGTAGTTTTCAAACACCTCGCTCTCAGTAAGCATGATTAGAACTCCAAAGGGGTTGATTTGATTTTTAATATACATATTAGATGTAGCTCGGTTCACCAAGGGCCATATACGTCTCTTCGAACAAAAATATATGTATATGTGTATGTAAATGCAGTTGTAGTGTGTCCAAAGTGGTGACTTTCGAGGGTAGACTGGTTACGTGGATGTCAGAATGATGAATGAAGGGCTGAATGTGAAGCCACAGGTCATCAAAGCACCTGATGCCTCAGAGTGTGGTGGAGCAGGGCTGCGCGTGGACTAGGGGAACTAAAAAAAAAAGTAAATGTTAGTTTTCCAAGCACCTCATTATGTTTTATTAGTGCGATCAGAACTCTAAGAGGGACCCAATTCAGAACCACCCTTTTGAAAAATATATCAATGTAAACTTGCTGGATAAGAGACTCCTCTTATTCACATACAGTTATGCACAGTAACAGCGAGGCGTGCATGCGTATGGTTATGGGGAGCAAAGCAGCTGTGAGACTAATAGGTGTTTGTTTGTTTTGGATAGATTTCAGCCAATTGTAAAATAGTATTCTTTAAATTACCAATGGTATGCAAGCAGATTGCTAATTAACAGATGCCACTGTCTGTGCCAGACAGTGTATGCTATAACTCTTTATGCTATTTCTTTAAGATGAGTGCTATATGTTAATATGGAAAGCATATCAAAACACTTTATCCTAAATGACTATGTGACCCCTGAATCTTATTTTTTCTTCCACATGTTCCAGCATAACAAACTGGAATAAATCCACATTGTTCCTCCTGTATCTTTGACTCGGCCAGTGGACTGATTCTTCACTCCAGCGCCCTATCCTTGCCTGGGAGACTGAGGATTGTGATTCCTTTCATATTTGGAACACACCATCTTGTCCCCTTTTTTAAATATAGGGACCACCATGCCAGTCTGCCTTTCCAAGGGTGTTTTACCTGCCTTTAATGCAAAATTGAATAGACTTGTTAGCCATGCTATCCCAACAATATCCAGCGCTTTTAGTCTAGTTGGATTTCATCCAAATCCATCAGCCTTGCCATCACAGGGTCCTCGGGCCACCATACAGACTTAAACTGTGATGGAGACAATCAACCCTCACCTTCCTCAACTAACTCTCTGTCTGTCACACACACACATTCGGGACATATTCAACACTATCTCCTGGTAGAAGGACATGTCCGCTGTGTCGAGGAGTTCCTCAAAGTGTCCCTTCCACTGCATTACAATTTCCTCAGAAGAAGTCCGCACCACGTTATCCTTGCCTAGCACAGGTTGGGCAAGGTCATGCCTTCAACGGCTGAGGAGGGGAGCTATTTGCCAGAACAATCTAAAGGCCATCCATTAGTATTTCTTCTCCCATATTCGATTTTTTGCATCCACATCCACTGTTGCAGCAGATCTTTCAAGCACATCACCCACCCTCTTTAAGAAGGCTGAATACTTTGAACAGCTGTTTGCTGCATACTCAAAGTTGCATTGAGGCAATCCTCTTGTTGACGGAAGAAAACTGCAAAGGCACAGCCCTCCGCTTGGGGATTGTAAGTATTCCCACACCTGCCTGAGGTCTTTCACACATGGCAACACAAGTGTAGGAGAGAGAGAGAGACCACCTCCAATCAAGAGGTTTGGTTCCAGAACCAATACTGTTTGTGGAGATGATACCAAATAAATATAGCTTGCACTTTTCCATCTCTCTCACTAGCTCAGGCTCCTTCCTTTCCAGAGAGGTAACATTCTAAGTTCCCAAAGGTCTAGTCCATCTAAGTTCTTCCCTCTTTTGCCTGCCACTAATCTTACATTTCACCCAACCTTCACCTTAAAATTGTTGTGCCCATAAGACGCCTCCACATCACCTGCTTGTGCTAAGCCTGGCTGGCTTATGTGAGTTGTCCAGCCACCAGGTGCATGCCAGTAAACCCCACCTGCAGGCCTGGCTCCAGAAGTGGGTCATAGTAACCCTATTCTGGACAGGGTACACTGTTTTTTATTATTTGTATTTTTGAGGGTCAGTGTGAACCGTTCTTTGTCTCACCTTTCAGCCCAAACCTGTTTGCGTGGGAGATGACCTAAGCTCTGAGCATCACTAGGACGCACAAGCTGCACCACCACATCTAGGTGATGGTCTTTGATGTGGTGGTGGTGGTGCTCGTGATCTGTCAGTAATCTGTTTTGTAATCCTTTTCTTCATTTATATTTTAGTCTTGTTTATTTTCATTGCTTTTAAAGGGGTAGGTCTTTAAAGTTGTTCATTATTTACAAATTTAACATAATGTCACAGTTTTTTTTTTTTTTTTCATTTCAGCAACTGCACTAGTTAAGTATATATTTGTTAGAGGAAAAGGAAACACTTGAAATGTGTAAACTATTTACCTTTTATATAATATAGAGGTTTTAAGCAATTTCATTTTCATGTTGTTTAATTTTAGATTTTGTAATAACCCTAGTCCAACATTTCGGGGTTTTTTAAGTTCTTTTAGTCCCTGTAAACATATAGTGTTTTTTTGTTCATAACCATTATTTTAAGTTTGTGTATTATATTTGTGTTTTAATTTGATGGGAATTCTGTTATGATACTGACACTGAATATTTGGTATCATCAGTTTACTGGTCTCTTGTTCAGACCAGGCCCAGAGCCACAAGGTGCAAAGGGGAATGACGTCCCCTCAGTTTTAGACAAAAGGATTTTTGGACACTTTTACTTAAACCTTTGCATTAAATCAGAGCAGCATAAGTGCACTTCTGTCCTCCTGGAAGTAACAACTGTAAAACAGCAAGTGAGAAGGTAGAAATGTAAATGCAAATACTCTGCAGTTGTCAGACTTTGTTAAGAAAGCACAGGTCATGTGTAAACTTTCACAAAAGATCTAAGACTTAACAGGTGGTTACAGTTTGTTATATTAGCTGCAGAGTGAGACAATTGTCAACTACTAGTTACTTTTTTGGTAACACTTTAGTTTGGGTATTGCAAAAATGCATGTTATTCATATACTTTAATGTAACAAGACCTTAACAAAAGTTTCTTTTGCTCTATCAAAGCATCAGTAAAGTGCGTATTTATCTCTGTGCAGTGTGGCATATTAAGAGCTTTTTATATGCTGGTAAAATTACTTGGAGATATGTAAGACTTACTGGTCTTTTACTGACATATGCAAAAGTGTTACTGGGGTGTGTGGTGGGTTGTGGGTTTTAATAAAAAAAATCACGGTTCCAAGATACTTTTTTTTTTTTTTTTTTTTTTTAAACAAACATATTGAAACCATAGTGGGATTCTGCCTTAGCCTTGTTCTTCCCAGTTCCTGGTTGCAAGTAGAAAAATAATAAAGTGATATGAATTTGTCATTAAGTAGCAGCACATTAGAAACTATGTATCTAGGTTGTCTTAACCTTAAAACAACCATTTAGTTGCAAAGCACACTAACCACCATTGACTTCTCTTCTCTTGAAATGTGCTCTCAAATCCAGTTTTACATCACACTGAAAATCAGAAAAGAAACTTTTTCTTTATCTTTTATGGTGAAATAAGCTAAAATGGTAGTGTTACAGTTTTGCCTCATACCTCTGTAAAATCTATTAACATTTATTAATCTCCATCTATTGTTATTGCAAGTTAAATGTTTACATTACTGTGTTTATTTGAACTAGCAAACAGATTTTACTATAGGATATAAAGGTTTTTAGATATTTTGTTGTATAAACTAGAGAAGATACAGTATAAATGCTAAATTTGACATTTATATAAACATATTGTGGAGGACTGCCGGCTTCCCATGCCGGTCCGCACCCCCAGGCCGCCAGGAGGAGCTCTCCCAACAGCAGGATCGTGCCCCGAGTTCCAGCAGGGCCTTATGGACTATGTAGTGTTTTTACACAGCCCTGCTGGATACCTTGGGGAACACCAGGAGTCGCTGTAGGGGGGCTCATGGGCTCTTGTGTGCCCTATAACCTGGGAGTACGTCACGGTCATGTGACAGGAAGGAACGACGTGCTCCCGGGTTGAAGAAAAGGACTGTTTGCCCTGACCCGGAAGGAATAAGGAACTGTGGACTGTTGGGACAGGAACACCTCCGGGTCAGGGGCTATAAAAGGACGTTGCCTCAGTCCAGACACTGAGCTGAGCTGGGAGGTAGAGGAGCAAGTGTCTGGGCGAGGAGGAGAGTTTATTGTTGGAGAGTATTGTGGTTATTGTGAAGTACAAAGTTTAATTGTATGAGTAGTGTGGAAGGTGCTTGGTGCACTGTGAGAAAAGAAAATAAAGTATTGGACTTTTACCTGGTGTTTGGACTCATCCCTGAGGGTTCAAGGGAGCACTAGCGCCCCCTACTGCCACAATATGTAAACACTGGCTGTATGTTAAGGGTGACTTTAAGGTTATATTCCCTCTTTATAACCATTTAGAATGGAGTTAAATAAGATGAAAAAAGAACCCAAAAAAAATATAGTACTGTGCATTCAATTACATGTAATGGGGAGTAGTCACATACTCCATATATGATGTCTGCTCCATATCATAATATATTTATATTACTGTGGTTTTTCTAAACGACTGCAGAAATTGTTGAAATATTGGAAGGGATTATTGTTAGATTTTAGTATTTCATTCATTATTAGCGATTAAGTCACTTTTGAATGGAGAATTTATCTTAATTTGAATTATTAATAGTTGTGGCTTTACCTTGTTTTTTCATGCACTGTAAAGTATTGCTTTCTCAGTTTATTAGAAGGACATGCAGCATGCACCTTGTTTTATCATGCCCATTGAAATAAATTATTTTCAGTTTTTGGTGAGTGCGAGTGATAGAACTTTTATCAGACCTTTGATACACTGCCCTTCATTTTGGGGGGGGAATACTATGTGACTTTCTAATGGACTATCAGATGTTTAAAACAGGTCTAAACAACTCATGTTATTAAAGTGTTTTGTTTTTTGTTTTTTTTAGGCTTGGCTTACTCGTTAATATTACCTGGAGGGAGGGATGTCATGACATTATTTAATACCAGTGAAAATTCACAATACTCTATACCAGGGGTATCCAACTCCAGTCCTGGTCACTAATTAAGAAAAGAGTTAGAATGAAAACTTACAGCAACAGTAGCTGTCCAGGACTGGAGTTGGATACCCCTGCTCTATACCTTTCTATACCACGGCAAAAAGAGAAATCCCATTGAATGTGGATTTGAAGCCACTACCTTAAGGACTGATGTCCAAAGCGTTAACCTTTACACCACACTGCCTGCCAAAAACTATGCCACACTGCCACAGCAGCAACAATCGCTTTAAAATACAGGTGAACCTATCAAGAAGTTACCGAACTATCATCTCAGTAAACTACTGGGTCTGGCTCGTCTGACTTCTTTTCTTGAATCTGGCTGTGGTTCTGCAATTTGCAAATGGACAGATATTGTTGTTTTTCATGTATGTTAATTAGTTTCTACTTTGTTTTGATGTATGTTAAGATATCTGTATCCTTGTGTGTGATAGTTTTGTATTTACTTACTGGTATAATCTGTTTTTGCATTTTGTTTGAGAGTTGTCATGGTGCTCTGTGCCTACACCTGGTGAGGCCTGCTGGGAAAAAACAAAGTAGCATGTACTGCTTTGTCTTCAAAGCCCTAAATAAATTTAATTTTGGTATAACAAATGGCTGCATTGGGCTGGTGCCCTGTCCGGGGTTTGTTTGCTGCCTTGCGCCCCGTGTTGGCTGGGATTGGCTCCGGCAGACCCCCGTGACCCTGTTGGTAGGATATAGTATTTTGGATAATGGATGGATGGATATAACAAATGGAGCAGCTCAATTTATCACCAGTGTAGGCAACACAAATAACCACTGAAACTTGCCTCGGCTTTCACTTGCTATAAGTGTTTGCACCGCCATTAAGCACAGTCCTGTATGCACAATGCATGGTGCATGCAAAGTTTCCCTTGCAACGACAAACCGTACAAATCATTTAGAAACTTAATTAATGCTTAAATTCACATCTGTGGACATGCAGACAGTGAATCAGAGAATGAATGTTTAGCTTCTGTTTATTTTTAGTGTCTGTATAGGATGTGTTATTTAAAAAGCAATTTCATTATGTCATCATTTTGTCTCTTGTAGTGCCACAATATTGTAAAAGCTGAACAGGTAAAACTTACTTCTGATCAGTCACATCATTGCACTCGTAAAGCATGAATGGAGCCTTTTATGAACTGATGGGACAGAAGTGGCAATAAAGGTCTGTGTTTCGTGTTTTGGCTTTTTTTTTTCTTTCATTTTTTTAAATAATAAGCATGATTACTGCAGTTACGCTCTGAAGATCTCCTGTCTAGAAGACAAAATATTTCAAGACATGACTTCTGTTTGTCTTTTTGACCCATGATGATGCAGTGGTGTATCCTCATCACTGTGAGCCATTTTTTATATGTAGTTCTTATTACGTGTGTCTTACGTGTTGCTTTGCTTCCTGGAGTAATTAATTTCTTTGCAGTCAAATTTGTGTCCCGTACTGAATCTGATTTGGGACTACCAATACAGTGAACCCTCGTTTATCACGGTTAATCCGTTCCAGACTCTACCATGATAAATGAATTTTCGCGAAGTAGGATTCTTTATTTATAAATCGAATATTTTGGCAGTTAGAGTATAGAAAACCTGTTTACGACCTTCTAAATACGTTTTTTAACATTATTAGAGCCCTCTAGACATGAAATAACACCCTTTAGTCACCATTACACTCGTATTACCCAATATATTGGACAAAATAAGAGAAAATAAGACATATTAGATGTTACAAATATATTATTACTAGGCTCACCCGCCTTTTAAGGCGACCGACTTTTATCCTCAATTTGTGTGCGCTCCATGTGTACATCAGGCATGTAAGTGTAGGGAATGAGAACATCAAAGTGCCCATTCGTAACATCTCCCGAAATGGGCACTTTTTTTATCCCGTCGAGTGCCTGTCCAAAGTCATACAATGTCATCCCGAATCTGTACCGCTAAAGATGGAGTTTCATGCACTAAATAAGCTATAGATGAGAATAAGCAAGCACCATCTCCCCTGATATTTACTACGTGGTGAGGCATTTGTACTCCATCAACATTAATTATTTCCAGAGACATAATTTTGTCTATTTTTCCAGCGCATTGCGCACAAAAGCAAGGGAACGATGGGAGCACCAGAACTCTGCTCACATCACGTCACTTCGTACCGCAAGCCGCAAGTAGTAAGTCTGTGATAAGCGGAATACCGCTACGCTTTGCCCTCACAGGACGGAAGGACAACCCCGACTGCTTTTATATAGTAGATTATTGTACTGTATATTTTAATTACACACACACACAGTTCTTACACACAACCACTAACCTATGAAGGCACGACCTCAGTAGGAGAGTCTTCAGGTGGTGCAGTATCTTCAGCAGGTGCGTCGTTGTCTTCTTCAGCTGAAGGAGTACTAGGAGTAGGCAGTGGATGTCTGGGTGCGCGGCTGAAGAACATCTTGATAGGCAGTTGCTGGTGCTGTCTTTTCACATGCGTGAGGAGGCTTTTGTAGGGTATTGCCATCTTTGATCATATCCAAGAGTTTCACCTTCTCCTG
Source organism: Polypterus bichir lapradei (assembly GCA_026402145.1). NCBI lineage: Eukaryota > Metazoa > Chordata > Cladistia > Polypteriformes > Polypteridae > Polypterus > Polypterus bichir. Next base: position 18,427,798 of record JANRMT010062848.1, on the reverse strand, counting down.
GATAGTAAGCATCTTCCTCCGGCGTTTAGTTTTATTGTCAGAAGACTTAGAAAAAGCAGCACGTTTAGGAGCCATCGTGGGGCTTAGATAAAAGTTCTCAGAAAGCGCATGCGTAGTGACGTAAGCGTGTATGAGAAAAAATCGTGATAGAGTGAAGCTGCGAATGTCGAAGCGTGATATAGCAAGGGATCACTGTACTGAAAAAAGATAGAACCGTTATGTTTTTGGAACATTAGTATCAGCTGGTACTGAAAATATCAGTTCTTTTAACATCCTTAGTGTTAATTGGCAAAAGCATTTTTCATAACAAATATGCTGTGTTCAGTCTTTGGAAGGGATATTTTTTTTACCAATATTTTTCTGAATATTTTCCAGCTTATGCAAAAATTTTTTTTTTTTCCTTTTTCCTGTGCCCCATGATACTTTGTGAGGCCAGTCTGACGTAAGAGCTGTAGCAACCAATGTTGGAGAGGATGGTCCCCCAGACAGGGCCGGATTAAGACCCACACAGATCTCTGGGTGCCTTAGCTTCTTAACAAAGCTTGACAAAACTTTTAACAATGCAGCACAATGATACTTGGTCATTTAATGCAGTGCAGTATTTCTTGTTTTTGATTTTGGTGCGAGACTTGATTGTTTCAGTGCTTTCGTATAGGGTAGTTTTCCCTCGATCATTACATTTTGCGGATACTCAAACGTTTCATTGAGCACGGCGGGGACTGTTTCCCTTGATCAGTAGTGGTGAAAGGGCCCCTTGCTGTCACTTACCCCTGCCCCCGAGTATATAACGCCTTGTAGTGCCTTAAAAATTATTTGCAAAGTTACAAATACATTTAAACACAAAACACGCAAGTAGAAGGAATCTGGAAATGTGTTGGGGGTATTAGTGTCTAAGATAATGTATTTTTGTATGGATTTGCGTATGACCTGTATGTAATGCAGCATTTCCATTAGTATTAGTATTACCCAGAGTGCTGTGCAACTGACATGAACAGGAAATAGTCAATAATCCATTTGTTATGCTTATTTGGTAGCAATGTCAGTGAACACGCAAAATTGTCTTGGCAAAAGAGAACCAAACTGTACTTTTTGGATCAAGAGAGTTGATTACCTGCTGTTGAATTTGTGGGGAGAAAGCTAGCGAATCCATAATTCCTGTCTGCAAGACATTTTACTGTTCTGATATTTAATTCTATCAATTTTATAACAGGAGGCATCATGGTACATTGTTTAACATGCTGCCTGCCTCATAGTGCAGGTCATATTTTTTGCCACAATAATCAGTTCAGTATAGTTGGCAGACATTTCTCTAGGTTTCAGGGACATGGAAAAAAGACCATTGCACCATTACATATCCACTCTTCAGTAGTTTCACCTTCCTTATTGATTTCAATACATTTCACCAAGTTCGGCATAGTTCACAAACATTTCTGTGATTTTTGCCAAACTTGAGGCAATGTGAAATCAACAAGGCTCACTCATCACTATTTATAACTAGCATTTGTTTTGCCTGTAGTATTTTATTCTAAAAACAGTCTAATGGACAATGACATACTGTAAATTCCTTTTATTATATGAAAACAAGATCAGCTAATATCCTTTCCTTGCTGTATTGTGGTAAATGAAACAATAAAACATTTCTTTAACTTGACTTGCTCTCTTCACTTGCACTTTTTACTTATCTCATTTTAGTGCATAATTTCTTTTGCTCTGTAAGCTTTTAAACAGCCAAGGCACCACCACTAAATTCCTCTTTCTACCTAGACAGACTGCTATATACTGTCCCCGAGTTTGCACTCCATTGTGATAATCTGACATGATTCCACCACTAATGCAGGGGATTGCTTAAGTGTCTGAGCACAGCATTCCCACAATCACAGTTGGCCTTTAACAGAATCCACTTTTAGCATATTAGAACACTGTAGGTGAAGGAAGTGAGCAAGTCATAGCCCAGTGTTAGTATCCAGATTGGCTTTCTGAGCTGGGTAGGTTGGGCTTTGGAGAAAAGTACACATGTGGTTTCCTGTGGATTAGCCAACCTTGAACTGAAGTGTTAGGTTAAAAATTGAATACAATAAAGTTCCTCTTTCCATCTGCTAGTAGTAAGTGAAATTATTTCAACAGTTTACTTTACAGTTTGTTTAATTTCAAATCTAAGGCACATCTTCAAGTGTGGCATTTTAACAGGATGTTTTGATCTTTAGACAGTGTGACGGATGGCCGGGGCCAATGCCTGGCCAGGATGCCCCTTCACCACATTTGCCAGGGAGACAAGGGTGGGAAGCCCAGTATCTTCCCCGAACGCTAGATGGCAGCCTCTCTGGGTTGCAGCGGTGCCTCGGACACCCCCAGGGCTTCATGGGGGTTGGAGTTCTGTGCAGCTCTGTGTGGTTCCTCAGGTGCCGCCTGGGGGTGCTGCAACAGGAGCGACTGGCCGCTTTTGGGCACTGGTTTTGCTTCACCCGGAAGTGCAGCCGGATGTCGGCAATCAACCTCCTGGAGCACTTCCGCGTACCCAGTAAACGGGAGCCAGTGACCACTACTCAGCGGCCAGAGTCGGGTGGAAGGAGGACAAAGCTTGCTGAGGAGGAGTGGTGGTGGAAGAGAGAAGAAGAAAGTGCTTTTGTGTTGTTACTGCGCTTGGGATTGTGTTGTGTCTGTGTGTAAGAGGAAGGCGTAGCCCACAGACGAAGAAAAAAAATAAAGGTTTACTTTATTTTACACGTACCTCCCGTGTCCAGTCTGTGTCGGGTCGGGCGCTATACAGCATTCTTCTTACAACAGTTGTCCTAATATTACCTAGATATAGTGAATAGTCTGCCTTTTTAAATGCTGAAATTCAAGGGTTGCATGATAAAGATAATCATGCGGATCTGAGGATTATTTTCTTAGAAAAACTGTGTTTTCGGATGTGGCATAAAAACCACACAATGCTGTTTCAGTACTCAAAATATTGAAGCTTACTGTCTGTGTTTGAATGGCCTAAAGGCTCAGTTTTGAGTTTTCTAGGTAGTATTGGTTAATGAGCTGTGTCCTGAAGTTAACAAGTAAATTTAGATCAGCTGTTTTAAAAAGTTAAAATCGCTCATTGGCGTTGGGTATGAAATACTCTGTTTGGTGTGCCTGTCCCTTATTTAGATTGACCAGTAGATATATGCCTGTGGTAGATAGGGGGCGCTCTCGCTCCCTTGAACCCCTGTCCACGACTCCAAACACCAGGTCAAAGTCCAAATGTTGACTTTATTTAATCACCACAGTGCACAAAGCACACTCTCCACCACTATACTCGTACAATAACCAATAATACACAATAAACCAATCCTCCAGCTCCCAGACGCGTTGCCACCCTTCCACCCAGCTCAGCTCGCCGTCTGGGAGCTCCCACAGTCCTTTTATATCTCCTGACCCGGAAGTGTTCTCCATCCCCACTCCATGTGACTCTCAATCCCTTCCGGGTCAGGTATGAGTTCCTTTCTTCAACCCGGAAGCCCGTCGCTCTTCCTATGACGAACTTCCAGGTCATAGGGTATAAATGAGTCCTCGGTCCTCCCTGCAGCACCCTCTTGCGGCCCCTGAGGTATCCAGCAGGGCTGAGGATAAAAACTACAGCATTCATGATTCCCTGCTGGTCTTCGGGGCACCTCCATACTGCAGGGAGGGCTCTATCTGGCGGCCTGGGGGTATTGGCTGGGGTGACAAGCCGGCCACATCTCACAGTATTCCCCCCTGCGGAAAACCAAGGTTTTGCACGTCTTGTCCCACACGGGACATCTTCCTCCAAGGAGATCCAAAGACCGGGTCCCGGTGATGCAGTTGCCACTCCTGTGTGAACCTAGGAGGAATATTGTGAAAATAAATATTTTGCTTTTCTGCCCTCCTAGGACAACCTCTCCACTTGTGTCCCGGTCTGCGGCATTCATAGCACAGCCGCGGTCTCCTTCTCTCTGTGGGACTTGAAGCACCTGGGCACTTCTGGCTTCGCCCCTTTCTCCTCTGGGGAGAATTCCCCGGCCGCCTTTGCACTCTTATGGCCCTTTTCCACATTGTCAGGAGACCTCTGTTTTATTTGAGAAGCCTCCTGTTTCCTCTGGGGCTTATATACAGTCTGGGTCTCTCTATTGAATGAAGAGAGCCCTTTTATTGTCTGCACCCCTTCATTTTTATAAATTATTGGTGGCGGCGTCTTTAGGGCCGCCTCGCTCCGGGAGTCAGCACTGTCTAGCTGCCCCGGATCAATTAGCCCTTCCGCCGACCACTCGGTTAATGTACCGGCCTCTCTTGTAGGGCCTGAAGTGTACTGGCACCCGCTATTTATTAAAAGCGGGGCCGGATTACACTGCGTCCCTCTTGTTTTATATACGGTACGGGTTTCACATACCTGTACCACCGCATTAAGACATACGGGAGGCTCTCCACCAAACCGGCGCACGTAATCACTCATCTTCTCCAACGGCGCTTTGGCTGCCGCTCCCAATTCCCCGACAATCTTCTCAATGGTCGTTAGGACCTGTAAAACACTCGCTACGGGCTCGATTAATTTCTCGAGTTCCCGCATGTCCATATTAATGTTTACTTCGGTCGACAGGAGACTTACTTCGTTTGTCTTACCTGCCGGCCGGGAGCCAATGAGCACGCCCACATCTGGCTCGTGCTCTGACGGGTTTCGCGGAGGCTTCTGGGACTTGGAGTTTTCTAAGGCCGCAGTTGAGGATTGGGTTGCTTCCTTCAGCAGACTGTGGTCTGTCTTATTCCCTTTTATGACATCGCGAACAGCCATTTCCCGACCCTCCTTACCTTTTTGAGCGGTGAGCAGTGCTTCGCTCGCCTCCCCCTTCCCCTTCGGAAAGACCAAGTTCGTTCCTTCAGGTTCGAAGGCGCAAACAGCGGGATGCGAACCTCCTCCTTCCCAGAAAACACCGGGTTTGCTGCCTTGTCCCTCGTCGGTTGCCGTCATGCGGAAGTCGTCTCGTCTGTGCTCAGGTTCCGACAGGAGCGCGCCGTCGTCTCCAGGGCAGTCTTCTTTTCCCAGCGGAGCCTCCAGGTGATCTTCTCCGAGGTACATGCATGGGACAAAGTGAGTTATAACAAATGAATTTTCCATAACGTTCCCAGCACGTACCTCAGAGCGCTCGTTGCATCCTGGAGTTTTCTCCGGACTTGAAAGGCTGCTCCTTAACTCCTCCGTCGGCCATTGCACACAGGTCTCTTCCGCTGGCGTTTTCGCTCTGCTTGCCCCTCCTCTTCCCCATTTTAGACTTGGCTTTCTTTATGGGTTCTGGCGATGCTGTGGTGATTCCTGACGCCCTTGTCTGTGCAGGGTTCGTTACCCACAGAAATTTTTGTTTCAGGTCCTCTGCAAACGACGCTAGAGTATCCTGCCGACTACGCCACTGTGGTAGATAGGGGGCGCTCTCGCTCCCTTGAACCCCTGTCCACGACTCCAAACACCAGGTAAAAGTCCAAATGTTGACTTTATTTAATCGCCACAGTGCACAAAGCACACTCTCCACCACTATACTCATACAATAACCAATAATACACAATAAACCAATCCTCCAGCTCCCAGACGCGTTGCCACCCTTCCACCCAGCTCGCCGTCTGGGAGCTCCCACAGTCCTTTTATATCTCCTGACCCGGAAGTGTTCTCCATCCCCAGTCCATGTGACTCTCAATCCCTTCCGGGTCAGGTATGAGTTCCTTTCTTCAACCTGGAAGCCCGTCGCTCTTCCTATGACGAACTTCCGGGTCATAGGGTATAAATGAGTCCTCGGTCCTCCCTGCAGCACCCTCTTGCAGCCCCTGAGGTATCCAGCAGGGCTGAGGATAAAAACTACAACATCCATGATTCCCTGCTGGTCTTCGGGGCACCTCCATACTGCAGGGAGGACTCCATTTGGCGGCCTGGGGGTATTGGCCGGGGTGACAAGCCGGCCACATCTCACAATGCCACTTTTTTTTTTTTTTTTTTTTTTTTTTTTTTTACTTCTGGTAGTTTTTGTTTCTCTCCTAGGAAACACATCCCGTTTAAGCATGATACTACATATTGTCAAGTGATTAAACATGGGGACCTAGTTATGGCCTAGGGGAATGACTAATGGCTGGGGTGGTAGAGATTAAGTTGGGGGCTTTTAATGAAGCCCAAAATGTTTTCAAGACCAGTTGGCAGCAGCAAAACCAGAGCAGAGTGCCTGGCCTTTTAAGAGGGGATATCCAAGGTTGTGGGAAAACCAGAGGCCACCTTCATCTTTGTCCTTTGATACCAGAACCAAATTTGGGGAGAAGTCCTGAATGAACCCTAATTGCAGTTTGAAATGGCTGCCACTTGCCAGTGTTGGTGGAGTTGAGAGAAAGAGGATGTTGTGTCTTTGGCTGAGAAGAAAAGATAATAATGTGACTCGTGCAAATGTACGTAGCATTCTTGCTTTATTTACCGCAGTATTTATAAGGTTCCACCCTGATCCAGCACTATTTCCTACTTGTTTTTCCAGACAGGGAAATAATGTACCATTTAAAGTTATAACAGAAGCAAAATGTATTGACTGCTTCAATAAATACACTGTAAAATATTAGCATTACGGCCTTAAAGAAATACAGAATATTTGCATAAAGCAACTTAACACCTCCAAAATAAAGTTCACAAATTCAAAAAAAACAAACCCAGCACTTCTGTGTCCAAAGCCTTTCTGAAATAGGAGTAGATTAGTGCTCTTTCATCACTGTTCTGGGGTTCTAAACCATATGATCATTGGCAAACACCATTTCTACAGTGTTCCCTTTACTCAGAAGTGATGGAAATACACTTTTGGCACAAATTGTTGATTGGACCCTCCAGATAAGAATTTATGCGGATATAATCCAGCCAGCTGTTGAAGATCCCCACTGCCACACACACTTTGCTGCAGGTTTTAAAAAGACTATGTAGTCCAAAGGTCATCCACCAAGAACTGTTTTATTTTAATTGCCAAACAAACTCCCATTCAGACGTTTATGGCATTATGATAAACCAAAACAGTCCCAGCAAAACACTGACATTCAGAAGAAGCAAAACAACCAGCTTCAGTTGTTACACAGGAATTCAAAATCTCTCCTTAAATGGCTTTATTTTATTGGCTTTGACTAAACTAGATTTGTTACTGCTGTATGTACTGTATTAAGGAATGGTGTTTCTCCTTCTCTGTGGTGATATTGCAATCTTTAACATTTTTTAATTTAGCTAATAACTGACAGTTTTTTTTTTTGTTTTTTTTTTTCTTTTTTTTAAATTATGGTTTAATTTTTTTACAGAAACTTGGTGTGAATTTCACCACAAGCAACAAGGAAACCGTGAAAAACAGTGATGTCTTGTTTCTTGCTGTCAAGCCTCATATCATTCCATTTGTCCTTGATGAGATTGGTTCTGACATTGAGGATCGACACCTGGTTGTTTCATGTGCTGCTGGTGTTACTATCAGTTCTATTGAGAAGGTGAGGTTAAAAATGTTCAGTTAGTGTCAGAAAGGGAACATTTACATCAACTCTCAAACGTGAAATTAATGATATCAAACTTGCATTCAGATTTCCAGCTACAGAAGTGTTTTTTATATATATATATATAATCTACCAATATATTTAGAAATTTTGGTGCATCTGTTTGAAAAGGATCAAAATGATGTAATGATGTACTAAGAATTTTAATGAGTAGAGAGAAATGTCTTCCTCAGAAGAGTTTTCTGTCATGTTTTCAGAGGGATTTAGGACATTGTATTTAAATTGCCTCTTTTGTTTTCTTTCTTTATTAAATCCGTTTAAAAAATTATACCTGGATGCTTCATTTCATAGTTTTTCAATAAACGTACATTAGACATCAGTTGAAGAAAACATAAAAAAAACTTCTGGGTTAATTGACACTCTAAATACACAATACTAACTGTCCCCCATGGCTCTGCCCATGTAGTAGTGAAACAAGACAAACTTCAAAAAAATTAATACAGAAATTTTAAAAATGTCATTTCTGGCGAAGCGGAAGGTAATTACGCTCCAATGTCAAACGTTGGAACTGTATCTGATCATGTTCAGCTCTGACTGGAGAGCATCCCCCACGTGGGGAGAAAAGTACGTGGCCATGATATCTCTGGCAATCGGCAGCTACCCTCTAAAACACATGCAGCTCTGATCTCCCTCTCAAAAACTTCAAACATTACTCCTTAATAATCTGTAGATGATAATGTGTGTTGAACAAACAGGTATCGCTAGCTAAATGGAGGCAAGGTACGCTCCAACATGTGGCAGCAGGTATACCGACTCAAATGGAGTCCCACCTCCCCTCCCCTCCCCTCGGCCCACAACCGCTCTCTCGGATTTGCACAAATAAATTGTCACCGCAAGCGTACTATGATGAGAGAAGTCAAAAATCAAGCTAATTATAGAAAAAAACTATCCAAATCCATTAAGTAGTTCTCTCATGAAAAGCAGACAAACAGATAGACAGACATTGGATTTTTTATATATATATAAATATATATTTATATATATATATATATATATATATATACACACACACACACACAGTGCATCCGGAAAGTACTCACAGCACATCACGTTTTCTACATTTTGTTATGTTACAGCCTTATTCCAAAATGGATTAAATTCATTTTTTTCCTCAGAATTCTACACACAACACCCCATAATGACAAAGTGAAAAAAGTTTACTTGAGGTTTTTGCAAATTTATTAAAAATAAAAAAACTGAGAAATCACATGTACATAAGTATTCACAGCCTTTGCTCAATACTTTGTCAATGCACCTTTGGCAGCAATTACAGCCTCAAGTGTTATTGAATATGATGCCACAAGCTTGGCACACCTATCCTTGGCCAGTTTCGCCCATTCCTCTTTGCAGCACCTCTCAAGTGTCATCAGGTTGGATGGGAAGCATCGGTGCACAGCCATTTTAAGATCTCTCCAGAGATGTTCAATCGGATTCAAGTCTGGGCTCTGGCTGGGCCACTCAAGGACATTCACAGAGTTGTCCTGAAGCCACTCCTTTGATATCTTGGCTGTGTGCTTAGGGTCGTTGTCCTGCTGAAAGATGAACCGTCGCCCCAGTCTGAGGTCCAGAGCGCTTAGGAGCAGGTTTTCATCCAGGATGTGTCTGTACATTGCTGCAGTCATCTTTCCCTTTATCCTGACTAGTCTCCCAGTTCCTGCTGCTTAAAAACATCACCCCCAGCATGATGCTGCCACCGCCATGCTTCACTGTAAGGATGGTATTGGCCTGGTGATGAGCGGTGCCTGGTTTCCTCCAAATGTGACGACTGGCATTCACACCAAAGAGTTCAATCTTTGTCTCATCAGACCAGAGAATTTTGTTTCTCATGGTCTGAGAGTCCTTCAGGTACCTTTTGGCAAACTCCAGGTGGGCTGCCATGTGCCTTTTACTAAGGAGTGGCTTCCGTCTGGCCACTCTACCATACAGGCCTGGTTGGTGGATTGCTGCAGAGATGGTTGTCCTTCTGGAAGGTTCTCCTCTCTCCACAGAGGACCTCTGGAGCTCTGACAGAGTGACTATCAGGTTATTGGTCACCTCCCTGACTAAGACCCTTCTCCCCCAATTGCTCAGTTTAGATGGCCGGCCAGCTCTAGGAAGAGTCCCGGTGGTTTCGAACTTCTTCCACTTACGGAAGATGGAGGCCACTGTGCTCAGTGGGACCTTCAAAGCAGCAGAAATTTTTCGGTAACCTTCCCCAGATTTGTGCCTCGAGACAATCCTGTCTCGGAGGTCTACAGACAATTCCTTTGACTTCATATTTGGTTTGTACTCTGACATTTACTGTCAACTGTGGGACCTTATATAGACAGGTGTGTGCCTTTCCAAATCATGTCCAATCAACTGAATGTACCACAGGTGGACTCCAATTAAGCTGCAGAAACATCTCAAGGATGATCAGGGGAAACAGGATGCACCTGAGCTCAATTTTGAGCTTCATGGCAAAGGCTGTGAATACTTATGTACATGTGCTTTCTCAATTTTTTTTTATTTTTAATAAATTTGCAAAAATCTCAAGTAAACTTTTTTCACGTTGTCATTATGGGGTGTTGTGTGTAGAATTCTGAGGAAAAAAATGAATTTAATCCATTTTGGAATAAGGCTGTAACATAACAAAATGTGGAAAAAGTGATGCGCTGTGTGTGTGTGTATATATATATATAATATATATATGTGTATGTATATATGTATGTATGTATGTATGTATGTATTGTGAACTTGAACCCGGACACAGGCAGACAGACATCGTTGGTTCCACCACACACTTGTTTATTTACAGACTATTTACAAACTGTGCTCACGTGCACCCCCAGTGCCTCTTGCACCGATTGCCCCAATGTCCAGGCCTCACAGTTCCACTGCCTTCCTGGCCGCCTCCAGTCCTCTCTCCAGCTCCGTCCTCTTCCACCCGACTTCCGCTAATGACTGGAGGGAGACGGCCCCTTAAGTAGGAACCCGGATGGGCTCCAGCTGCTTCCCGGCACTCCCCCTTGGACACACCTCTGTGTGGCGGAAGTGCCGGCTGTGCACCCGGAAGCCGTCCGGGTGTCTCCTGTCTTCTTCCCCCCAGCACTTCCTGGTGTGGCGGAAGTGCTGGGCTCCAGGGTTCCTCAGGCACCGGGGCGCCGCCTGGCAGTGGCCACGGGTCCCTACAGGGCTGGGCTTCCAAGCCCTGTACCCGAGGCCCCCAACATAACCAGGACGGACGCCCCCTCGCGGTCTGGAGGAGGCACAAGCCCTCCTCTGGTCCTCCTGGGCGTCCCGGCCGGGGACCACAGTATATATATATATGTATGTATGTATGTATGTATGTATGTATGTATGTATGTATGTAT
>JANRMT010062848.1:18352734-18416539 GCA_026402145.1 Polypterus bichir lapradei | reverse complement strand
CCTCTGGTCCTCCTGGGCGTCCCGGCCGGGGACCACAGTATATATATATATGTATGTATGTATGTATGTATGTATGTATGTATGTATGTATGTATGTATGTATGTATGTATGTATGTATGTATGTATGTATGTATGTATGTATGTATGTATGTATGTATGTATTTATTTATTTATTTATTTATTTATTATATACATATATATACACACACACATATATATATAAAATATATGTGTGTGTGTGTGTGTATGTATGTATATATACATATACATACAGTACAGGCCAAAAGTTTGGACACACCTCCTCATTCAATGTGTTTTCTTTATTTTCATGACCATTTACAGCACTCCATCACTCTCCTTCTTGGTCAAATAGCCCTTACACAGCCTGGAGGTGTGTTTGGGGTCATTGTCCTGTTGAAAAATAAATGATCGTCCAACTAACCTGACTTCTGCACAACACAACTGCTGGTCACAATCCCATTGATAAAGCAAGAAATTAAACTAAATAACCCTGATAAGGCACACCTGTGAAGTGAAAACCATTTCAGGTGACTACCTGTTGAAGCTCATCGAGAGAATGCCAAGAGTGTGCAAAGCAGTAATCAGAGCAAAGGGTGGCTATTTTGAAGAAACTAGAATATAAAACATGTTTTCAGTTATTTCACCTTTTTTTGTTAAGTACATAACTCCACATGTGTGTGTTCATAGTTTTGATGCCTTCAGTCATGAAAATAAAGAAAACACATTGAATGAGGAGGTGTGTCCAAACTTTTGGCCTGTACTATCTATCTATCTATCTATCTATATATATATATATATATATATATAGAAGTCCATTCTTAATTTGTTGTGTTATATCTATCAGTGCAAATACTGCTTTTAAGTCCTATACTTTGCATTTAAAAGGCAATGTAGTTGGTAGGTTTTAGATTTAAATAAGTTCTTCATGTTCTTTTCGGTTTTTGGCATATTTCCTAGTTAGTTAAATGAGAAAACATCAAATCTATTAAAATAAAAAATGATAAAAGGTAGTACATTAATTGAGCCAAATGCAAATATAAGTAGATAAACATGTTTAAATTTCATTTTATATAAATTGAATTTTGAATTTGTGTGATTTAATCACAATTTAAATAGTATATTTCTCTTTTTAGTTTAAGTTTACAACATCATTATGTACTATGTCTTTTGGAACTCTGTTATGTAAATTAAAGTAGGATATTTTATTTTAAACTCCACATGTACCGAGATTATTTTAAATTTCCTAATTCTGTTTTTTCTCACAGAAATTGGCAGCTTGCCACCCTGAACCAAAGGTGATGCGCTGTATGACTAACACACCAGTGGTGGTTCGAGAAGGTGCTACAGTATATGCCACAGGGACTCATGCAGAAGTGGAAGATGGGAAGCTTCTAGAGCAGCTAATGTCTAGTGTTGGCTTTTGCACAGAGGTAGAGGAAGATTTGATTGATGCTGTCACTGGGCTGAGTGGCAGTGGACCTGCATATGTAAGTGTTGTATACAGTAGTTACAGTGTAGGATTTGCTTACATGCTATTTACTGATTTTGTCTTTAAAACACAGAGCAGTGTTTACTACAAAGTAAGAATGCACAGCAACACAATTCTTATTACTATTACTTAAAAAATCTTTGTGTAATGATGTTCAAACACTGGCGCAGCATTTGGGATTGATCCTTTCCTTATAGTCTATGTTGCCAGATAGTCTCCAGCTCCATTTGACTCTGAATTGAATTAAGTCCTAGAAAGTAATTACAATATGTCAGTGATGTGTTTATATATGTTTAAAAGTTATTTAAGTAAAACTGAAACAAAAGACAGGAAGAATTAGTTGAACAATAGATTTATGAATTTGGTCCGTACTATTTCAGTGGTAACATAATTGCCTGATATTTCTGAATTATTTTAATTTACATCTGGCTGACCAAGAGTCCACCAATTTGCTGTTGAGCCATCTGCTGTTGAAGTGTTTTTGAGTATTAACATATTAAACTTAAGAAAATTCAGCAGCAAGTTGCCATACCAAGCTTTTCATCAAATACAGATTTAGACATATTTTTAGTTTAGTGTTGTATTTATACATTCATTTCTCTGTGAAATTATGTAGCACCTGCAAAATGTTCTGGAGCATACAGTAGTGTGCAAAGACTATTTTTGTTTTAAAATTGACCACAGAATCACTGCCATTGTAAGACATTGTTTATTCTAAAGCAGAAGTTCCTAAACTTTTTTTAAACCAAGGCCCCACAAAATGTTGTACCATCTAGTCTGTGCCTCTCCACTGGTACAAGCCCAATGCCAGTGCCTGACCGTAGGTCTATGCTAACAGCAGACACACACATCGTAATCTGGGTAATAGTAAACATATTAATCAAAGCAACTGTTGACTCGTGCATGATCAAACATCACGTGACCTGTGTGGTTTACCACCTCTAGGTATTGAAATGTTTTGAAGTACTACCCTTTTTTCAGCCTTAAATTTTTAAGGGTATAACAGTAAATTTTTATTGTGTGGTTTAAAGTTAACTTTAGATAACTTAAAGCAAAGGCTTTCCACTTTGATTAATGAACACTAAAAAGAATATTTAATATGATAAATTTATGAATAATTAACATTTATAAATGTTATTCTGCAGTAATCTGGCAATTTGTAAATATGTTCTAAAAATAATGGTACACCCAACAAGTTTACCAAAACTAAAATCACTAATGTTGTTGGACTGAATAAGACAGAGCAACACATGTGCCATACAGTTTATAACTGCTCTAATACAGAACCTCTTTAACATTTTGAGTTACGTTTGTTTAAAAAATGTGAGGTAATTTTAAAGACAGCTTTTAAAATTATTATTTTGTTTCGTTAAGATTGTCAGTCTTGCCAGAACTGAAGCCAATTGTCCCCTGGCAGGTTCATGTTTGATAAGCATCACTCTCTAATATGTGTTGAAAAAATATGATAACATTTTGAAGAGAATTAAAAATACAAAGATAAAATGTTCTTTATGCTACAGTGTGTATTTTCACTCTTTTTGTGTAAGCTGATTCATTACTATAAGTGATAGGAAGCTGATACAATAGTCAAAATGTTGCAATGTCAGAAAAAAAGTTTATCAAGATGCTGGTTGATTTAAAATTATAATTGATTTTTTCACATACTAACAAACAGTATATTTGTTTCAAAAATGTAATGTCTCTGAGAATTTTGGTAATGAGATTTAAAATGAATTATTTATTTATTTATTTTTAACACGAGCTTTCTTCAGAGTTCCAGAGGTTTCTCTAATCAAAGACAGCCAGTTTTACTGTTTCAGCTTTGTCTTTTGTCTTTTCTTCTTTGTTTATTGCTGTTTTAAACATTTCCACACATTATTACACACAGTGGCAGTAGCTTTCATTTCACCTTATTGTTGTTTCCTTTCTCCTATTTTGGACTTTTTCAACTGTAGCTGATAATTTCTCAATGGCCTTTAACTTTGTTTTCCTGACTTTATTGGGTTTGTTGTACCAGCAACCTGAAGGTATATGGTTCACTTTTACTTACTGTTTTCCTCCATTAGGATTTATCCTGGGTCTGTTAAGGTGTTTTCTACAGTATTTTAACCTGTCTTGCACAAACTTCACAAAGTAGACATAAGCTGAAGTGTGCTGTATTGATGTGTGTGTGTATGTATTTATGTATGTATATTTTGTATATAATTTAAAATATAAAATATTCTGGTTTTGTACTTTCATATTTAAGACTTGTTTTAAGGCATTACTTTATTTTATTATTTGTCAGCTTCATAACTGAACTAAAAATCACTGATTGAAAGTCTGAAAATAACATTTGCACTTGGGCAGATTTTTTTTCCTTCAAAATTAGATTTGTGAGAACTTTTATTTAATGACCAAAATATACATTACCTGTTGGTTCACAGTTGAATGTTTTACAGTGAAAAGCTAAGAAATTAATATTATTACTTCATAATTAGTCGATAAAATGGAATGACTTAATAAAATTCCAGAAATAATTTCGCAAATGTACATAATTCTCTGTGCCTTGGTTATTCAAATCTACCTGTAGTTATTCCCATTCCATGCATTGCTGTCCAGTGTGAGGTTATAGTGTGGGGGTAAATAAACCAGTAATTCCTGTATGATTTGTTACCAGAAAATTGAAAATCTGCTTTTCATGTGTAATATTCTGCATTGTTCAGTGATGCATATTGTCAAAGGATTCATTGCCTGCTTTAAATGTCACCTGCTTATCTGTTCTTGATTTTAAATTAGCACTTTTTTAAGGCAGACTTTTGGCAAAAATGTTTCCTTCTGTCCTTTGAGACAGGTTACACTCTCACCAATAAATTCTTCCTTATGCTAGCCCTGGTTCTAGGAATTAATACTTTTATATGTTATTAATTCATAAATATTATGTTTTGGCACTGTAGAAGATTGGCCTATTTTGACAAAATTTTCCTCCCATTATCCATTTTTTCCCTCTTAGGCATTTACAGCACTGGATGCTTTGGCAGATGGTGGAGTGAAAATGGGATTGCCAAGGCGGCTAGCAGTCAGATTGGGAGCCCAGGCCCTACTGGTTAGTAATACAAGACTGAGAGGGTGTAGAATTTTTCATTTTATTGAGAAATCTAGTTTTTGTAAAAAAATTATTTTTTTTCAGTTAAGGAAAATTGTTGTAATGATAGCGTCTTTTGTTGCTGCAAAAGGTAAAAAGCTGAATGTTTTATCTACCTTATTTATTAACACTTAATATAGCAGATACCACAAGTATTTATCCACTTTCAACTGACTGACAGAAGCCATCCAGTGCAGATCCTGATTTAGTACTTCTTTGGAGATGTTTACACCAGTTCTTCCTGCTGCTCTTGATTTAGTCTTGGTCATTAGGCTTTTATTTTTTATCATATTTAAGTCATGATTTCATCCACCAAATGACCCTGAGTTTCATTAAGTAAGTTTGTGAATGTTACTTTATGTTTAGGTGATGTTTTCTGCACTAATATTAAGCAAAACAAATTATCAAATTCAGGTTTAGATAGATAGATAGATAGATAGATAGATAGATAGTTTATGTGTATTCTCTCAAAAAATGTACATTTTAAATTTATACATTTTAATATCCTTATAAAATTTATTGACTGACTTAGTTATTCTGTGCAGGGGCCAGCACTACACAGGGCACCAGTTCATCAGAGGGTCCACTCACATGCAAACTCATGCTCATGTTCACACAGAGCCACTTTAGAGTCACTAATTAACCTAACCTGTAAGTTTTTTGAGGATAATGATAGAGCCATAGACCATATGATTTAGTGGTGGTGCCATATGTACATAGTGCAGTGACATTCTTTTGTCTTTCCCACAAACATACAACATGTTGCCATTCTATGACTCCATGATGAACAAGAATGTATAAAATACATCATTTATTCAATAGCATAAATTCACTTGCCTGATGTAATTAATGCCTGCTTCTTTTTCCATATGAGTGCAAACCGTCTTGCTGTTACGTAAAACAAAAACATTTATTTGTATAGCACATTTTCATACAAATGATGTAGCTCAAAGTGCTTTACAAGATGTAGAAATAAAAAAAGTACAAATTAGGCAATAGAATAAAGTAAGGTCCGATGGCCAGAGGTCTGGAGAAAAAAATAAAATCTACAGGGGTTCCAAGGCCATGAGACCGCCCAGTCCCCTCTAGGCATTCTACCTAAAATCAATGATCTAAATCAGTCCTTATGGTTTTCAGGCTTCACGTGGAAGAATTAGACAATGATGGTCATGTGGACCTCTGACCTTCAATCCATCAATGTAGGGACTGCATGGTGCTTTGATCAGGTAGTCACAGAAAACTGGAAAGAGAACAGCAGAGAAAGTAGGGGTTAGTTTGGATTTTGGAGCCATGCAAAATAATTAAATGCATTAACAAAATATCAGAGTTACACTAAAATGAAGCTATGAGAAAGCCATGTTAAAGTAATGGGGTTTTAGCAGTGCTCCACCGTATTAGCTTGGTGAATTTCTATTGAGAAAATATTCCACATTTTAGGTGCATAACAGCAGAAGGCTGCCTCACCACTTCTTTTAAGTTTAGCTCCTGGAATAAT
The DNA here is from genome assembly GCA_026402145.1 of Polypterus bichir lapradei. NCBI lineage: Eukaryota > Metazoa > Chordata > Cladistia > Polypteriformes > Polypteridae > Polypterus > Polypterus bichir. The sequence continues at coordinate 18,410,409 of JANRMT010062848.1, read as the reverse complement.
AAGCAGACACTCATTTGAAGATCTGTGGTTATGATTTGGAGTGTAAGGTGAAAGGCATTCTGAGATATAGGATGGAGCGAGATTATTTAACGGTTTGTAAACCATAAGCAGTAATTTAAGGTCAATTTTAAATGACATGGGTAACCAATGTAGTGACATCAAAACTGGAGAGATGTGTTCGGATTTTCTTTTCCTAGTTAAGATTCTGGCAGCTGCATTCTGCACTAGTTGCAATCGATTGATGTCTTTTTTTTTGGGCAGTCCTGAGTGGTGTCCGTGGCGGTAATCTAGACGACTAAAAACAAAAGCGTGAACAAATTTTTCAGCATCTTGCAAAGTTATAAGGGCTCTAATTTGTTCTATATTTCTTAAGTGAAAATGCTGTCCTAGTAATTTTATTAATATGTGATTTCAAATTTAGGTCGGAGTCAATAATTACCCCTAAATTATTTACCTTTGTCTTAACTTTCAAACTTTCAAGCCTAATGGATCAAGTTTATTTCTAATACCCTCATTATATCCATTTTTGCCAGTCACTAAGATTTCCGATTTTCTCCTTATTTAGTTTGAGAAAATTACTGCTCATCCATTCAGAAACATAAGTAAGACATTGGGTCAGTAAACCAAGAGAGTCGGGGTCATTAGGCTCTATTGACAAATGCAGTTGTGTGTCATCATCATAGCTGTGGTAGCTCACGTTATGCCTTGATATAATCTGACCCAATGGAAGCATGTAGATCAAAAAGAGCAGTGGACTCGAGATATATCCTTGTGGAACACCATATAAGATTTCAAATACACAGGATGAAATGTTTAACATCCATAGTGCCTGGGGACTATGCAAGGCAGGGGCGTCCTCTTCCCTGAGCCAAGCTTACACCTGACAGCATACCTAAAAGATGGAATCGCACTATGTTTCCGATGTTTTGAGGAGGCTGGACAGCCACATCACTGGGGTTGTCAAGTGGGCTCCTACTTTCATCAAAGTTTCGCTGACTAGGCCCACAATGTCTCCAGTAGCCTCAGCAGTGGTATCTGGCGTCCCAGAACCACCCCCCTCTGCATTTGTCCAGGCTTCTTATTTGGGAGACCAGATAGGGTCTTTTCTTTTAATCCATAGCCACTGGCTGCTCCATTCTGCTACCCTAGATATTTCCTTAATGGGATAGCGTAGGGCATGCCCACTAATGCCAAAGTCCCTAATCAGCCTTACAATGGATGTTGCAACAAAGCCCCTGCATCCAGCCTCCACTGGGTAGATTTTTACATTCCATCCTTGCTGTCCTGCCTCTGCTGCAAGCTCGGAATATCTCAGTTTTTTCCTTTCAAAAGCTTCCTGCACTGCATCTTCCCAGGGAGCTGTGAGCTCGACAAAGTATACCTTGTGCTTTGTGCCTGACCACAAGACCAGGTCAGGCCTTGGGTTGGTGACTGGTATTTCTGGTGGGACTGTAAGTCGTTGGCCCACGTCCACCAACATTTGCCAGTCCCGCGCTGTCTCCATCTCACCCAATCTGGTCTTCAGGGAAAACTTGTGTTGCCTTTGGTCCGCTTCCCAAACAAACAACAAAGGCACATTTAAGTTGCTCTCTCTGGGTGGCAGGCCATTGATGGCAGTTCTCTTGCTTTCCAGAGTAGCTGCAAGACATTTAAGCACTTGGTCGTGTCTCCAGGTATATCGTCCTTGAGAGAGGCTTACTTTGCATCTTGTAAGGATGTGCTGCAGTGTACCTGGTGTTGAGCAGAGGGGGCATGATGGATCTTCGCCTAGCCATTGAATGTCATGTGTCTTTGAAGTATAATTACCACAGCTAGCAAAGGATTTTCTACAACTTAAGTTAGACTCAAACCAATTTAAGACACTACCAGAGAGGCCCACCCGCTAACTAAGGCGATTTATAAGAATATTGTGATCAATGGTATCAAGCGTGGCACTCAGATCTAAGAGGGTGAGAAAAGATAAACGACCTCTGTGTACATTTACCCACAAGTCATTTAGTACTTTAACGAGTGCAGTTTCTGTATTGTGATTTGTTCTAAAACCTGACTGAAACTTGTCAATAACAACATGTTTATTCAAATGATCATTTAGTTGCATAATGACTGCCTTTTCTAGGATTTTACTTAAGAAAGGCAAGTTAGAAATAGGTCTGAAATGTTCAAAAACAGAGGAGTCAAGATTATTTTTCTTGAACAGGTGTCTAACAACAGCAGTTTTAAGACAGTCTGGGAAGACCTCCATATCTAATGATGAGTTTACTATGTCAAGAACACTATCAATTAGCACATCAGATACTTCTTTGAAAAATACTTGTTGGGATTGGGTCAAGAATGCAGGTGGAGGGTCTCAGTTGAGAAGTTATTTTATATAAGTTGGGTAAATCTATCCTGCTGAAAGAATTTAATTTGCTTAAAATGAAAAAAGAAATTAAGAGGATCAGTATTGGGGGGATGTACTATATTATTTCTGATATCATTCATTTTGTAATTAAAAAATATAGCAAAAGCCTCACAAGTTTCACTGGAAGATTTTCATAGGCATTCCATTGAGTGACCTGGGTTTAGCAAACAATCAATAGTAGAGAATAAAACTCTCAGATTACTAGCATTATTATTTATAATTTTAGAGAAATAGCACCGTCTCTCAAGACAGACTATGTTGTTGTATTCTGTTATTTTAGCTTTCAATATCTCATAATGGATAATCAATTTAGTTTTTCTCCATTTATGCTAAGCTCTCTGGCATGCTTTCTTTAAATGATACACTATTTGGGTCTTCCATGGTGTAACAGTGCTGGAGGATTTTTTCAACTGTATTTTCAGGAGTGACTGTCAGCGGTAGCTCTCACTTTAACATTTTCCACCTTACTATTGTAGTAAGCATTACAAACGGGCTAGTTGCTTAAAATGTTTGTAAACTTTGAAGCTGCAGATGAATCAAAGAAGCATTTTTTTAACAGTATGCTTCTCATTAATTTTATCTATCAGTATTTCTATATTAAATAGCTGTCGAGTACAGTTGTGGAAAATAACTAGTAAATTAAGATAGGTGGAGACAAATGTAAAGATTCATCAGTGTGGATAGTGTTGTTTCCTAACTTTGCCTTTTAAATGCATAAATATCGAAATCATTGGATAGAGAAATGTGATGAAATTAGCTTCATTATAGGACAGTATCTCATCTGTCCACACTTTCTTATCTGCTGTATTTGTATTGCAGGGAGCAGCAAAGATGTTGCTGGATTCTGAGCAACATCCTGGCCAGTTGAAGGACAATGTGTGTTCTCCAGGTGGTGCTACCATCCATGCCCTGCATGTCATGGAAAGTGGGGGTTTTCGCAGTCTTCTTATCAATGCTGTGGAGGCCTCCTGCATCAGGACCAGGTGTGTAATGTATCAAACATTTTGGTTGTATCTGACATGTTAGATTCCTGCATTTCATTAGCCTTGATGATAAAATGACCGTTTTATTTCAATTTAAAATAAATGATGTTATCAAAGGAAGAATTTGTGGTCTTTAACAGATGTACTAGTTTTCTTGCCTGTCCTTAACGTTTCTTTTTACATAAATATACCTGACATCTGTTACGTCATTCATTCATAATAGGCACCAAAATGCAAAGCATTGAATTAAATCCAGCCATACAGCAGTCAGATGTTAAACAAGTGTGATAGACAGAAAGCCATGACAAGGTTCTGTTAGCAGTTCTTTTTTTATTATCTTACTCAACTGTGTAGAAAATTAGTCCAATGAATGATATTTTCCTAAATGCTCTTTTCCCTGCTTCCCTCTGTAACCATGATATTCTAGCAGGTTCTTGCTTTTGTGAAATGTCTTATGCTTGGCCTTCATGTGAAATAGTTTTGTCCTACAGCTCAGAATTCATATATCCATTTAATTATATTTGTAAGAGCCATTTGTTAGTTATTTGGGTTATGTTAAAATGTTTGCCTATATATTAGTACATTGTCTACAGGAGGTTCTGTTATAACCCCCACAAGCTAAATTGAAAATGGAATGCTCTAATACTTTCTTGTCATTCTGACTATAGACTAGTTCCAGTTTATGATCTGCCTTGCATTTGGTAAGGCATGGTGGGCAAATGGGTTGAAATCATATGTGCTAAGTGAAGCCAATATAAGTTTGCCATTGAGAAATAACACACCCTTTAAGTTAGAAAGTAACTGTACTTTAACACGAGAAAGCTAAGATTGTAATGAAGCAGAAAAGAAACCTTTTTGTTCCTTTTTTCCTTTTTATTCTCCATGTGTTACAACTTTTTTCTGAATTTTTGTGCTTTGTTCCTTTTTAAATTTTCACTAAACTTTTAAAACAAACTGTATTGGACTGAGAAATTTCTTTTGCTATGCGTTTGACTCGTGCAGGATCCTACCTTCCCAACTCAGTAGCTGCTTCATTTTGGAAACCTGGTAAAGATGCAGGTACAAGATTATTAAGTGGCCACTACTTCTTGAAATATTTTTATTTTGTTACAATTGTTATCACGTGTATGTCAAGCATGAAGACTATGGTTTGAGGCTGGAAGTGTATGAGGAAGAATGGAGTCTCTTGGGAAATGAGGACATCTTTAAAAGGTGTGGTAGGAAGTACTGTTAATATACAGTATATACAAGGATATGAAATTCATTAAGCATCAGAACGTTATTTGTGCTTTTGGGCTTTGTTGGAGGCAGGGAGAGTTACTGAACGTCTGTTGCAATAATGGATCACTATATTAGAGAAAGATGACATAGAAAGAAACTAAATACTTATCCATGTGCTCCCATCATATAGGCGATTGAGAGAGTAAAAACTGTGGAGGAATAAAAATAAAGTTATGCCAGTCCCTTCAACACAGTCAGCCAAATACAACATTTAAAGGAACCAGTTGCCATTAGGAGTAATTGATGAGAGTTTTAACCCAAACTAGAGTGTCAGTGTCAGAGAAGCACTTTTTAATGCAAGGAATTTAAATATTTTTTTGTATATTTACTTGGGGTTTTTTCTTGGATATATGAGAAGAGCAAAAGCAATTCATTTCAGAGCTTATTAATTGCTGAGCTGACCTCACATTTCCAGTTGCCCTGCTGCACTTAATTGTTTCACAGATCTACTGTGTGCATCTTCTTCGTCTTCTTTCGACTGCTCCCATTAGGGGTCACCACAGAGGATCATCTTGTTCCATATGTTCCTGTCCTCTACATCTTGTTCTGTTACACCCATCACCTGCATGTCTTCTCTCTTCGCATCCATAAACCTTATCTTAGGCCTTCCTCTTTTCCTCTTGCCTGGCAGCTTTATTCTTAGCATCCTTTTCCCAAATACCCAGCATCTCTCCTTTGCACATGCCCAAACCAACGCGATCCCTCCTCTCTGACTTTGTCTCCCAACCATCCCACCTGAGCTGACCCTCTAATGCACTAATTTCTAATCCTGTCCATCCTCGTCACAACCAATGCAAATCTTAGCATCTTTAACTCTGCCACCTCCAGCTCTGTCTCCTACTTTCTGGTCAGTGGCACTGTATCCAACTCATACAACAAAGCTGGTCTCAGTATTGTCCTGTAGACTTTCCCTTTCACTCTTGCTGATGACCGTCTGTCACAAATTACTCCTGACACTCTTCTCCACCCATTCTACCCTGCCTGCACTCTCTTTTTCACCTCATTTCCACAATCTCTGTTACTCTGTATTGTTGATCCCAAGTATTTAAACTCATCCACCTTCGCCAACTCTACTCCCTGCATCCTCACCATTTCACTGACCTTCCTGTCATTGACACACATGTATTCTGTCTGTTCCTACTGACCTTCATTCCTCTCCTGTCTAGAGCATATCTCCACCTCTCCAGGGTCTCCTCAACCTGCTTCCTACTCTTGCTACAGATCAAAATGTCATCAGCAAACATCATAGTCCAAGGGGACTCCTGTCTAATCTCATCTGTCAACCTGTCCATCACCATTACAAATAAGAAAGAGCACAGAGCCGATCACCAATGTAATCCCACCTCCACATTGACTGCATCCTTTACTCCTACCGCTGACCTCACCACTGTCATTCTTCCGTCGTACATATCCTGTACAACTCTTATGTACTTCTCTCCCGCTCCCGACTTCCTCATACAATACCACAACACCTCTCAAGACACCCTGTCATATGCTTTCTTTAGGTCCACAAAGATGCAAAGCAGCTCTTTCTGGCCTTCACTATACTTCTCCATCAACACCCTTAGAGCAAACATTGCATTTGTGGTGCTCTTTCTTGGCATGAAACCATATTGCTGCTCACTAATCATCACCCCCCTTCTTAACCTAGCTTCCACTACTGCTTCCCATAACTTCATGCTGTGGCTCATCAATTTTATCCCCCTGTAGTTACTACAGCTCTGCACATTCCCCTTATTCTTAAAATTCGGCACCAGTACACTTCTCCACTCCTCAGGCATGCTCTAATTTTCTAAGATCTGGTTAAAAATTCCACTGCCATCTCTCCTAAACACCTCCATGCTTCCACAGGTATGTCATCTGGACCAACCGCCTTTCCATTCTTTATCCTCTTCATAGCTGTCCTTACTTCCTCCTTTCTAATTTTTTGCACTTCCTGATTCACTATCGCCCAATCATTTAACCTTCTCTCTTTCTCATTCTCTTCATCTATCAGCCTTTCAAAGTACTCTTTCCATCTGCTCAGCACACTCTCCTCGTTTGTGCGTACGTTTCCATCTTAATCCTTGATGACCCTAACCTGCTGCACATCTTCCCCAGCTCAGTCCCTCTGTCTAGCTAATCAGTGCAGGTACTTTTCTTCCTCCTTAGTGTCCAACCTCTCATACAACTCATCATACACCTTTTCTTTAGCCTTCGTCACCTCTATCTTTACCTTGTACCTTATCTCCTTGTACTCTTGTCTACTTTCTACATTTCTCTGACTATCTCACTTTGTCTTTGCCATCCTCTTCCTCTGTATACTCTCCTGTATTTTCCCATTCCACCACCAGGTTTCCTTTTCCTCCTTCCTCTTTCCAGATGTCACACCAAGCACCCTTCTTGCTGTCACCCTTACTACATCTGCTGTAGTTTCCCAACTGTCTGGTAATTCTTCACTGCCATCCAGTTCCTGTCTTACCTCCTCCCCAAACTCAACCTTGCAGTCTTCCTTTTTCAGCTTCCACTATTTGATCCTTGGCTCCGCCCTCACTCTCCTCTTCTTCTTGATCTCCGTCATCCTACAGACCACCATCCTATGCTGCTTAACTACACTTTCCCCCGCCACCACTTTGCAGTCTTCAATCTCCATCAGATTGATTCTTCTGCATAGGATATAATCTACCTCTGTACATCTTCCTCCACTCTTGTACGTCACCCTATGTTCCTCCCTATTCTTAAATTACGTATTCACCACAGCCAAGTCCATCCTTTTGGCAAAATCCACTGTCATCTGACCTTCTTCATTCCTCTCCTTGACACCATGCCTACCCATCACCTCCTTGTCTCCTCTATTCCCTTCACCATTATGTCTATTGAAATCCGCTCCAATCACCACTTTCTGTCCTTTGGGTACACTGTTCATCACTTCATCCAACTCATTCCAGAAATCTTCTTTCTGATCCATCATACACCCAACTTGCAGGGCATATGCACTAACAATATTCATCATTATACCTCCACTTTCCACCTTCAAAATCATTACTCTGCCTGACACTCTTTTCACTTTCAAAACACTCTTGACTTACTGTTCCTTAAGAATAACTCCTACCCCATTTCTCTTCCCATCCACACCATGATGGAACAATTTGAATCCACCTCCGATCCACCTGGCCTTACTGCCCTTCCATTTAGTCTCTTGAATGTACAATATATGAACCTTCCTTCTCTCCATCATATCTGCTAACTCTCTCCCCTTACCAGTCATACTGCCAACATTCAAAGTTCCTTCCCTCAGTTCCACTCTCTTTACCTTCCTCCCCCTCTACTCTTTCCGTTGTCCGCATGTTGATTTGGAAAACTTTTACACCGAATGGCCTTCCTGACGTAACCCTCCCCATTTATCTGGGCTTGGGACCGGCACGAAGAAATACACTGGTTTGTGCATCACCTGTGGCTGGATAATTAATTTGCATAATACTGCAAATTAAATATGGACTCTGTCCTGTGGGTATTCATTTACTGTTCATTGTTTTCTGTGCTGTTTTTTTTTAGGTGAAGGATTAAATGACAAAAGTGTACATAATGCTTAGGCACACTCAGTTGAACTATGCCATAAACGAATATCCATGGATGATATAATTGTGAAAAAAAACAGACATCACTACATAAAATTTCCTTTTTATCTTACTTGTGGGTTGATGTCCAAATATCCATCACTCACAGTTGAATATAATGCTGTGAGCCAGGCCATCAGTCTCATTCTGGGCCAGTCTAACAACTTCATGAGCAAATATCTCCGAAGTCCGCATTTTCTTGTACTCTACTCAGCCAGCTGATACTGTAGTGCTGCTGACTTGTTTAAGCATGATTTCCTGAAGGAGAATAAAAATGAAATATGCGCACAATAACCAGTATTAAACAGTATAACGCCCACATACACTTTAAATATGAGTATTAGAGAAAGAATACACTTAGCTTGGCTTTTAGAGCAATTTTTCAATTTTTTTTCAAACTTTTAGAAGAGACAGCAGCGAATGCAGTACATCAACATCATCAAAGAAGAGTTCCTGGTACAATAGGAACTCGTCCGTTTTTCTTGTCTGAGGCTGAAGTTTTATCTATATAGATTTGTCCATGTGGCTGGATTCAGAGAGAGGGTCAAAAGGCTTTGGTTGATAACGTCCAGCAAGACAAAACTCAAATTTGAAGGTATAGAGACGTTAGTAGATTATTTACCTACTAAAATGAATTTTTTAAATGTTTTAAAGGGCTGGACTGTGTATGTGGCAGGTGGTTCAAAGGGTAGCCCAGTGTAGTGCCAGCATTCTGTTTCTAGGAGTAGCAGAGTGATACACCTCCTACTTTAATCATCCTATTTGAAATATTTACACCATTTGCCCAATAAACAATTCCATATGCTTCATCTTCCTGCTGTTTCCTCCTGAAACCAGACTTTCTGCATAGTTCAGAGTCTTCATGTCTAATCTTGTAAACATGTAAACATTTCAAAGGGGTAGCCTTCTGCAGTTCAAATGGTGTTTCATATACCTGGTATAAGTTAAAAATCATTGAAGAGCTTTTACATTTTCAGATTAAATGCAGTTTAAGGTAAATCTTTACTCTGATGTAGTGCAATAGCCTAAACATGACACAATTTAGAAATTGCTTAGAGCATAGTAATAGGAGATGGATTATTGAATTTGTATGTCCAAGATCAAAGTTACAATTAGTGAAGGTACACAGGTAACACAAATCCAGAGGATTGCTTGATTTTATGGTCTCAATCTTTATGACGCACTAAATTTTATGTCTTTTTAAATTCATTTAAATTAAAGTCATCCTTGAATTTTGACTAACTGGTTGTTTGTGTGTTTTCACCTTGAAATGTGCTGTCCTCCTGTCAGTTGATTGTTCCTGCCATGTGTGCAGTGCTTGTTGGGATAGACTGCAGCTTCTTTAAGACCCTGCTTTGGACAAATGGGTTTATAAAATGGATGGATGGTATATTAGTATATATGGAAGCACACTGTGAAAAGAGAACATGGGCACAACTAAGGAAGTCTGTTGGGGAGTCTGCAGACAATCCCTTTTGTCACTGCAGGAGTTCTAAGATAACTCCAAAGCACTGGTTCCTTACATGGCTTCCTCTAGCTTAGCTAAGGTGGGGGTGAGCAGATCTAACTAAGAATTTGTGGGCATTGGCATCAAGTAACCCTTGGCAGTCGGAGACCTTGAAAGAGTAAGGTTGAAGGTCGAGGAATCACGGTGTGACCCTATATTTGGCTTTTTTGTGGATCGCAAGCCACTGTAAAGGAGTGTGGTCAGTCACCAAGGTAAATTCCTGACCCAGGACATAATACTTAAGCTGTGTAACTGCCCACTCAATGGCAATGGTTTTCCAATCAATAGCTGAATACCCCCTCTCCTGGTCCAACGGTTTCCAGCTGAGATGCATCACTTCATCAGCCACCTAACTAAACACTGCTTTCAGGTCGTTGTTGGACATGTCGGCCTGGAGGAAAAAAGGTAAATAAAAGTCAGGAGCTATTCATACCGGTTTTGATGTATGAGCCTTCTTTAGTTCAGAGAACGGTGCCTCAACATTTGGAGTCCACACCACTGCATTTGAGGCCCATTTCCGAGTTAAATTAAAGGCATAGCTCCTTCTGAGAACCAAACCATGCAGCATGTGTAATATTCTGCTATTTCCAGAAAAGTTGAGCCTGCCTTTATTTTATTTGTGGCTGGAGCAAATCCAAAATGGCAGCAACTTTAGACAACTGCAATTTGACCCATACCATGACCCACCACACAGCCTAAAAGCTTAGCCTCAGTAAGTCTTTTTTTTTTTATTAATATGGACGCTGTATTTGTGAATACAGGCAGTAGGCAGTATGAGGCCATAGCAGTTTGTCCACCAGATAGATGATGGAGTGTCGCTTGTACCCCATGCAGCCCAAAAGGCAAGACATGGTGTAGGTGCACTGGGACATTAACTCAAACAGGGCTCCTGACTAGGAATAGATTTCAATTAGCATTCACTTCTAGTCCTAAATTTGCTGCACGTTGTGTCTTTTTTGAATTGTTTTGCCTTTAAACCTACAAGCAGGCCGTGTATGTTACAATTCTGAAATGACAACTATTGCCTTACAGTACAGACCGCTTCAACTAAAAGTGGAATCTTAAAATTGTTTTTTTACCAAACTCAAGTTGCAGGATTAATATATTAGACTAACAGTATCTTGTATGTTTACTGCACCAGTCACCCACAACATTAAAGCCATCTGCCTAATATTGTCTAGAACCTTCACACATGCTAACAAAACAGCTCTGATAGCATTTGAATTTTATTGTTTGGTCAGCACAGAGTAGAAGTGAGCCATACCAATGAACCATAAAAAGTATAGAAGAGACATGGATATTATAACTTTGAGGGATTCATTTCAAATCTAATTCTGCCAGATATTTATTTACTTGAAGGAAACCTAAAGGCAAAATGTAACTTTTGGGTAAAGGCAAGGAGGAAAGTAACTCTTGACCAGAGGAGAGAATATGCCAGTCAGTTGAATATTTATGGTTACAATTTAAGATCTTCACATCTTTCCGCCCATGACCATCTCAATGGTTGTTTTGCTACTAATCATGGTTGACATCTCGTTCTAATTAATTTCCCTGTGAGGGTTGGTTTATCATTGTAGAAAATGTTCTGTCCAAATGCAAAAATACATTTTGAATATGTTTTAGTGGTTTGTAAATGGGATGCGCATGATGATATATTATTGCTTGTATTTTTTTAAGCTGCATTGCAAGCTATCAATTCTTCGTGGAGTCTTTAAAAAAACTGCCCTCTGACATACTTGAGGGTACATAGTATAATGAAATGTATGTGAAGCCAATCCAACTACGAGTGCCAGCCTATCATCTCCAGCTCACAAGGAAGAGTGAATTGTTTTACTTCTTGCTGGTATTTAGAAGATGCACCATTTCATTAGAAAAGTTTATTTTTGTTTGATGAATTCCTATTGAAGCTGTTGAACCTGCAGGATCTCTAGTTGTAATGTGGCAGATTTTTGTATTGTGTCAGTATTTCATTACAAAATTTCCATTTCATTTTCTCCTTAGGGAACTTCAGTTCTTGGCTGACCAAGAGAAAATCTCTCCAGCAGCTATCAAAAAGACGACCCTGAACAAAGTTAGAGAAGAATCTTCCTCAACGGGATCCAAAAGTAGCATCAACCTTTTTAACAAGTACCCAGGCACAAAGAAGAACTAAATCTGTCCTCCTCAGCCTGGTATCTACCTACACATGTCCAACATATTAGCAGGAAATAAGTGGAGTCTGTGGCAAGCAGTAAAATTTGTTTCCTCAAAAGCTTGTTACTTGTGACCAAAAAGGGCCAGTGCAGAGAGCAGCTGTATGCAGGACCCATCCCAAGTCTTTTTTTATATATAATTAAAACAATTTTGTCATCTTTGATGGTCATGGTTTTACACATTTGGATTAATTTAAATTACTCAGTTACAGTTTTGAAGCGATAACTGTAGGTGGCTTGTGAGTTTCTCATTCATCTTATTTGATGTTTTGCCAGGTTTTTATGTTAACACACATGCCATCAGATGTATACTTCACAGTATACATGGACACTAAGTGCTTGTCGGTTTTAATATTTTTGTTACAGAATTAGAAGCATTTGAACACATGAAGAGTGTAGGATTAACAATATGAAATACAGCTGCCCAGCAGTGTTACTACTAATTATGCATATCATGATCTTTTAGGTTTATGAAATGTGCTGCTGTGTGGGAATGACACATTTTCTTCTGTTCCACCCCCTTTAAGATAATTTTAATTTTGAATTTTTTTTTCTGTTTAAGAAAGACATCTGAGGATTTTAATTATGTTCTTTTTCTTAAAGAACATTTCCTGAAGATCCTGCAATCCATTTGTTTTCACCATGGGATATTACAGTCTAAATTAAATAACCAGTTTCTTTTGAATCCTGTCTTTATACTGTAATTGTACCACATTCAATCGACTTAACATTTAAAATTTTGTTTTCATTTGTATTTTATGTGTTTAACTTTGAGGTGCATTTATGTTGCTGAATCAAATGAGAAGGATTTCAGAAAAAAGTGCCCTCAAAAAAAAGAAGTCTTTTCTTTAACTGTCTGAATTGATGTCTGTTACCTCTTATGCTTTTTATACAAATTTAAATAACCCATTATGTGTATTGGGTCCCTTCTGTGTATTTTATTTAGATATAAATGTTGATATTGGGCTCCATTTTAAGCTACTCTTGGCGTTTTAGCAGTATGCTAGTCAGTCTTTCAGCTGTTAGAGGACACCATGCAGTTACAGACTCTTAAGTTAGTGGCTCAGCTACTGTTAATTATTTGACAGATCAAATTTTATAAGCCTGAAAAGCAAATTCTGTAGCTGTGTAGTTACTGCAAAAATCTGCCAGTAAAGATATTTTTCCTAATCTGAAGAAAACATGGCTGTATTTATATTCTTAATATTATCAAAGTTTCAACAAAATTTCCTGTATAAAATTGTGTCTAAAAATATCAGTTCCCCAGCATTTGTTTTATGTTCTGTCATGCCCGTGAGTCTCATTTTTTATATGTGCTCCGTCCTAATGATTCCATGTGGCAGGGTGAGGTTATCCTTAAAATCAGTTAACAGGAGAGGATTCAAACAATACATAGGATTGTTACACAAACACAGCTACTGAAGATGAGGAGTGGATTGCTTGATGAGCTTTGGTAAGACCCTTTAAGATTTTAAGGGCCCTACACTTCTCAGCAGTAAAAACACCTTAGTAATAATAACAATAATAATAATAATAAATGTACTATATATATATATATATATATATATATATATATATATATATATATATATATATATATATCTCAGTAATAGCGTACTGCACGATAACATGCAGTTAATACACTTGACTTGAGCATTCCTAGTTTTCATCCTCTTTCTCTGTCTCTGTTTAACATTCATTTGCTCAGAGGTTGATGCACTTGCTGCTTCCTGAGCAGCTCTTCTTTACTTACTCCCTAGTGGCCCCCTTCTTCTCTTCTTTCGTTGGCATCTTTTCGCATTAAAACTGATTAAGTTAGTTTTTGTGTTGCAATTACTTAGTACGTTTTCTTTAATTTTTCACTTAAGCTGGCACTTAAGTCTTCAATCTGCCTCAAGAATGATTAGCGAAGGTGGGAGGGATGAGAACGGCGCCCATAAGCATGCGCTGCATGGCCAGCCTGCTGCACACTGCCGAGAGTTGATTCTACAATAAAATAAAAATAAAAAGAGTAATAAAAATCATCACCCCGGAAGTGGATAGTAGACATCTCGTAGTATATGTGTACCAAATTTCAAGTCAATAGGTGAAACGGTTTGCGAGCTACAGCTGATTTAAAATCCTGGACAGACAAACGAACAGCCACGGTAGCGTATTATATAAAAAGAAGATATAAGCCTAAAAGTGCAACGATTTTATGCGACGTGTTTGTGTCACTTTTTTGTCACACTTTAAATTGGGCTTATTCCATTTTTAAATTATAAACTAAAAAATATCAAGAACTTGCATCCCGCAAGAATTTGTGCCAAGAGATTTAACCACGCCCGGGGCCGGAAATAAAAGACAGAGAAGGACAGCTGCTGTTTAGGCTTTTTAATGTTTGAAGCGCCGCACAAGATGCAGATCACACAGCACGGCAGCAGCAGCAAGCCAGCAGTTGATCGAGCAAAGAGTATGTAAAAAAAGAAAAAAAAAAATCTGTATTTGCTTCCCATTGTATCACCGTTTAAGAGGGGGTTTCTGAGGAGCGACCGTGTCTCCTTGGGGTACGTTCAGCCCCCCTCGTCACAACTCGAGTGGCAAACCGGCCACAACTGGGGCTTTGCCCCCTTAGTATTTATATATAAATATAGTTTTCCCTACTGTTGCTGCTTTATAAACTAGTATATCTTGAGTTAATTTGTGTCATTAGACCTTGTGAGAAATGTGACAGGCACAAAGTATTTATGCTCTTCACGATCTAGAGGTTCAATGCTCTTGACACATTTAGAACTGTAATATTTACAGTAAATTACCAAATATATGACAGTTATATACACCATTAACAATCAGCTGTTTCTGGAATAAGCTTTGTACGTCTGTAGAAACATTTTAACTGTTGAATGTTGGTGTATGAAGTGCTGAATGCCATCTCTGGCAATCATGTTTTTCCTTTTGCTCCAAGGTGAGGCATAGTGTCTCCAAGAAGGAACACATGTCTTGTCCAGTGCCTTGAATTCACTCCACATCTCTCCTAGTTTTGCTGCCTGCTGTTTCTACTGTCCTCCCACTCATTTTTTGTTCTCCTCTCTGCACCTTAATCCGTGCAGACTCCCATCAAACTTTCTTTTTGACTGCTTGAGCGTTCTTTTCCACATTTGCCTACACGAGAAGCTGCTCATTGTTGTCTCTGTCTGTCTTATATTCAGTATTCTACATAGAGCTTGATTGATGAACACCTGCAGATTCTAAATAGTTTGACTTCTAATGTTTCACAGCCATACTGGTGGTACACACTTTTCAGCTGAAAATTCTTGATATATTACAGGTGTTCCAGATTCCGCATTTGCTTCCTTGATTCAGTTCTACACATTTTCTTGTACTCCACCTGCTTTTGTGTCTGCCACCCGTCTCTCTGGCATACACTGCAAATTCTCCTCATTGTATTTTATTAGCATATAAAAGAAGGTTTACGGCAACATTTTGTTTACTGTGTGCATGCGGTACGTGTAGACTGGTATGGACTGCAGCGTTGGAAACAGAAATGAGAAAATCAGATAGAAAATGACGACATAGATAGATAGATAGATACTTTATTAATCCCAAGGGGAAATTCACAAATACATATCATGGGTTGTTCCTGTGTTATCCTTATGCTGCTAATAAAGACTTCCTACTGCTGCTGATTTAGCAGGCAATGGACAGAGGATTACCTGCCGAGTTAGCATTACATTCTAGTTATTTGTCAAGTTTATTTCTACAATAATTTGTTTCTGCTTTCTTTGGGATGCATTTAGGAAAACAATATTTGTTTGAGATTATACTCCATTTGTTGTCAAGGAGGTTCGACGGCGGTTGTTGTTCAAAATACAAAATTAGGAGAGCAAGAGGACAATCTGATAAACGGGATCATTTGGGTGAGTTTATCTGTAGAAAGTTGCATGATTCCGAAGCACAGCAGAGAGGAAAGTGCAGTATTGAAGAACTGGTGTAAGAACAATTGGATTAGGTGTATGAGTTTTGCAACAGAAGCAAATTAATGCTGATGTTCTCATAATGAGAACAAGAGTGGATTTGTTTTCCGAAAAGCTTTGTAACGCAAAGAACTTCATTATCTCATAGTTAAAATCTTTGTTTCCTGAAACCTTTCTAACTCGTGATCATGTTGTTAATGTGTGACCCACTTATAATTTTTCATGTTGTGTATTTATTTTGATGTTTGCCTATGATTCTGCTACAGATAGATGGAGTAGATCCCAAAAAACACTCTTATTTCGACAACGTAATAATGTACTGCTGTAATACAAGATTATAATGTGCGTTATAAAGTAGTGCGAAGTGGTCTCATAGTTTTAATGTGTTAACTAATCAAACTCAGAATGTAATCTGTCATATTCTTTTAAAGTTGAAAGATGCTGTTTGAAACCTCGCCGCACAAGAAGCCAATTGCAGTCCTACATGCTGTTCTCTAGGCAGCCACGAGCCCTTTGGGTTATCTCGGTAACTGGCAATTAATAGAGAAACATAGGATGTGTAGAGATGAAATAAAAACACTCCTCGGTCTGGTGCAGAATGACTTGGAAAGAGAAAAATGCACCAGAATTGTTCCCTCGTGTCCCACTGTGCAGCTACGGACAGCTTTCTGATGCTATGCCACTGGTGGATTCCTGCAGACTGTTTGTGATGTACGTGGGTTTCTTTGTTGAGCATCGTGTACTGAAGAACTCTTAAATTCTATTTCTAATGAGCATCCACTTATAGGCAGCAGAAGTTTCTAAACCTGTAATTTGAAAGTGTCAGGTGATCATAGATTGGGGACAAATTGGGCTCCACTTACCCAGAGAGGAATTTGGCTTTTTACAGAAGCTCATTAAATAAATAAAAAATAAATGCACACACACGCTTTAGTCTGAACAGAAAAAAGAAAGAAGGAAAACATCTGACTTGCAGGTGCCAGAGTCACAGTAAGGCATTAGGCAGGCGTACTGCTGTTAGAATAAAGGAGCCTCCATAGGGTTTCTTGACACACTTTGGCTGAATGATTTGTTAGCTGAAGGTCCTCAGTGTTAGTGTGTCAGAGAGAGGATGTGCAGCATTGTTCTTAATGGCACTCAGTTTTGTTTTCTTTCTCTCCTTCACTACGACCTCCAGGTGGTTCAGAGTGTGTCCCATAACTGAGCTTGCCTTTTTAATTACCTTATTAATTTGGTGTTACCAGCCCAGCACATCACAGCATAGAAAATCATATTGGCCATCAGAGCAGTGAAAGATGTAAAGGATGTCATTATTCACATTCAACAGTCTTCAAGAACAAAGTACCCTTCATAATATTTTGCTGGGACACAGCTGTCCGTCTATCAGACTTCCCATCACTTCCGGCATGCACACACTAGCTGCAGATGTTGTCAGATAACACAATTCATTTTTACGACTTCACATACAAGGCCTATTATCCTGTCATTTTCAGTCTGTTCACACCAGCACATACTGGTATTATTGACCTGGAGTGTTTCTTACAGTGAAAAAGCCATACATGAGTCATCCAAACTACACATCAAAACGTCTAAGTGGCAGGATTAAGATGAGACTCTTCAGCCAGGAGCTAATTCAATTCTCCAGTCAAATGTTATCAAAGTGCACTTTAACGTTGGGTGTGGAGAGATGTACATCCCAATAGAAAGAATACACAACCAGCCAGGCAAACGTGGTGTATGCGTACCCTTCCAGCGCCACAATAGCCCACTACAAGGCTACTATTTCAGGTCCAAAAGGGCTGTTGCTTTTGTTGTCACTCCTCTACTTCTCATTATATCTACACAGTCAGCTTGGGCAAGTCAGACTTTAAGTTCGACCAGGTTTACATGAAACATAAATGTTCGTTTCTTTACACTGAAGCTGTTGTTAAGCTTTTGCTGTGGAACCAGAAAACGTTTCTCAAGTGTGCCAAGAGTACAGCAAAGTCAGAACAGAGGTGCTGGGATTGTTACTGCAATAGAATCTCTCAGACTTTAGTCTATTAAAGGTGCTGGCATTTGCAATGAGTTTTAGTCTGAACATCCTTCTCATGTGTCTTTAATGGCACAGCGTGGCTAGTTGTTTTCAGTGTCCTAAATAGCCTCACCACAGTTGTGCATCAGCTTTTATTGAGTCACACAATGACTCCAGTCATATAAATACTTTAGCTTTACAGTAAGAGTCTGTCCTGTAGCTCATGAACAGAAACACAGCAGCAAATACACTCAATAATGTTTAAACATGCAAGGTAAGATATAACTCATCACTTAGAATTTGTCCATTACATATGCAAGTCAAGTCAAGTTGGGGAGCATGCACTGGTACAATTCGTCACCACACCCACTACATGACGAAACAACTCAGGATCCTGGTTTGCAACCCCCCGGGCAGACATGTGGTCCAATCCCACCCTCCGGAAATGACCCTCTTGCCCCTTGGCCTGGTTCAGCCACTCGGGTCCCCAACAATCAGGATCTTACGAACCGGATTACCCTCGAGGAAACTCACCACATAGCCATAGTGCCGTAACTGACGCTCCCTCACAATGTAGGTAATGTTCCTCATTCGTGACTCAATGAGCAATCGCTTATTCGACAAAAAGTCAAACCAACGGTACCCAAGTATTCTCTGAAGAGACACAGTACCAAAGGAGTCCAGTCTTTGTCTCAGGTCACTGGATAGCGTCCATGTCTCGCAACCATATAGCAAGACAGAAAGCACCAGGACTCTAAAGACTTGGACCTTTATTCTTTTGCATAGATATTGTGAGCTCCACACATCCCTTTCCAGCGACCTCATGACCCACATGCTCTCCCAATCCGTCTACTGACTTCATAGGAAGAGTCACCAGAGACATGAATGTCACTGCCAAGGTAAGTAAACCTCTCAACAAGGTCAACACTCTCTCCGCAAACAGACACACTGCTGATGGCTGTGCCCAAGAGGTCATTAAAAGCATGGATCTTGGTTTTTATCCAAGACACTCGCAAGCCCAGACACTTAGACTCCTCACTCCACCCTAGTCAGAGCCTCCATTAACTCCGCGAAGATCACAGCATAGTCAAAATCCATGAATTTTTCTTGACCAACCGATGCCCCACAGCCGCTGGACCCCATAACCTTGCCCAACATCCAGTCCATACAAGCATTGAACAGAGTAGGAGCAAGAACACACCCCTAACGAACTCCAGAATCAACTGGGAAATATACAGAGGTTCTGCCTCCACTCTGCACAGCACTCACAGTACCAGTGTACAGGCCGGCCATGACATCCAGCAACCTCGAGGGGATCCCGCGAACCTTCAGGATGTCCCACAGGGCAGCTCAATCAACTGAGTCAAACGCTTTACAAAAATCAACAAAGGCTGCAAAGAAACTCCGCTTTTATTCGCATTTGCACTCCATGAGAACCCTCAGTGCCAGGATGCGGTCGATGGTAGACTTCTTAGGTGTAAAACCAGACTGTTCTGGTCAGTGGTAGGTGAGCAAGTGATCACAGATCCTATTGAGGACGACCATAGCAAGGACCTTACCAGGCACTGAGAGCAGTTGCTGCAGTCCAGGCAATCACCCTTCCCTTTCCAGATAGGGATGACAAGTCCCATTTTCCAGTCGGTTGGAATGATGCCATTCTCCCAAATGGAAGTAAAGATTGCTTGCAATGCCAGGAGGACAACCTTACCACCTGCCTGGAGAAGTTCACCCCAGATATCACAGACCCCTGCAGCCTTTCCCCCTTCAGCTGGTTCACCACCTGTGCAATCACAGTGAGATTGGCTGGTTCACAGCTAATTAGAGGATCAGCCTCAAGAACCGTGAACCAAGAGATATCCAACGTCCTAGCCGGAGGATCAGCTTTGAACAACTGCTCAAAGTAGCCAGCTCAGCGGGTCACAACTGCAGTATCATCTGTAAGGACCATTCCATCAGCTGACCTGACTGCGACTCTCCGAGGAACAGATTCAGATGTGCGTAATGCTTTGATTCCTCCCTTTCTATTATGATCTACATCAGGGGTGCCCACACTTTTTCGGCTTGCGAGCTACTTTTAAAATGACCAGGTCGAAATGATCTACCTACATTAAAAATTCTATATATACAGTGGGTATGGAAAGTATTCAGACCCCCTTCAATTTTTCACTCTTTGTTATATTGCAGCCATTTGCTAAAATCATTTAAATTAATTTTTTCCCTCATTAATGTACACACAGCACCCCATATTGACAGACAAAAAAAAGAATTTTTGAAATTGTTGCAGATTTATTAAAAAAGAAAAACTGAAATATCACATGGTCCTAAGTATTCAGACCCTTTGCTCAGTATTTAGTAGAAGCACCCTTTTGAGCTAATACAGCCATGAGTCTTCTTGGGAAAGATGCACCAAGTTTTTCACACCTGGATTTGGGGATCCTCTGCCATTCCTCCTTGCAGATCCTCTCCAGTTCTGTCAGGTTGGATGGTAAACGTTGGTGGACAGCCATTTTTAGGTCTCTCCAGAGATGCTCAATTAGGTTTAAGTCAGGGCTCTGGCTGGGCCATTCAAGAACAGTCACAGAGTTGTTGTGAAATCCAGGTGTGAAAAACTTGTTGCATCTTTCCCAAGAAGACTCATGGTTGTATTAGCTCAAAAGGGTGCTTCTACTAAATACTGAGCAAAGGGTCTGAATACTTAGGACCATGTGATATTTCAGTTTTTCTTTTTTAATAAATCTGCAACAATTTCAAAAATTCTTTTTTTTGTCTGTCAATATGGGGTGCTGTGTGTACATTAATGAGGGAAAAAATTAATTTAAATGATTTTAGCAAATGGCTGCAATATAACAAAGAGCGAAAAATTGAAGGGGGTCTGAATACTTTCCGTACTAAGTATACTTTATACAGAAAATATATGTTGTTGTACCTTGCATAACTGAATAACCTGGCACAATAACAATTCAATACATTTATGGTCACTACAGTATTTGGATTTAATAATCTTCATGTGGGAAGAGGCTGACTCACATAACTAAGTAGAGCCGCATAATGCAGTCAAGGAGCTTTTGAATTCAGCCAAGTGAAGAAATGATGGCTGTCCGATTAACTGTGATTTTAGTTCCCTCTCCTTTCTCTTTCTCGGATCGCTTTTTGGAAGGAGGTCGGTTTCATAGTTTTTATGAACAGTTCGAAAGTGCCTTTCCACATTTTACTTCTTTGGAATAGCAGTGATAGATTCACAGATCAGACAAATGCACTTTGATTGTGACATTGTGAGAAAAGAATCCTCTTCTAATTACACATAAAGCCCATACCCTCCCCAAACAATTTTTTTTAAATCCCTTCTTTAGTTGATATAAATTGGAAGGCTAACTAGATCACTTAGCCGGAGTTTTGCAGTAGCTCACGCGTTTGTTCGTGCGTGCAGGATGACCAGTGTGTTAGAAGAGATCTCAGACTGGCCGCCCTGTATGTCAGTCAAGTGGCAAATGCCATAAGGAGGATATATGATAGACTAACGTTTAAAAAAATTTTTTTGGGATGCAATGCGATCTACCTGCACTACCTTTGCGATCTACTGGTCGATCGCGATCGACGCATTGGGCACCCCTGATCTACAATATAAGTCTGTGGTGAACTGTGATTTTACTGAAAGCATAGTTTTACTTACTGGAAAGATGTTATTTTTTATAAAAATAATAAACATACAAAAGAACATGTTGCAAATGGAGACAAAACTAGGGAAAAAAAAGGGTTAATGTTAATGTGCACTTTATAGCACCACAATATGCACAATCCCTTTCTAAAAGTCAGTATACTGTTATTAAATGTTGCAGGTGGCACTTAAGCTGGACATATCTTGATTTGGACACTTCTAGTTCTGGGGTGGATGTATCTACAAACTCTCCCAAAGCCGTAATCAGGGCCGGATTTAGATGAAAAGAGGCCCTAGGCTATTCCACTTATGAGGCCCTTTCACCTCCCATTTTTAAGTTTGTTCAAATTGCTAACAATTTGAATGTAGGCCCCTCTTGATCTTGAGGCCCTAGGCTGAAGCCTAGTTAGCCTATAGGAAAATCCGATCCTGGCCGTAATCACAAAGCACACAACATAAAGCTAATACCATTTTATTGTGCTGGCAGATCTTTTCGTAAGTTTTGTAAGTGCCCAGTAAATTCAATTCCTGCACTTTACTCTGTCTCTGCTGTCCACAGTGCTAAATCACAGCCCACTAGCACTGCTTCTGAGAATACATTTTTGGATGTGTTCTGTTAATCATGAAATGTGAACACCTAGCAGAAAAGAAAAGGGGACACCTTGAATGTGAGTTTGCTTGTTTTGTGTGAATTTGTCACTGCACTCTTTTCTTTGAGCATTTTTGTTGACATGTTTTGGTCCTATGTGCTTTAGTCATGCTACTCCTCTTACACAATTGTTAATCAACCCAGTTAACTTGTCACCATGGATTTGGATCCCTGTCATGAAAGCCGTTTGTAGGCAGTCAAGCAATCTATTGACACAACATAAATGATCATCTTGTATAGAAAAGGAGGTTACCACTAATTTTCACAGTTCAACCGTCTTTACCAAGTATAAGTGTAGGTTCCTTTCCATCCTGGCAGCAGGACACTTGCTGAATTTGGAACACGTTTTTGAATATCCAAGTGCACAAATTTGCCCTTTGGTCTTAGCTAGGCACCAAGTATTTGTCAGAAACTGATGTCAGGCTGTTTTACTCTGTGGTGCTGTGCTACACAATCAAGAAGCCAAATCCCATAATGAACTCCTTGCATGCTTTCACAACTCTTTTCCAGAAACAACCTTCCCTTAATGTGGAGAAGTACAGTTTATCAGATTCTGCTTGCTTGCTTGCTAAGGGCACAGTGCTATGACAGTCTATCTCCCCGTGCTTCGGTCTAAAACTGTATCATAACTTGCTTTATCTCCTAGGGATGATGGGGTATTACTTCCACTTTCCGTTGTACTCACAACCGATTCCTGAAATAGGCTACAGAAAAGGATCATTCAGACTTAGAGCTTTACTAGATTGCCACTCAGTCAGTCAGTCATTGTCCAACCTGCTATATCCTAACACAGGGTTGCGGGGGTCTGCTGGAGCCAATCCCAGCCAGCACAGGGTTCAAGGCAGGAACAAACCGCGGGCAGGGCGCCAGCCCACCACAGGGCACACACACACACCAAGCACACACCAAGCACACACCAGGGACAATTTAGGATCGCCAATGCACCTAACCTGCATGTCTTTGGACTGTGGGAGGAAGCTATTAGATTGCTTTCATCACAGATATCAAAACAGCAGCAATTCCTTCTCACCAGTTCTTGAAGACTTCAGCCCCATTTTTCAGTAATTACACTTCATCCATATTGTTTGGACAAGTTCCCACCCAGCAGCATAATGGCACTGTAGGCTGAGTATTTTCACCTCTATAAGCGTGGCCTTCAGTTCATACAAGAGCTGGAACAAACTGTTGTGGACTACATGACCAACGGACAGCAATTTCAGAAGCAGGAGAACTGTGGGTCAGTTTTCTGCTTTGTGCCCAGTAATGCCAGGATCAGCTCCGGCTTCCACTACCCCATATTGAATTTAGTAAATTTAAGAGTGTTTTTTTTATGAATTTAAGAATGTTTGTATGTAAAGTAAAAAAAAAAATAAGATTTTGCTAAATTTATCTGTCACTAAAGTAAAAAGTAATGTTTTCCTCTGTGCATGTGCATTTTCAAGCAAATGTCTTGGGAGCTAAGAGTATTAAATTGAAAATGTTCCTTAACAGACAATAGGAAAAAATGCAGGGCAGGAAAATTAGAAATGATCCACCTCTCAGTGGTTTGGTTTAAATTTAGTCATTAGAATTATTTTCAGATTTCCTGCTAGGATATAAAGCATATAATAGTGATTCAAGTGGACAAAATGACTGTGCTGAGGTTGTGAAAGCAGCTCCCAGGCTCGTTTAGCCTTCCACCAGTGTCACTAACAGTCATTAATTAGTGCGGTGAAGCAGAACTGTCCCCATCTGTATCAGCGCTGCCAGCCTCCGGCTCTGTCAAAAGCATAAACTGTCACATATCACGGCCTCCTTAACCTTAAACCTTTTCTGACACCGCTGTTCACCCCAAACACAAAATGACAGGAGCATGTCAGCAAGCTTCTTGTGATTGCTTGGCGTGCTCTGAAACACTCCATGTCAAATACTGTAGAAGAAAATGCAAGAGAAGTTCCTTTTCCGGTAGGGGAGATTGAAATAATTTACCAAATAAAAACATCACAATTGAATTGTGTCTGGCTGTTTAGCAAAAGGAGCTTGTAATCTAAAATGGGCTCCTGCCTGAAGAGCTGGACTTCTACCTCTAAAGTCATGGCTTTTTTGAATAGTTTGTACAATTTTTGGGAGAAGCCTGAACTTTTAAAAATAGTTACTCCACCTTAATTAGCCAGCATTTTCTTTTTTATGTGCCAACATACAAAAATAAAATTGCACAGTTGACTTTTAGGATACTGACCAGGCCATGGTATTGTGATCTTAAAATGTTGGCTTAATACTTCTACTGCTACTCTGATTTTCATCCATAAACTCTTAACAGGGGCATTTCTGACTTACAGTTTGTTACCGACTCAGAATTAACTCCAAATAAAGATTATAGTCAACATATTTAGACTGTAATTAGACCCACGACTAAAAGTAGATATTCCATCAGTGATGATCAGCATATGTAATGTACAGTACTTTAGATAAGGATTTTATAGACAAATATATTTCCTTCATGTGAAAGTATTTTAAAGTTTGTACTAAACATCCACCTATTACAAAACAAAGAATTTCAGATTAGTAACCTTACTTAAAGCATTAAGTCTGATTTTTGAAATGCAGACCCTCTTTTTTTAGTCTTCTGCTTTGGTTTACATTGTACCTTAACAGTAGAATTCCCAAAGCCTACAAAAAAACTCATAATCCTGGCCCACCTTAAATTCCTTCGCACCTCTCTGTTAGCGTCTTTTGTGTTGTAAATGTATCAATCAACACAAGCAGCCTGCTGTCCTATCCTCTCGCCCTCCACCGCAGCTCAATTTACAAAGAAGATTCTCAGTGCTCAGTGTTTATCTTGGAGTGAAGTGCCTGGAGTTGTAGAGGGTAAATAATACATCGTCATTTGGAATACATACATTTCATGTGTGTTCCGTGTCTACAACAATTTATGTAAACATATCGTTAAAACAGAAACATTTTTCATGTTTTAGTAATAATTAACAAGATGTAGACATGAAGTGTATAATGTGTGAAGACTAAAGTCCAAATATCAAATAAACATTTTCACAAAAGGTACAAGTATAACAAAACAAGTATGCTTTTATTCAAGAACTAGCAAAGTACCCGCGCTTCGCAGTGGAGAAGTAGTATGTTAAAGAAGTTATGAAAAGGAAACGATTTAAAAATAACGTAACATGATTGTCAATGTAATTGTTTTGTCATTGTTATGAGTGTTACTGTCATCAAGGATTTGATTATCATTATTTCTTTCAATCAGGTTCGTATTTGGAGGATGTGTTGTGTTCAAGTTACATTCCGTGTTTGTCAACTGTTGTAAAGATAACAGGTTTCATTTATCGAAGTGTTCACTACCCAAATCACTGCTTGTGAATCTAAGATGTTTAACAGGCATTCCCGGTATTAAGTTGTGGATTTGCCTGCGAATATTTAGCGGCAGCGTGTCTATCAACTTGTGGATTAGCCCGCGAGTATTTAGCGGCAGCATCTCTATGAAGTTGTGGATTAGCCCGTAAGTATTTAGCAGCAGCGTCTGTATGAACTTATGGATTAGCCCGCGAGTATTTTGCGACAGCGTGTCTATTAACTTGTGGATTTTTCTGCGAGTATTTGGCGGCAGCGTCACGAAGTTGTTTCCGTCTAGCTGCATCAGAAAATGTACCACAACGTCTGACACGCCTCCTTTTTACTATTTTCTCACAGCTTGGATTGCTGCTGTCATAATCGGTTTGAGTTTCATGGTTTGTTTCAATTACGTTAGTATTTGCAGGACTTGTTGTGTTGAAGTGAAATTCGGAATCTGTCAAGTGTTGTAAGCATACAACCGGCTTCATCAATAACTTCGCATCCAACTTTTGAGAGTTTAAACATTCATAAACATCAAAGTGTTCACTACTCAAATCGTCACTTGTGAATCTAAGATATTTAAGAGGCATTGGTGGTTCTGCAAAGGTGTAAAATATTTGGCCATTTCGGTACACTTGAAAGCGAAAACCGAACAATTCAGCGGCAGCCATCAACTCACATGCAGAACCATAGGTGAAGGGCTTAAGCATTTCACTCTTATAGTGCTCCTGTGTAGTATAATTATCTCCTGTACCGTCATCAGTCCACACCTTGAACCTGTCCCAGTCATTCAATACATAAAACACAGTGTTCCTCCGGATATCAAGATTGAGCCTGATATGGCTGTGCAATTTGTAACACAGAGAATGGAAAAGGCAGGCGGCATCTCCGGGCATGGAAACCACTCGGTAAGTGACAGTTCTTTGATCGATGGTGATCACCTCGATAGACATCTCACCACCCAAATCGCTACTCGTGAATCTAAGATGTTTAACAGGCATTCCCGGTATTAACTTGTGGATTTGCCTGCAAATATTTAGCGGCAGCGTGTCTATCAACTTATGGAATTGCCTGCGAGTATTTAGCGACAGCGTCACAAAGTTGTTTCCGTCTAGCTGCATCAGAAAATGTATCACGACGTCTGACATGCCTCCTTTTTACTGTTTTCTCATAGCTTGGATTGCTGCTGACGGACGGCCTTATATGGGCAGGCAGTCAATTACATGGGAGGTGTGGTGATGGGGGACGCAACTCTGCCACACACGGCGACTGAGCTGCAGCTATATGGACGTATATATGTACGTAAGTAGGATTCAATATAAAAGTTAACTTTTACAAGTACTATAAATTTACACTGACTATTACAGACACAAATCAAATGTATGTTTTTATTGTATAATATTAACAATAAGAGCAGCTCACTGATCCAAATGGTAAACTTGGGTATTGAACCAGCAACATCTTGCTTAGGAGTCAGCAGTTCTTACCATTGCACCATGCAAGCCGTTGTATCAATAGCCTACTCTAACCTGCTTTCTTTTTCTTCGGTTATATCTATACTAATAAAAGGCAAAGCCCTCACTGACTGACTGACTGACTCACTCATCACTAATTCTCCAACTTCCCGTGTAGGTAGAAGGCTGAAATTTGGCAGGCTCATTCCTTACAGCTTACTTACAAAAGTTAAGCAGGTTTCATTTCGAAATTCTACGTATAATGGTCATAACGGTCAACAACGTCCGCCATGTTGAACTTTCTTGATTATGGCCCCATCTTCACGAAATTTGGTAGGCGGCTTCCCTGCGCTAACCGAAACCAATGTATGTACTTATTTCGGTGGTATGATGCCACTGTCAGCCACCATATTGAACTTTTTAACAGTCTTTGTTACTTATGGGCCCATCTTCAAGAAATTTGGTACACGGATTCCCAGTGCTAACTGAATCCTACTTACGTACATATATACATCCATAGCCTGCAGCTCAGTCACCGTGTGAGGCGGCGTTGGGTCCCCCATCCCAACGCCTCCCACGTTGTTGGCTGCCTGCCTATATAAGACCGTCCGTCGCTCCGGTCTCTACATTCCCTTCCTTGCTTCGCCACGGGATTCACATCTCCCTACTGATAACTACAGCCTTTTTATTTAATCCATGGCTTCTCCGCTGTTTTATTGTTCATTTATTACGATTATAGTTATTGTGTAGGTATTTTAGACTTACTTTACATTGCTCAGGTACCCATTTCCTTTATCATTCCAACCGTACCCCCATTACCATGTCTATCGAGGTGATCACCATCGATCAAAGAACTGTCACTTACTGAGTGGTTTCCATGACCGGAGATGGCACCTACCTTTTCCATTCTCTTTGTTATATATTGCACGGCCATATCAGGCTCACTCTTGATATCCGGAGGAACATTGTGTCTCATGTTTTGAATGACTGGGACAGGTTCAAGTTGTGGACTGATGACGGTACAGGAGATAATTATACTACACAGGAGCACTATAAGAGTGAAATGCTTAAGCCCTTCACCTATGGTTCTGCATGTGAGTTGATGGCTGCCGCTGAATTGTTCGGTTGTCGCTTTCAAGTGTACCGAAATGGCCAAATATTTTACACCTTTCGACAACCGCCAATGCCTCTTAAACATCTTAGATTCACAGGTGACAATTTCAGTAGTGGACACTTTGATGTTTATGAATGTTTAAACTCTCAAAAGCTGGATGTGAAGTTATCGATGAAACCGGTTGTAAGCTTACAACGCTTGACAGATACCGAATGTCACTTCAACACAAGTCCTGCAAATACTGTCGTAATTGAGACAAACCATGAATCTCAAACCGATTATGACAGCAGCAATCCAAGCTGTGAGATTTGAGACAAGATTACTGTTCACATGGCCAACTGTACGTTGCATGCTCAAGAGTAAACTCAGCGCACAGCTTGGTCATATTACAACCGGAGGGCCGAACTCACAATGTGGTATACAAAGAGATCCTTAACAAATAATTATTGGCATATTTTCCCTCAGTTTAAAAAGTTTTAATTTTCTTCTTAATAAAAATTTTAATGCAGTACTTCGCCGCTGCAAAGCGCGGGTATTTTGCTAGTATATGCGAGTATATATATATACATTGAATATTTCTCTGTCTTTTCATTTTCCAATGTATCATTGTTTGATTTTACATATCTGTTTACTGTTTTCTGATTATTTCGTCATGTCGGGAAAAAATGGAGTATGGAGTATGGCTTGTTATTAGAGCAAGAAACCTCAGGTAATCCAAGGAATAAGTCTTGGTAGTGTAGTGGCCGGTCTGGGTAAGGGGTCAGCCGTTACAAGTTTTACCAACAAATGGACAACTGCTCCAAACAGAAGCTGACTAGCATGGCATAAGCAGACCAAATTGTGGTCTTTACTCTTAGGCTACACCTGTGCCGCTTACCAAAGCAAGTGCCTGCTCATCATGCTCCTGCTTTTTTGAAAACGTCTACTCAGCCTACTAACTCTTGTGGGAATATGGCAATCACCCACACTAGGTTTTCTTCTCACTATAGCTTGGACCAACCAAACAGTATTAAATCAGTACTGCAATGGAGCAAAATTAATAAAACACAATAAAGCAGATAGTAGCCAAAGCAGAAAATGTAAATGAAAAGAGTTTTATTGAAAGACACTTATGTAAGGATACAGATGATGCAGAAGATGGGATTTTTCAAGTGTGGGTGTATAAATGAATCCAATTTTTCTTTAGTCCTCATAGGTCTTGTATCTTGCCAGTTTAAGCTGCAGATGCAGATGTTGGTGACGGTGTTTTTGTTGTGTCTCTTCCTTTTTTTGTGTAACATGCATCCCAAACTTAAAGGCCTCACTCCACATGTAATTAACAATGATTACACAAATAACTGATCCTCTTTAAACCACATTTAAGAGTTTGGATTACATTCCCTGGATAATAACCTCCCTAATACTAATTACCTCATTAAATTATGTCTAATGGTCTGTTTTTAGAATTCTAAAAGATACAAGGTTCAAATCAATAAAGATGCAGAGTTTAAATGAATACATAGCAGTCATTCCAAAGATGCCAATATTTCAACACAACAGTTTGTCTGAGATTTGATTTAGAGTCCAGCAGTCTGTATAGGGTGGTCCAGATCTAATTATGCAATTTTTATTACGCTATAACTTACTAAGTTTATTACATAGAAAATCACCCAAAAAATCCTGTACCATCAAGAAGTGTGTGAACTGATGACATGAAGAATCGTCTTTGCACCGAACTGGAATCGCCCCCGCATAAATCAAAGTCATCCAGACAATCTGGATCTGTATAATTAGATCTGGACCACCTTGTAGTTGAACAGGTGATGTCTGAGTGGATCATAATCAGTTATAGTTTATGAAGGCTTTGTTTAAAAAAAGGATCGAATAGTCCAGGTGTCCTGAGTGTTGGCTGTTGAGTCAGTGCTAAAATTTATGACATTCCAACTGAGCCATACAATTCCATTTCTAATTGCTTCAAATATCTGTTAATACATAGTTCAGTATTGTGAGTCTGAGCACTAATAAAAGACGTGACCACCACCATACAGCCAACAGTATGGCTGGACAGAGGCACTTAAGTGCAAACCAGTTCAAGAAAAAATAGTAGACGTTACATCAACAAAACATACACCACTCAGGTGTCTGTGGGCTGTCCAGAGGTGCAGAGTTATGTGGGAGAGTTGGCTATAACTCTGGCCTGGGTAGCATGGCTTGGGGGCTGGAGGATCAGGTACTTAAACAGCAGCACTTATAAGACCTTCTCCTTTGCTTAAAGTCAATAGCCTATGTGCATGGCTACTGGTGGACTTCAAGAAAGATTATATACCCGAAAATTGCTCTTGGAATTGAGGAAATTGAGAGCAACTTTTGTTACCTCTGACCCCAAGTGAGCTGTGTTAGTCACAGCCAGGGGTGTGAATGTGTAGGCAGTTGGAACCAAGTGGAAAAATCCATGGAAGTCGGGGGCAGCAG
Source organism: Polypterus bichir lapradei (assembly GCA_026402145.1). Classification (NCBI taxonomy): domain Eukaryota; kingdom Metazoa; phylum Chordata; class Cladistia; order Polypteriformes; family Polypteridae; genus Polypterus; species Polypterus bichir. The sequence goes on along the minus strand of JANRMT010062848.1, from coordinate 18,379,832 downwards.
CTGAGAAGGGTGACCAAGGAAGGAGATGGTTATTTTGGTTAAGCTATAACCATTGACCCATATAACAACAACATGCTGCCAATGTTTTCTGTGTGCTGAATTTATTCCTCTGTCTCTCACCCAACAGGCTTGAAGGAATGACTGTTACTATCTACCAGAAAAAAAGAAATAACACAAAGTTTCCTTGTTGGTTCTACTCCATTGGCCTTTGAGTTAGGCCCTTAACCTGCAATCACTCCATCCTGGGTATGACATTAACCTGATTCAACCCTGCATGCAGGTCCTCCAACTTGCAATTGGAAATTTCGAGTCTGGTGTTATTGATTGACACTCCACTCACTGTAGAACACCTCACATTCAAATTAGTGCAGTGCTGAGATGTCACCGGCTGCACTTGGGTCCTAATTTGGCATCCTGAGGTGGTTTGTTGTATGGTGGGTGTGGCAACGCCTGGTATCAGTGCAAGCGTCTAACCTCCCCCACCTCCTTACTACATTCATTTGCTTTTATGGCCCCATCTTGCTTTTTTTCCTTCCACTTAACTTGATTTGTGGCCATGCACTGTTGACCTTCTGTAGACATTTTTAAGTATAAACATAATTCTGATCATATTGCCTTACACCATACAGTAGCAATAGCATTGTGTTTGGCATACAATTATAGCAAATGTTATGCACAGCATAGACAAAGCTTTTTCTCCACTGTTGATAAACAAACACAAACCAACTACAGTTGGTTAAAATGAAAAATGCCATTGGTTACTATGAGCAAATACTCTCATCTTATCTCAAATTCTCAATAGCTTTCCCTTGAGTGTGTCGTGGCCAGTGGCATTGCTAGTGGGGGGCTTCCAGAGCTTTAGCTCCTGATCTCAAGCTTCCAGCTTCTGATCTTCGAGAGCTCAGCTCTTCTTCCTCCCATTCTATGTTCTGAAATGCATGGATGAGCGCATGAAAACTCTATGGAGGATCCCCCACCGTTTTTCCATCTTACACTTATAGTATGCTGAAGTAATGAACTTATCAGAGAAGGGAGTGCTAAGCTGTTAATAAGTGCTGAAGCTAGCGACTTCTAAGGTCACAATGATAGCAGGCCAAGCAGGTCAGTCCAGACTTCCCTGTTCCCAGCTATAGATTCCAGCTCTTTCTGGTGAATTCAACCAAGAGATATAATCCCTCCAGTGAGTCCTGGGTCTGCTGCAGGGTCTCCATTCAGAGGGATATACCCGGAGCAGCTGTAAGGGAAGCCGTGCAGGGTACATCCTTATGACATGTGCAGACCACCCCAAATGGCTCCTCTCAATCAGAAGGAACAGCAACTCTACTCTGAGGCTCTCCTAAATCGCTGAGCCTCTCACAATGTCATGGAGTGTCAGCCATAAGGCTTTTGTGTTAAATAGTTCAAAAAGACTTGAAAATGTTTACATCTGTCTATTAAAATAAAAAAATTTTCTCGGAAAGACACTTTGACGTCCCGCGAGACAAGACTTTACAACCTTTGGAAGCAAGACCCATGAGAGGTCACTTTTGCACGTCATGCGCTACTTACAAACAATTTAAAACAAGTTCATGGATATCTAACCTCTCAGTTGTTGGAATGCATTTGGCAGACACACTTCATGTGCTCTCAGCTCTTAAAAATTTGATACGTTCTAGATGGCACATCAATGACTAAGTGAAAAAGAAAGAGCAGTGTGTCGAAAAGAGACCCAAAAGCATTGAAGAGAAAAAAAGGCAAAAAAGAATGCAAAAAAGAACAAAAATAATCTACAGTATATGCAAATTCTGAAAATAAGGAAATCAGCCTGGACCAAGTAGAACTGAAAACCTCGTAGGTCAGAAATAAAGACATTAATAAAGACGTTTGAAAAAGTGGACGCGATACACGTGCAGAGCAGGTTAGAGATTATAAAAGTAGTTCAATTCGAAAGTATCAAAAAACAAAGTAAATATCGCATTAGCATAAACAAATGGAAATTATTACTTGGTGAAATAACGGAACAGCAAAAAGAGATTGAATATATGAACATAAGTGATATGTCAGAAGTATGTAGATATTGTAAGGCTTTAACGTTTAAGTCGGAGACTTGTAGATCGTCAAATTCGTGTTGCCATCAGAGAAAAGTACTGTTTCCTCCCAATGAAGAATTAAAAAGTTTGTTGTTTGGTGAAAGTGAAATCCACAAACACTACAGGCAAAATATACGCTTCTACAATAATCTTTTTGCATTCGGATCATTCAATGCTCAAAACATAGATTTACAAAATAATGGACCATATGCTATGAGAATCTGTGGTCCTGCAACAATTAAAGCTACGACAAGTTTAATTTTGAAAAAAAAACACAGTTTGGTCAGGTGTATATTTATGAGAAGAGATGCAACATAGAATCGAACGAGTATGTAACAATTCCCATGAAAATAACAATCTCTTTAAATTGTATATCCGTATAAAAACCCGGGGTTTGGGGGGGTTCTAAGCAAGAAGGGGGCAGAGCCCACTAGTCATGAAAAAAGATCCAAACACTTTTAGTTAGTGAGTTAAACATAAAACAAGTCCACATTTAGGTTGTCTTACACAAACTGTAAAATTTTATATTTTTTTCTGGGCACAGTAAGGGAGTAGTTCCATTTTGTTGTAGCAGCATATCACTCTCAAACCATTTAACCAAATTGGATGCAAGGCAGAAAACAGTCCATCACAGGGACCCCTCACACACTCAGTATGAAGTCACCAATCAAGCTAACCACCATGTTGTTGGGAATGTGCAAGGAAATCTAGAGTATGTGAAGGTAAGCTCACATGGACACAGGATGAACATGTCAATTCCACATAAGCAACAACCCAGGAAACTAAATACATGAGGTGACACTGCTACTTACTACCCATTGCACCACCAGCCTGCATGTTCTGTTTTGCTAAATCTGGAGTCTATCCTGGTAGCAGTGGTCGTTAGGACATGGTGCCAGTCTATCGTAAAATATGACATTCATACCTGTATTAATAAGAACACTTCTAGAGTGGTGGCATTGTAGCACCCGGGTTGTAATTGCCTCAGTACTTGACAGCCATGGCTCTGTAGAGTTTGCACTCTCTCCATATTTATGTGTGGCTAATTTGTGATTTAATATCGGCCTGTCGTCAGTGCATACATGCACACAGTTACTCCTGACCTATTCAGTGTTGCCAAGATATGTTCTATTGTATCACCTTTAGACAATGTAATGGATAAAATGAACAGATGATGGATGGTGTGAGATATGGCCGACCATTCATCCCGGCCAATACCCCCAAGCCGCCACATGGAGCCCTCCTTGCAGCATAGAGGTGCCCCGAATGCCAGCAGGGAATTATGGACAGTGGACTTTTAATGCAGGCCTGCTGGATACCATGGGGGCCGCCAGTAGTCGCTGCAGGGAGGCCCAGAGACTATTCTCCCTACACCCCAGAAGTACATCCCAGTCACATGGACAGAAGAAATGACGTGCTTCCGGGATGAAGAAAAGGAGCTTTTACCTGACCCAGAAGTGATAGAAAGTCACATGGACTGAGGGACAAACACTTCCAGGTCAAGGACTATAAAGGACTCTGGGAAATCCCAGACGGACGAGCTGAGTTGGGAGGCAGGGTGGCTAAGCATCTGGGAGTGGAGGATTGGTTTATTTGAGAATCGTGTATTTGATTATTGAGAATTGTGGAGAGGAGCGTGCTTTGTGCACTTATTTATAATAATAGATATTATTATTGGACTTTTACCTGGTGTCTGACGAGGGTTCAAGGGAGCGAGAAAGCCCTAAACTGTCACAGTGGATTGTTGGATTCAGGGGTGGATGGATCTTCAACTACCGTCTCTCATTTGGTCCAGAAAACTATAATGATACTATAGTAGGTACTTTATTTGGTATGCAAGAAAGAGATCAGTTTACCTTAGACTGCTGTGATAAAAAGGTGCTATATGAGCGCTGACCTGACACAGACTGACACCGGAGGCACACGTAAAATAAATAAACTTTTATTTTCTTCATCTGTGGGCTACGTCTTCCCTGCACCCACAAGCACAACACAAAAGCAAAAACAAATCTATTCTTCTGTTTTCCTCCACTGCTCCCGGCAGCTTGCCTCCCTTCTCCCGACTCGGCTCCAGGCTCTCCGAGTGGTGGTTGTTGGCTCCCTTTATAGCCCACCTGGAAGTGCTCCAAGTGTTTGATGACCTGCATCCAACTGCACTTCCGGGTGTGGCGGAAGAACCGCCCATATGGGCTCAGGAAGCTGTGCAGCTCCCCCTGGTGGTGGCCACGGAGCCCAACATGGCTGAGTCCTGTAATCCCATGCTTGTGGCCCCGATGCAACCCAGGGGGACTGCCACCAAGCGTTCTGGGGAAGATGTCGTGTTGCCCGTGGTTGTTTCCCTGGAATATGTACAGAAGGGGTGTCCCGGCCGGGCATGGGCCCCGGCCATCTGCTACACTGCATAGTAAAGGTATGGGATAGGCTCAGCTGGAGTGCAGCATGAATAGTGATGCCAGTAGTAAAGAGTGGTTCAATTTCTTAACAATGTTGTTCATGGGATTTTACTTCCATTTAAACAATTATTTGACGGCTTTTTTACAACAGATTCAGCTTAGAGTTTGATTTTGCCACCATTACATAAACATGTAGGGGGCTATGTAGGAGCCAGGTGTGCCATTCAAAACCATTCTTTCTTCAACTTTTTTATAGAACATGCAAAGCATAAATTAAATGTTGCTTTTGTGAGGACAGGCCAAATAGCATAGAAAAAGAGTCTGATACAGGTATAGCCATATGAAAATAAGTGAATGACACCGCTGAAAATGTTAGGGAATATGTAAGTGACTGGAGAAAAATATGAAAAATAAAATATCGATCAGATCTGCAACTCCCTAGTTAAAATTCACATTGAGCTGAAATGCGCATCGGTGGAAGGCAGAGGAGGCCGAAGAAGAGGGAATTCTCCTCTCCTAAATGCCAGCAGAGCCATGTTAACCTCATTATTTCTGCGAGTACTACAGTATTAGCATTTAAGTGCCCTGCTTGCTGGAGTTACCTGCTTTTGATAACTTTTTGTCTTTCTATTGTTTTTCAATTGTTGGGTTGTCACTGGATGCCAGTCAGTCTCCTGAGCTTTTCAATGTCTTCCTGCTCATTATTTTGCCCCTGTGCCTTTTGACACAGCGTCTCTGCCTGAGCACCAGGGTGTGACTGCGCTCTTGCAGCTGTCACTGGAGTGCCACATACCATGTGAACTTAAAAATAGAGTGTGCCCAGTAAACAGAAGCACTGTCATGGAGACTTCTGCATGCACATGGCTTAACACTCTTGTGTCAGACCGCAGCAATTTTAAAGTGAAATGGAGTGGTAAAATAGAGAAGTTTTTGGGTCTTTCTGATTTTTGTCATCCGAAACAAGCCTATGTTTATTACAGCAGGGTCCCATTCAAAACTGGGAAAACAATAGAGACCAAAATGGAGTAGCAAAGACTAAAGAAAGAGGCAAATGTTCAGAGTGTGAAGCTATACTTATGCATGAAATGTTCTTCTTAGCTCCTTGTGTCCAATGTAAACGTTCTTTAGGTGGTTTGGACAAGTGAAGTGAAAAGTGGTGAGGGTAAGCCACTTAAGTCCTGGCCTTTGATAGTAATGCATTTGAGCCTGGATTGATCAGAGCTTGAAAATGAACTCTGTCCAGTTTTTTACACAAGTCTTATTTACAACTCAAAGATGTGTGTGGTCCAGCTGTGGGAGATCAAAGGCTCACACCAACAGTGGACCTGATGGTCACACAGCTTGGGTGGCAGGGCAGAGTGCCGAGCACAAACATCACTCGGGCTTAGCCTCCTGTGTGGCACACTCTGCCAGCTGCTGCATTGACTAAGACTGTCTTTTGCTGGACTTTCTCTGACATCTCAGATCAGAAGGATTTATAGAAGCAGGTAGCTGCCTAATTTTCATTCAAGCAGGTCCCAAACCAACCCTGCTGCAAATGAAACTCTCTTGATGAGAACTGTTTTGTTGCTCAAATGCCCCTCTTTGACACCATGTCTAATGCTTTTCACCTTCCTAAAGGCTGGCATAGTGAATTTCTCGCCACGTGAACCGGGGTACAAGTTCCAGTCAGATAGCTGCCTTTCTAGAATTTGCATGGTGTGAGAATTAGACTACTATATTACCTTAACAACACCCAGTGTCTAAATGGGTCGACAAGTCCCTCTTCTATTCCAAAGATGTCTGTTTAGATTCATTAGTGAATGCAAGTTGACTTGATAAGGTAAGTGTGGCCTAGGATGGACTCGCATCACATCATTGATCGGTTCCTGCTTTGTACCCAGTGCTTCAAGGATTGGCTATCACGCACTATATATGAAAAGGAAAATGGATGGAGTAAAGAAACAGAATTTTTCTTTGCAGACTGCTATCTAGAACTGTGACAATAAAGTGCTCGATTAACATGTATTCAACATCGTTATTTACGATTGCTTATTAAAACTGCAAGTAAATGAAGAACATTGGACTTCAAGCCACAAGTGTTTTTCTAAAGTGGGGAACTGAAGGTTGGTACTTTAACTTGCAAGCATGTTGATGCAGCTGTCATGAAGTCAATCTCTGCAAATCTCATGTTTGCTGTCTGATCCCTCCATGCACCTTTTCATAGCACTGCATAGATTGTCTCATGCTGATATGTGTGAGGCTTTAATGATAAGAAATTTTCCTCAGAATTCAGTACGGATTACCAATGTAGCGGACACCTAGCAAAGGAGGGGAGAACCCACACGTATATTTTATACAAATTCTGAAGGTCTCCCAAAATGCTTGATCTGACTGTTGTTTCTAACTGTGGCTCTAAACTGTGCGCGTCAGCCATACTGTGTGCTCTGAATTAGACACAGTGAGATGAGCCCTCGATGCCCGTTTATATCAAGTATCTCAAAGTAGAAAAAAGGTCCTTACTGGCCCAAAATCTGAGTGATGCAAATTTGGTCCTACACTTAGGAATAGGAGTAATAGTATTTTATCAATGTTCCTAATTTAAGAAACTACTCCTAACTTCAGCAGGATTTAGGGGAACTCGACAGAAGGTGCCAGAAGATGGCGTGCAAACAGAGTTCAGCACACGCATTCACTGGAAACGCTGGACAACAACAAGCACATAAAAAAATCAATTTGGTGAACAGAGAATATTATTAGTAATAAATCTTATGAGTCACACAATCACTCCATCTAAGCAGAGAGGCCGTGTGCAGTCAGCTGAAATGAAAGTGTTGGTAGGTTTATGTTTTTTGGCCATGGGGAACATGCATCTTTGCAAAATGATGATCTGTGTAGTCAGACTCGGTAGCTCAACCGGTTGGACCACTCATGCAAGAAGCTTGCGGGTTTGAGTCTGCCCCCAAATCATAGCAGCAACTAAAATAGGAAAAGGGCGGCACGGTGGCGCAGTGGGTAGCGCTGCTGCCTCGCAGTTAGGAGGCCAGGGTTCACTTACCGGGTCCTCCCTGCGTGGAGTTCGCATGTTCTCCCCGTGTCTGCGTGGGTTTCCACCAGGTGCTCTGGTTTCCTCCCACGCAGGTTAGGTGCATTGCCAATCCTAAATTGTCCTTAGTGTGTGCTTGGTGTGTGTGGGCTGGCGCCCTGCCCGGGGTTTGTTTCCTGCCTTGCACCCTGTGTTGGATGGGATTGGTTCTGTCAGACCCCTGTGACCCTGCAGTTAGGATATAGCAGGTTGGATAATGGATTGATGGATGGATGATCTGTGTATGTCACACCCAACCATTTCTTGATTTTTGTACCAAATGCTGAACATCTGTGCAGCATATGAGGTAATATGCAGAATATGCAGACTTACTACATTTACATAGATAGATAGATAGCATGATAAAAATAACTTGCAAGAAAACTTAAAAAGAGTTGTATATTGTCCGACAGACAAAGATGAAAAAAAATGTGGTCAAATGAATCAAAATAGATCAAGAAGACATCGTGCATAAACAAAATGGTGGAAGGAAATGACATGGTGGAAATGACCTCATCCGGAATGGCCAAAAGTGACGTCATTATGGCAGCCAGAAATGACATCACAGAAGTTGTGTGTGGTGTTGTTGCAGCTATTTTGTGAACCCGGAAGTAAGGTGGTTGCATTCAGGGCGCATCACCAACCCCTGTACCTCATGAAGTAGCACTCACCTTTGGACTTGATGGCTACTTCCTAATCGCATGTGTATGACAATAGATAGATAGATTACAAATAAAGACAATTTAGAAAGAAAGCAGTGGTAGTCACAGTCCCAGCAAGGCATTATACAGACATATTGCTCTTGGTATAAAGACCCTATACCGTTTCTTGACACACTTCTGTTTGCTGGTTGAAAATCCTCAGTATTAGAGTGTCAGAGAGAGGATGCACAACATTGTTCATAATGGCACTCCATTTTGTTTTTATTCTCGCCTTCTTTACTACACCCAGGGAGTCCAGAGTGCGTTTCATCATTATCCTTGTCCTTTTAGTTTCTTGATTTAGTGGGCCTCTCTTTTATTTTTTATTTTACCAGCTCAGCACACCACAGCATAGAAGATCACACTGGCCATCACAGAGTTATGGAAGATGTGAAGGATGTCGATTCCCACATTAAGAAACACAGCCTCCTAAGGAAAAAGAGCCTGCTCTGCCTGTGCTTAAAGTTCCTCTGTCTAATTTTCCCTCCACTCCACAACAGGTACTACAAGCTGCATTCAAGAAATCACTCATAGAGATCATAAGTGTGGATAAGCATGTATATATGAATCACAAGCGATATCACAGTATCAACACACAGATAGTCATTAATGTTCTTGATGCTTTTGCAAAGTGGCAACAATGACATGAAGCTTAGCGCATTATTCTAGCTTATTATATTTTCCTTCTTCTTCTTCTCCCCCTACTACTACTACTACTACGTTGAATATTTTTATTATCTTTGTGGTGAAGCCTTAGCTTTAATATCAGAAAACTAAAAATATCATCATAATTTCCAATTAAAAACTACAAATCACTTCATGAGCGCCATTTTGTGTCTAACATCTATCTTTCTAACTATTTTGCATGGTGCTATTGAACTATTCAAATTTAGGCCTCTTCACTAACTTAGACAGACTCTCAGCAAGTCATTTAATTTTTCTGCTTTTAAAGTTCTCCATTGATATTTTATGAAAATGGTAATAATAAAATTGACTCTCAGTCAGAGTGGATTCCTTCCTCATGCCCAGTGTCGCACGGTCATCTAGATTAGATTAGATTAGATTCAACTTTATTGTCATTACACATGTACAAGTACAAGGCAACGAAATGCAGTTTAGGTCTAACCAGAAGTGCAATTAGCAGAAAGTGCAGGATAAAGGTATAAGTTCTAAGTACACCTAAAAGGGATATGTGCAGGGAAAGGCTATGGGTAACTATTACAGAATGATATTATGTGAGCATAATATACAGATTGCTAGTAACTATACTTATAAATTTACAATGGATGAACAGTATCTACAAGTTGCTATTAACTGTAGTCAGGAATTTGCAAATAGATATGAACATAATATACAGGCTGCTTTTTTCTATAGACAGGAATTTACAAGTAGACATGTACGAATATATACTCAATCAGAAGTGTACAAATGTATTGTGCATGGATATTTGTATTTTCAAACAGGTATGTACATTGTAGCGCAGTCCATATTAAATAGTGTAGTGGTAATGGGAAGAGTATAGGGGTGTGTGAGGTGTGGGCAGGTGTCAGTGGGGGGCAGAGTTCAATAAGGAGACAGCTCTGGGAAAGAAGGTGTTCCTCAGTCTGCTGGTTCTTGACCTGGGACACCTGAAGCGCCTACCAGAAGGCAGGAGAGAAAACAGTTTGTGGGCGGGGTGAGAGTAATCCTTAAGAATACTGAGTGCTCGATGCACACAGTGTTTCTTTTGAATGTCCTCAATGGCTGGAAGTGGAGTCCCTATAATACGCTGGGCAGTTTTCACCACCCGCTGCAGTGCCTTACGCTCAGCAACAGAGCAGCTTCCGTACCAAACTGTGACACAGTTGGTTAGAATGCTTTCTATTGTGCAGCGATAGAAGTTCACCAGAGTAGTTGAGGACAGCTGGTTCTTCTTAAGTGTTCTCAAGAAGAATAGGCGCTGGTGAGCCTTCTTGACCAGGCTAGAGGTGTTGGTGGACCAGGATAGGTTCTCCAAAATGTGGGTCCCCAGGAACTTAAAGGATGAAACAGGTATTGGATTAATTGAGACTGGAAATTATACGAATAGTGCATGGATGGTTATAATATTTATGGAATTTACAGGTGCAGATAACAATTCACCATGCACTTTACTGATGTGCATCTAGTCCCAGCACTTTATAAGGTGCAATCCAAGGACCTGTGTTAAATGGTCTGACAGACGACTGTAGATGACATTTAATTTGGCTTCATAGTCCTTTGGATGTGAAAGAAAACAAACAACCTGGGGCCAGAAAATCCAGACAGATATGAGGAGAACAAGCATGCAGAACACAGACAACAACCCAGCTGGGATCTGAACTCAAAAGGCTTAAGGCAGCCGCACTAACCACCAGGCCACTATGTCATACTTAATATAATAATGATAGGAAAATGACAACATTTTTTGAAAAGACAATATTTGTGTGTCAAGATAGCAACTCCTCTGATTGTAATTAAAGGGATAAGAGCCCACCTGATAATGACAAATCAGAAAAATAATGACTTTGTAGTTCCAATAGTAACAAAATAAATGATTGTAGTAGACTGAAGGTGTATAGCAATTTGCCGTATAACCATTAGATGGTACTATTTTATCATTTTCAATATTAATGTGCCAAGCCCTTTTAGCATATGGAGCTATTTTAAATCAATTTAACAAATTTATGATGAGATAGTTTGGAACAGGACAAGGTCAAAGGAATTTCCAGAATGCAATTAACATTTTATGTACTGTGTATCCTGGAAGGTCAGCTGCAGGTAGGTCACCAGTATGGGAGACAGATTTGTAACCTAGGTCGAAACATAAAATGTCAGCACACTGGTAGGCAGGCAACCTAACAGAGGTACCCGACCATCTATTTAAGTAGTAAATGAGGCCAAAGAAGACTGGTAGCAGGATCTTCAGGCTGACAAGTGGTAGTACATTACCTCCAGCTAAGAAAACTGGAGCCAAGTTGTCAATTCAAGGGACAGTTCAGTGAGGACTGGCCTGAAATCGGTACTCTCTAGACTTAGGGGATTGGGCATTGAGGCATTAAAGAATTGGTCATTTATAAAATGATTATATGATAAGACAAGGGGCTTGGCCCCCTGCACGCTTCGCTCGCAAACCCCCCCGGCCTGTGCTATGTACCAGCCACTTCACGTCTCTGCCATTTGCATATATGGATTTCACATTCACTAAACAAGAAATCTTTTAATTCTCATGGATACGCTTCTTCATTGGGAAGAAATACTGCTTTTCCTTGATGGCAACATGAATTAGACGATCTACAAGTCTCCGACTTAAAGTTTAAATCCAAACAATATATTTGATCTCTTTTCGCTGTTTTGTTATTTCACAGAATGATAATTTCAATTTGTTTATCACCAATGCGATCTTTACTATAATTTTTTGAGACTTTCGAATTTTAGTACTTTCATTATCTCCAACCTGCTCTGCATGTGCATCGCACCAACGTTTTTGAATTCTTTACAACATTCTACTTTGTAATCTACTCTTTGTCTTTTATTTCCGGCCCTGGGCATGGTTAAATTTCTTGGCACAAAGTCTCGTCTCACAGGACGTGAAATTATCTCTCTGAAAAAGTCATATCTCGTCCCAGGCTAAAAAGTCACGTCTTGTCCCAGGCTAAAAAGTCTCGTCTCATCCCAGGATTTTTTTATTATAATAGAGAAATATGATATTGCAAAGTCCACAGATATTGCGTCTTCTGTCCTCCCTGTGTGGAGTCCGCACGTTCTCCTCGTGTCTGCCTGGTTTTCCTGTGGCTACTCCAGTTTTCTCCCACTGTCCAAAGGCTTGCAGTTTAGGTGAAGTGGCGTAGGCCCTAGTTTGTGTTTGTTTGTGTGTTCACCCTGGGATGCCCTGTCCAGGGTTTGTTCTTGCCTTGCACCCTATGCTAGATGGGACAGGTTTCAGCACCTCCCATGACCCAGGCCTTCATTAAGTGAGTTAGACAATGACATAGCATGACATTTTGAAACCATTGCAAATTTAAAAGTATGCATTCAAGGTGTTCTTCATATGTGTGCACCAGTCTGTACTTTTTTATTGCAGACAGGATGGTGCAAAATTTATACAAAAGGAAAAAACAAACAAACAAATAAAGGCACTAATACAATAGGTTCAGTGTAAAGGTTTTAAAACCTAAAGAAACACATACAACCAAATTATTATACTGATGGAGAAGGATAATGCAGAAAGAATTTTGAGAGCAGGAAATCAAAGGATGCTTTAATTCCATTTAAATAAAACCATATACAATGCTAAAATAACTTATATTGATTTTTCTGTGGACTATAATGAAGACCAACTGTTTGTGTCTTCTTATTCCCAATACCACCTAACCAGTCACCTTCTTTATTAACCACCACAGTCATAGCCTGCTAAGCAATATCTTTTGATTTTCCATTAATCGGAGCGCCTCTGTATCCGAATGTCTGTGTCATTTGGAGAGAAAATTGCTCTGAACTTGACATTCATGTTCCATTAATCAAGGGTGACTTCTTTCCATTTATATGGCATCATATCCTACCAAATATTTATATGTTAGGGCTTTCTCTAAGCGTTGATTGGTTTTCTCTTGTTTTAACAGCATCACAATCCTAATATTTTGTGTCAATCGAGTAAATGAGGTGAATGAGGGGTTTATTTTTCTGTATAATCTGAGATATTTGAAGCACTAAGAGACATGCTTCATGTTACTTCCAACTGAATTCACTAATTAAAATAAAACATGGACATTTTTTCATGGAAGTATATTACTGAATAATTCCCTTTACCATGGAATCTATATACATAAAATTCTTTTCGCGTTTAAAATGGAAATTACGTATGACCACGTGAAACTTAAATTGCGTATGACCACAGAACATATTATAATACAGGAACTAATCACTTCGTTTGTGGACGCCATTTTTATATCGTCTTTGTGAAATGTTATTATTTGTGTGAGAGTTATTTTACTGATATTGAAAAGAAGTAAGCACAAACACGCCGATCTATCCCATAGAATTGCGCTCCACGTCGCCCTCTCCCAGCCCTCCTCTCTGGACTCCAGTGCTGAGCCATCTGCCGCCAGGCACGTTCTGACAGAGAAGTTTTATTTATTAGTCCACATGTCGTGGAAACTGCCACATTATAACTTTTTTTTAATTGGCAGTACTTGATAGTAGAAGAGATGAGGAAAACAGCTTTGCGTCTTTCTACTTTTTAACTGTCGCCGAGCTGTAAACAATGTGAAGGCGACACTGCCTTCAGTGGCGAGGGGTCGTGAGAACAAAGTGGACACTCGGCGGCACAGAATGTCGGGCTGCTCTGCTGGGTCGAGAGCTTCACAGTTTCGGGCGGTGTCCTCTCTTCTTGCACTGTTTGTGATACTTCGAGTGCCCCGTCGGCTCCTGGAAATCTTTGCGAATGAGTGTGATTGGCGCCATCGAAGCAAAACTCTCTTTGTAAATTGCGCTGCATGACTACTTACTGTCCCTTAAGGTGAGTTCAGGTCACTAAAACCCCGCAACATTCACGGTTGCTTTTGTGATGAATTCTTTTAAGAAGATGGAGGGTTTACATCTAAGAAGATGTACCGACCTCTTCAAGTTAAGTTTTGGATTTGGGAATTGTTTGGACCTTCTGCCCGTTAAGCACAGAAGGGCAGTGTCCACATTTCTCAGAATAATTTTTCTCTTAAATCACAGGCACGTAGTGCAAGGTTGTCAGGCAGAAATTTGCAGAATCACATAGAAAATGTAATTTCTATACCACAGCGGTCGTATAGTGCCTTTCACAAGGGATCTGCTACCGAGAGATGATCCAAATATATTTAAGCTACTGTTAGTGCTACTTACCTGTTGTGTTATAGCACCTTTAAAATGTACTTTACCTGAAAACACTCCAGTACTGCTCAATGTATATTTACTGTCTTGCACAATTACACTTTCCATACTCCCCAATCCATTTAAACTGCTGTTGTGTGACTGGGAGAAATGACACACAGGTATTGTGGTGGTCTATTGTGCCATCACCTCCCCTTCCCTTTGCATTACACAGTGATCTGAATAAAATATACTGTAAGAAGGTTAAAAAAAATAAAATTAGAGGAATTATACTTAAAAGACTGGGGAAATGAAGAACAGAGAAAGACAGTGCATCTGTCCCACTGAACACTGTCTGCAGATGTTTCCTCACCAAACAGTGAGGTGGTTTGCCTATTTTAGAAAAATAAAAATCTATTGGTCCTGAGGAAGGCAGAGTTATAGACAAATGCTGGTGTCCCAGTTTCAGCTCACCAATCCCCACCATCTCTGAGAAGCCTGTGCAAAGCTTTAGAAAGTTCTTTGATTGGATCCTTAGAGACATGGCATTGATTAAGAACCCTGCAAGGATCTGAAGGGGAGGCTGAAAGAGGTGGATAAGTCAGGCCATTTCTCCTATATGTGTTCCCTATTTCCTCCATCACAAACCTTGAAAGGAGAGTAAATTGCTACTTGAGATGATTATGTTTTCCTTCTTCTGGGACATCTGAGGCTCCCCTTGAAATCAGTCAAGGAGGACCTTCAGATTGCATGTGTAAAGGAGGTGCTACAGTATGAAGAGTCAAGAGACCTAAAGTTAAGGGAGAAGAGGTAGATTGCTGAACGTTGAGAATGGAGACAGCAGTGGAGCAGACAGAGTCACAACTGTGGAGTATGGACCTGGTGGAAATAGCGGCCAGAGTAAGTGCAGGACTAGGAAACTTTAAAACTCCTTGATATGGCAAGGCACACGGAAAGGAGGGGCATAACCTGGTCTAGGAGACCTATGGTTGAGGAGGAAAGTTCATGTAAAGCAAGAGGGATGAGACAGCAAAGTGCCTAGACCACATGGGCACAAGTTTGGGAGAGACAGACCTTGTGAACTGACCTCTGGTAGATGGAACCACACTGCATTAAGTTGTTGATCCAGACAGTATATGATGTCCTCCCAAGCCCGTCCAACCTGCACTGCTGGAGCATGAAAGAGAAACCAGATTGAATCCTTGTTCATGGAAAGGAGACTCTCAGGTACATTTTGAGCTGCTGTCCAAAGGCTTTGGGGTAAGGCCAATATCTCTGACAACATGACAAAATACTTAAGACAGTTGTGGAGACCATCAGCAGTGCCATTACCACATGAGGAAGTTCCATACCCCTAAGACATTCATTTGCTTCATCAGACCTGTAGAGAAGAAAGGAGCAAAAACATCATCAGAACTGCTCAACACAACACAGGCAATCAATGGTAGACTTGGGGAGTCAACTTAACTTCCTACAATATATTGCTAAGATCACTCTCTGGCTTGAGATGGTCTTGGTAATAGGAACAACAAGGAGTGTGGTCATGTTGAAGCTTTCCATGTCATTGCAGAAATTTGGAGGTGTATCAGTTGTCACCACAACAATTAACTGCTAATTATATTTGCCTCACTTTAATGTAATGGCTGACATGGTGTGGCTCACTTGTGATGTAGTGCTGAAAGGTGGCTCTTCAGTATGCCTGTGACTTCCTTTTGAGTGATAATCTTCAACTTTGATTGCCCCCTGATCTTAGTGTTGAATATGTTAGTTGTACAACCCTGGATTCAGTTTTAATTTAATCCTTTGCTATTGCCAGCCTTAACTGGTAAATGTTCATTAGACTCCTCCATTGTCACTAACTGCAAGACAAACTAATGCTGTATTCACTTGATGTGGGCATTCTCAAATACCTCCTCAAAGAAATCAAATTTTTCACCTTATCATTTTATTTTTCTATTAACCTCTCCAAATCTGTAATATTTTATGATTCAATTTTCATTTATTTATTTTAAATACACATAAGTTATGCATGCAATGAGAAGTCAGACAGTAGACAGTAAGACTTTATGGACTTTCAAAACTCAACTTGATGTTTTTTTGGAAGAAATAAGTGGATAGGACTCGTGAGCTTTGTTGGGCTGAATGGCCTGTTCTCATCTAGAGTGTTCTAATGTTCTAATGTTCTAAAGTCAAACAAAATGACAGCTTTACTTACAGCTTTTATTGGCTAACTAAAAAGATTACAATATACAAGCTTTTGAGGTAGCTCAGGCCCCTGCTTTAGGCAAGATGTAATTAGTTCTACATAAGTTATGCAAAAAAGAATTTAAATAAAAGAGGTTTCTTCAACCCAGCAATTCTGTTTCCTCTTCCACTTACTGAAAACCTCACATTAAAGGTCCTTCTCCCCTCCCTATTGTGACCACAAAACTATTTCTGAACAGAATTGGCTTCAAAGAATCCTGTAGGTGGCAACAAATTCCCTTAAGAAGCTAGGAGCAGTCAAACTGTCTCTGCCATTTCACATCAGCCATTGCAAGGCAATGTGAGCCTAGGC
This sequence comes from Polypterus bichir lapradei, assembly GCA_026402145.1. Lineage (NCBI taxonomy): Eukaryota > Metazoa > Chordata > Cladistia > Polypteriformes > Polypteridae > Polypterus > Polypterus bichir. The sequence goes on along the minus strand of JANRMT010062848.1, from coordinate 18,363,210 downwards.
AATGGACATTTCTGTCTGAGCAGTAGCTATAAACAGCAATACCTACTGCTTCCATAGCATAGGGTAATCATCTTGTTAACTGCAGAGAAGCCAGATAACTAAGCTCACTTCTGATTTATCATCATCATTAAGTAAAAGACACTTGGGAGTGCAATAAATGTTTTTACCTAGTAATAAGGAAAGTGATGATGGGACACCCATGCAAAATGCTGTTACTGCTGGATAATCCCATGGTATTATCAAATATGTGATGTCCCCAGGGTTTAAGGTAGGCTAAAGGAACAAAATGAAAATGTTGCTGGTGCTCAGGGATTCTGGAAGCCAATATAACATTTGAATGTAGCTTTTATCATTGCAAATACACCGCTGTTCCAGACAATATTTGAACTGTTTCCCTAAACAAGGTTTTGTGTTGTGGCACACTGATTACTGCTTCTTCACGGCTTCTTCATAGCTCTGATCCAGGCATAGACACTGCTCATGTGGAATTTATATGATTGTGTGGTGCTCTATTTCATCTGCAGCTTGTAAACTGACCTGGTATGTATATTTGAGGTTGGGGTATGTGTGCCCCAAGATATCTAAGATATGTGTAAGAATACTCCTCAAAACTGGTGCAGATATGTTGAGAGATTAGGGACCTAATGTATAACACCTTGCGCAGAATTCACACTAAACAAAATAAAATAAAATGTGCGAACGCATAAAAAAATTCAGATGCATAAAACTGGGCGTAAGCAAAGTTTTGTGCATTTTCCCTTTATAAATCCCAAGCAATGTGATTTTTAACGCACATGCACACGCCTATTACCCCACCCCAACTTCTCCCCAAATTTCATATATTTGAAAATGCAAATCAATATAAAAAGCCCCTTCTGTTCAGTGACAAAGGCAAACGCATTTGTAACAACGAAGAATTTCAACGAATGCGAAACAGTGGTCCTGCTCAGTGAAGTGGAAGCAAGGAAAACATACTATTTAGTGGCTTAAGCAGTGATATAAGCAACTCAAAAGTTCAAGTTGAGAAGATCACACAGTGACCGAAGTAAAAAAGAAGTGGCCAGATATCAAAGTCAATGTGAAATGGTAAGTTGCAGCCCACTGTCTGAGTGTCAACACCACTGGAGGAGGTAGCAGAATTCTGGGGTTCATGCCAGTTGAGCAGCATTTTACCAGCAGATCACCACAGGTGAAGATGAGTTTTAATTTTCTTTTTTTTTTGCTTACAATTATCCATATTCATGTAAATAATTTGCAGATTTAATAAGACAAACAAGCACATAGCAGATGTGGAGTTACTGTTTATTCTGTTTCAGACAGCATTACAAAAGGTGACCCCCATGCTAGGGATGCGACTCCAGGTGGTGATGGTACTGCTGTACCAAGCACATCTGCGGGCGCTGGCTGCGCACACACCCCTGCCTTGGAAATCATCATCTGGCCATCTGCTGATTGACGCTGTTCTGGAGTCACAAAATGCAATAGTAGATGCTGTAAAAGATGTAGAGAATTTAATTAAAGAATTTAAATGCTATTGTCACAATAATAGACTCATAGTGTCATAAAAAGGTTTGGGGCAGCCACCCATATATTGTTTCCTGGCTGCAAAATTAGTTTAAATGGTGTACAGTTGTGTACAGGTTTGAGTCCAAGACAGAACTGATTTGCTGGCACAAAGATGGCAGCTTTAAGGAGAGTGGAGGAAGTGACATCATCGATTGGGCCGGAGCCAGAAGTGGCGTCATTGAAGCCAGAAACTGGAAATTATGTCATCTGGGCCAGGCGGAATTTCCCATAACTGGTGTACAGAGAAGTGAGAGAAAGAGTTATTGCATTCCTCCACCCCCTGCTCTGGCATGAAATTTCTCTCATTCAGGCCCTTTAGCTGCCTCCCATGCTCACGTGTGTGACACTATACTACTTGATATTGACCATAAATCAAATGAAATGGTTAAAAAATAAATGGTAATGGTAAATAAAGGTAATCTGATTACCTGTTTTACATTCTGCAAATTACATTCAAACAAAGCTGTAACACTGTTTAATTTGGCTGATCACTGATCACGGTCAGGTTCATCACACCGCATCTCTTCAGGTATGGGCAAGCCATGATTGTGTGCCACATTATGTAGCACGATACATGCTTTGCACAATGCGAATCACTTTCTGTGGACTATAGGGCAGCACTTGACTGGTCTTATCTAGGCAGTGCCAACTGCTGTTAAGCTACCCTATAGTGTGTTCTACCACTGCCAAAGCCCGAGAGTGGAGGTCATTATAACGCTGCTCTTGTTCAGTCACTAAGTTGGTGAAGAGGGACAGAATAGATACCCGTTGTCACCTAAGTAACCATATTATATGGTTGCATCATACAGATAACTTACAATTTTGACCTAATATTAAATATCTTATCTTATCACACACAACACCATTTTCAAGTTTGTTCCTAACACTACTCTTTGTTGGAATGAATGAATCACGAGTTGAGCCAAACCATCTCGCCACAACATTAATGACACCCATTTTTACATCACATAATTTGCACATTAACAGAGTAGAAATGCTTTCTATTTACATAAGCAATTTCATTTTCTGAAGGTGCACGGTGCGTGTAGTCAACTGCTCGTTGCTGCGAATTACACTTTGATGTTGCCCTGTTCAATCACAGTGTAAGGAAATCTTATATATCTGGATGACAAGCGGATAATACCATCCCAATCAGTCAGCCAGTTCACGGTGACAAGCTCCTGGGTCTAAAAACCCAAAGGTGGACAGAACTTGCAAAGGAACAGGTGGAGCACAATTCCTCAAAGTCTGCCTTTGTAAAGTTGACCACATTTAGCATGGAGCTTCAATAGAATTGCTCTTGGAAATCTATATAGACTTAGAAGCCAGTCATCATGATGGGACAAGAAATCAGTATGATCTCTAAATGCATGATCTCTTCTAATTCTTCTATTTGTGATGTCTTCTAACAACACTAAAGTAGCATGGTAGTTGGAATAGTTTGTTATTCTGGGCACCATTATATTGTTATTTAAGTGCCTTAAATTTGTAAACAATATGCAATTAATTTCAGTATATTTGATAAATCCCTTTTCATGGATGCATATCTAAAATTGAAATGGAAACCAAATAGAAACAGTAACAGTGGTTTGACACTGGGTGCCACCCATTTATAAAACCGAGCAGAAATGTGCATACACATGGTCTGAGGCTGCCGTGAAAATGTGTGTAGTGTTATGGCAAGTTTAGTTTTTATACATCTCGACATGAGCATGGAAATGGGCGTACACAACATTTATACATGAGGCCCCAGGTTTGTTAGTCCAGGGATAGTATCCACAACCCTAACCTAATCCTACCCCTAACCCTAACGCCTTGATGTATTACTCTTGGCAACTGTTGTTTTTGTATTGAAGTTAGTTGTGGTTCAAAATTAAGTCAAAGGGGTTTTCTTTTCTTTTTGAGCATTTATAAGGTTGCAGGATCACATGCTCCACCAAATATTTCTTTTGTTACTATCAAAAAGGTCTTGCCAATGTGTGCAGAGTTTTGAGTGAGAGGTGGCAGCTAATTCCATTAGCTGGTCCCAAGGAATGCAGTAATCCCTCGCTATATCGCTCTTCGACTTTCACGGCTTCACTCTATCGCGGATTTTATATGTAAGCATATTTAAATATATATCGAGGATTTTTTTCTAGTTCGCAGGTTTCTGCGGAAAATGGGTCTTTTTATTTCTGGTACATGCTTCCTCAGTTGGTTTGCCCAGTTGATTTCATACAAGGGACGCTATTGGCGGATGGCTGAGAAGCTACCCAATCAGAGCACGCAGTTAAGTTCCTGGGTGCTGATTGGCTCAGTGATCGAGCGCAGAATTCAATTCCACTTTGTGTTAACCAGGAAATCTCATCTCGCTCATTCAGCATCAACGTGTTTCGCTGTGTAAAGGGCTAACTTTCGTCAATGAGCTACTCAATGCCCACTCTGAGACACTGAGTGACAAAGATTTGGCCGAGATGACCAAGTCAGCAAGCGAGGAAAATAAGGAACAAGAGGACCCAGCACAGGAAGAAGACGCCGGCCCAACTCTCGAGCGTCTCGCAACCATCCTAAGAATGGCAAAAGATCTCCAGACATAGGTTGAAGAATGGGACCTGCAAATGATTCGTTCTTTGCAATTTAGAAATGCTCTTGACAACTCCACGGAAATGTATAAAAACCTCCTTATACAAATGAAAAAGCAGCACCAGCAACTGCCCATCACGATGTTCCTTACCCACAAAACACCGCCTAGTATGCCTTCACTGGAAGAAGAAACTCCAGACAACAACGGCAGTCACTTGAAGAGGCTCCTTTAGAAGAGCTGTAACGCTGTCCTTTGTTAAAATTAAACTCATCGTTATCAGACAAGTTGTCGTGTCATTGTTGGTGAGTACCCATAACTAATTTTCCACATACTTAGTCAATGTACGTATGTTTAGTGTAACAGTACACACATTTTACTGTATATAATTTTTCTTGCATTGTACGTATTTATTACTGGTGGCCTGTCTATCGTAATGGCTGTAACATATGTGATATCGGAGATGCTCGATATCTTTAAAATAACATTTAGATTTTACTGTATATAAACAGTGTGTTTACATATATAATTTCAATGAATCGTACCTAATATCTAAGAGAATATAAAGGGGTTATGCTGTATAAATGTGTGGAAAATGTTTATAAGAGTGTGGGAGAGTTTATAAGGGCTTAAAATATATAAAAATAACCATATAAAGATATGATTTTTACTTCACGGATTTTCACCTTTCACGGGGGGTTTTGGAACGCAACCCCCGCGATCGAGGAGGGATCACTGTAAACTCATAAATCGAGTTCCACAGCTACTCAGCCAGGACTGAATCTGCTGCATATTGTCCAAGTATTTATACATTAGGAGCCACAGGTCTTCAAGTTAAGCAATGTACTCCAAGTCTGGGTCTTGGTATTTATATCCCAGCCTATGATGTCCCTGGGTTGTTCCCCATTCAACAGCTCAAAAGAAAAGAGCCAGTCAATGTTTACAGCATGTCTCAATAAGTAAACAAGATAAAAGTTGATTCCAGACCTTTTAGTCTGCAGTGACTCATTTGCTTAACATCTATATTAAAATTTGAGTAATATTTACAACCAATTCATCACACTGAGGATGATAGACTGATGGTTTTAAATGTTCTAATTAATTTGCCAGTTTCTTTGAAAATCTGTAACATTAATGGAGTCCTGAAATCAGTTAGGATCTCCTTCAGCATGCCTATGTGAGAAAAACACGGCAACTTGTTTCCCATGCAATTGTTTTTGCTTTAGCCACTCATATCAGAGGTTAGATAAAGACGAATAAAGAAGAACATACACAGCACCACAGCTGTTGGCTTCAGTCCATTGGTTCTATAGTTATACCCACTTATAGCACAAGATGTTCTCACTTGTACAGGAAGCAGTAGAAGGTTCCAGCATTTTGGACTGTCATTGTCATTCTGCTCTTTGGTCATCCCTGTTGAGGCACAGAGCTTATCTCTATGAACCAACCTAGTGGGAGAGATTTGTAAACTTCTTAAGATCTGTTCAGTCACTACTCCTAAAAAGTCAACCCAAGGCTAAAGAGTCCAAATCAAAATTCAATAATCAAACTCAAAGACAAAGTAAAAAATAGTCAAAAGCCAAATAAATCCAAAATGTACTCCCACAATGAACAATCCTCTACAATTACATTGTGGCTTCTGCTGGGGCCAACTCCTTCTCCTGAATATAAGGACATATGACAGTGATGTCAGGGTGGACTTACCACTCGGGGTTCCACCCACAGAATACAAGGAATTAAAGAAAACAACTTAGATACACAATACATAAATATTAAATAGTATTTAAACATAACAACATTAACAAACATTACATAAAAATGAAAAAGAACAATTAAAAAATAGCAAAAATATCAAAAAAAAGAAAAGAAAGGTTAAGCCAGACAATAAACTCACCAAAAATTAACAGCAAGCTATCTGTATCTGGCTGTGGCTCTCTCAAGTATTACGTAGAGACCTTCAGTGCCACCCTTTTTGCCAAGTTTGGTGTCGACTTGTGTTGGCTTGATGTTGCATTTTGATATAAGGCAGCAGTCACCTTTGGCTGTTCTCCTTAGGCTAGACTCTGAAAAGAGAGTCTGCTGGTTGCCATGATGCAGCTCCAACTGTTGTTTTGTGATTTGTTGTACTTCCGCCTGGGTCCTTGTTTTCATGGGATCAGAGGTTATCTTTTTAGCTATGCCAAAGCTGTTAAAAAAATCAGCAGAAACAAAAAAAGAGCTAGGGTCCCAAGCCTAAAAAGCCCCCTATTTATTACAGGAGAGCTAAATTGAAATGTTGAAGTTGAAAGAATGTGCATCACAAGTGGCAACAATGCAGGCATTACTAACACACTCTGTGGTAATCCCTTCATTTAAGTAGAAATGTAGACCTTTTAAAGCCCAGTGACCAAGAGAAGCAGAAGCAGGACGGGGTTTCTATTCTTCATCTAGGTTAGGGATTTTGGACTGTAAGACATGGAGACTGAAATGTGACTCACGGCGCAATCTGCAGACTGTTAGCCTGTGTTATCTTTAATTTGGTTGTCATGAGGTTGATGGAATAGTCACTGTGAGGACTGTGCATATTGCAAGGTTTCTAAACTCTTTTGGGACTCCCCCCAATGGGATGACACGCTGAAGAGTGTCCCGAAGTGCGATCGCCACATCTGTAGAAGACAGTTCATCAGTTGCCAGGGCAACCACCGGCTCCCAACACTGCAGTGACTCACAGCTAAAGCAGATCCAAGTGCTTGCCATCAATGGGTGATGCAAGGAACATTATAAATGCAGAGCACAGTATTACTTGGTCACTGCTCTGGCCACGACACTGCCCGATTGCTGTGTCTGTGTAGAGGAGAGTGGCAGATCCCGCTAAAATAAATAACCGTGCTGTTCCTGTTTCAAGCTGAACAAAGCTGGTGTTGCTAAAGTAGTGAGACTCAGCCTCGTGTTTTGGGGTGCAAGACAGGGATTCACACGTCACAATATGTATTGACCACAAAATGTTATAGTTAGTAAAAAAATCTACATTAAGATTTTGAGGTATAGAACTCAAAATCGTACCCTAGTAGACAGGGCAATATTTGTATTAATGCAGAGTGAAAGTAATAAGAATGTCTACTAGTTAAGCTGACAAAATTTGTTGTAAAATCAAACAGAGAGGTCACTGTATTGTCAATTTAATGTTGCCAGCAAAAAATTATTCTTTTGTACCTCATTTTTTGCAGTAGAACAGATTCTACATACTGTGCCCTAAGTGGTTTATCTGTTCCTAACATAATTTACTTTTTAGGACATTTACCAGTTTATTTTTATATTGGAAGGATATTACTTTAATCAGGAAGGTGGACAATCTGTGCCTTTCGGTCCTTTCAGGAAGGGGTGAGCTCTGATGTGGTGAGTGCTGGTCTCTTCTCAAAAATGGAGGTGCGCTTTTTCCATGATGAAAAAAGGTGAAAAGGAGGACAATTTGTTCTTGCGTGGAAAGAAAATAGGTGGTAGTGGGTTTGTCTGAGCCATTAAGGTGAACACTACATGCTTGACTTCAGGGCATTGACACGGTTCAATGGGGTCATGTAATTTACAGTGTATCTTCAATTCACCCAAATAGACCATGTGCAAGAGACTTCTGTATGCAAGAGATGTGGAGATGCCATTTCACCTGGGTGAGGTCAACAACTGTTACTAAAAATAAGACTGCTGCTTCTAACTGGTAAAGCATGGCTGTTATAATTCAGATGGGAAAGGCACCAGTTAATCTAACATATCTATCAACACTTCAAAGCAGAATAGTTCTATGCCAGGTTGGACTAAGCATTCAAAACATTTATGGTCAGAATGGTAATGATTTTGATTTACCACACAGACTGACTGTTTATGGGGATTGTTTGCATTATGAAGGAGTGGAGTAGGTTTGCCTTCTGTTTAAATGTATATGTGTATTTGTTATGCTTTTTGTGTTTGATGGGTTTTGTGATTAAACTGCAATACTTTTTTTATTTTTTACTCTTGCCATACAGGGAAATTGTTATTGTATGGTGGGATTGCATTGAATTTCTCTGAATGTTTATGTTTACCAATATATTTTATTAATCACAATAATCATTTTCATTGCTTGTTTTGTGTTTTGGATTTGAGGATAAAATTAGAGCTTAGGTTCTAGCCTCACTCTGAACCTTTTTTATAACTTTTGACATGCATGTGCACCTAGGGGACAGTTTAAGGGAGCTGGTGATGGTGTTTCTCTGCCACTCCAGGGGTTGGCGCTGTGTAATAATGTCTTGTGTTTTCCTCCCTCTGCATTCTGGAAGATTGATGACTCAGACTCTGCCATCTTTGAGTCAGCTTAATCTTGGACTCCCATCTGATACGATGTTACTTCAATGCTTTAACTCTTTTAGGGCGGATCTCTAATTTTGTCACCACAAGGGGTTGAGTGCGGATGTCGACTAAAGGTAACATCAGGGGGAGCGGGTGATAAAAGCTGTAAACGCTGATAAAGCTCACAGTTACATTATAGATAGACCCTCTTTGCTAGGAGGACCATTAGACTCGTTGACTTGACTGCAAATAGACAGACAGACACCGCATCTTTATAAAAAGGAGGTTTTATTTTCTTCCAGATACACAGTCCCGCACAGCACACTGTGCTCCAACCACCAATCACCACTCCTCCAGGCTTCTCTTTCTCTCTCTCTGTCTCTGGACCACCTTTCCTCTCTCCACAGGAGCCTTGTCCCGCTCCCACTCCCGACTCTAGCTCCCAGATTGTAGGGGGGCGGGCCCTTTTATTCTCACCCGGATGTGCTCCAGGTGCTCCCTCTGACGACACTTCCTGGTGTGGCGGAAGAGCACTCGGAAGCACTCCGGGCGTCCCTGGAGGGATCCTCCTCCATCTTCCCGGGTGAGGTGGAAGTAAATCAGTCCCGGGCCCTCCGTGACTCAGGGCGCCCCCTGGTGGTGGCCACGGGTCCCAATAGATGTGAGCCTCCTTGTTCTTCTCCCATGGTCCTCCTCTGATCCAGGGCGGATGCCCCCTTGTGACCCAGAGGACGTACATGCCACCTCCCGGTCCTTCCAGTCATCCCGGCCGGGTCACAGACCCAGCGATTCGCCACACACGCTAGGGTAGAAAAATGAACGAGACACCAGACATTATGTTTCTTCACTTGGAAAGGCAAGCTTTGGAATGACTCTTTCCAGATGTGATGATTGTATTCGTCATTATATTGTTACCTCCAGCAGTCACTGATTTATCCCGACAGCTCTGCTCTGTTGTCTGAAGTGTTGCTTAATGTTAAATAAAAGAAGAATACTCTCATAATAGCAGTTTGTACAATGAAAAATGAGAGAAACCTTTACTCTAAACTTTGCAGATTCCATCTGTCCTTGGCCACCTGATTGCCCAGGCCAACCCCTTGACAATCCACATACAACCACTTCAGGAGTTGTAGAGTGATAAGGCTACTCTATAAAGTGCAAAGTATTCCTCAGTAAATATCAGCAAATTATGACAACTGGCTCATTATGATACCAGTATAGGGTGGGAGCTGTAATATCACATATAGGAAATGGAGAATAGAGGCCTATATCCCTTGTAATGAAAACATTAAGCTCTTTTGGGAAAAGCTATGGCCAAATCAAAAGTGAAACATTGGCTTTGATTTAAGAACAAATTCACAAATATTTATATGGCCAAATGTTCTTGCTGCTTGCAAATCACAAGCCTCTGTTAACTATTCTGGATCCTAGATATTCAATAATGAAAATCTGCAGAACATGGCAATTCTCATGCCTTTTCAAGACTACTTCAGAAGAAAAAGGAAAGTTTGGACATAGGAACTGTGGACATTTTGATGAAGCCTATCACACGTGAGCTTCCTGTGAAAACTGTTGACACTGTAAAAGAAACCAAATATAATCCAGTGTGATTGATTAAATGGGTGGCCAGAAAAAATGAAACATTTGGAGTTTAAAACTTTTTTTAACTGCAGGGATCAGCTCTTAACTGAGCAATATACTTTGGCATCAAAGAGTAATTATACCACCTGCTTATCATGAGCACTTACTTGAAGAATTACATACACTTGAATGTGTAAGATTAAATCTGTGGCTCAAAGCTATTTATGGTGGCCAAATATGTACACTGACATTGAAGAAATGTAAATCAATGTGATTCATGATGCAGTATAGAACCAGCCACCAGCCACCAGCCACTCTTTTTCCCCTACTGGAAATTACCTACTCGAGTGTGGCTGAGCATTCATGTAGACTTTCTCAAGAAAGACAAGCAGTATTTTCAGTTCTGATTGATAGTCAATCTAAATAGATAGATAGATAGATAGATAGATAGATAGATAGATAGATAGATA
>JANRMT010062848.1:18340161-18352724 GCA_026402145.1 Polypterus bichir lapradei | reverse complement strand
ATAAATTAAAATATTAAGCAAATATGATAGGTCAAGCAAATAGTTAAGTAAAAATCAGTTATATTGCATTATTTTTTTAAACTTACAGTAACATTTCCAGAGTAAGAAAAGAACAGAAAATTGACGCACCAAAATCAGCTTCGGACAGGATAAGAGTTTGAGAACACCTGTGATTCAAGGCTAGGAAGCGATAACACAGAGAAGATGGCTCTGAAAGGCACATAGAGAGACCAGATGGATTGGTGAATCAGCAGAAAAGGAACAAAAGGCTTTTGCTGTAAGCAAGGTCACGCTGACATAATGCATGAACAGAAAATCTTAGTAAATTCAGGCACCAGCAAAAATATTAGAAGAATATATTAGAAATTAACTTTAGTGTAGAAATTAAGACAAATCAAGCTTGCCAAGCAATGATTAAATGAAAGCACATACTATATTTCTTTTTAATTAAAGCTTAAGCTTCAGGTCACTATTCTAAAAAAGTTTGGAAGGTTTAAGAAAGAAAATGATGAGAGGAAACCCATATATGGAATTGAAGCCTTGGCCAGTTAGAGAAAATGGGAACAGCAAAGAAAAATAAAAATACCACGAGGGGGCCAGTGATAGGAAAGTAAAGAGATAATAAGGGTTCCCATGGAAACTCAAGGTTCGGCCGGACAGGAGTAGAAGGGAGTCAGAGAAGATGGGCAAAAGAGCTCATTCGAGCGAGGTCAGAAAAGATAGGAAATGACATAAGAAAAGCCCAAAGATGGTAAGAGGAAGCCATCCACCCAGTTTTAGACCAATCAAAATAAGCCAAACAGACACCAAGAGGAATAATGGACAGTAAAACCAGGTGCAGAATGAGCTAATCGAACGAGGTTAAAATGATAAGAAATTGTTATAAAAACTTCAATTGCTGTAATGTTCAGGGCTCAATCTCATTCAGCTGAATTGGGTTGTCCGTGTGGTTGATTTATTGCAATAAAGCCTTAAAACTCTGTCTATCTCAAGTCCTAATAGCCTTTATTTTTAGGTAAAAAGCCTTCTGATGATGAATTTTTCGCCACGACAATAGATAGATAGATAGATAGATACTTTATTAATCCCAAGGGGAAATTCACATACTCCAGCAGCAGCATACTGATAAAGAACAATATTAAATTAAAGAGTGATAACAATGAAGGTATAGCAGACAGACAATAATTTTGTATAATATTAACGTTAACGTTAAATGGCTTTGAGGTTTTTTCTCTGACCAGGCCAACAACAACCCTGACAATTGATACTTTAAGAACTTTATTTGTAGCATATAAACTTCCTGAAGAGCTGGTATTAGACAATGGACTGTGTAAAAGATGAGAAAGACAAAGATAAACAGTTGGGATACCACCCTGGTGATTTGGTATAGTTGAAGGTTTGAAAAAAATAAAAGAAGTTATGCAACAATGGTGGAAATGTCTTCTGCAAACATGAGTTCCAATATGAATTGAGCTAAGATGGCGGATCTTCCGCTTATCAGTCCTTCTAGCAGGAAGAGGAGGGTCCAAGTGGGTTTACACCAGAAGTGGCGGTATAGCTATCAATCTTCTGGTCTGCAGAGGGACGAAAAGAAAAGGCATTAGCACACAGTGCCTATCCCTGGAGCGGTGAGGAATTGCCACCACCAGAGCCCTTAAACTGTCCCCTACGCACACAAATGTGACAGCTGTAATTTGTGTCTGAGGAATTTAGGAGATTTATGCAACTGAATTGAATTAAACACAGTTCCTTACTGTTCAACTACAAATGGTGCTAAACAAAGCGTACAAATTTTGAAGACAGTACTTGAAAAGAGTATGGTAGAAAGTGCCAAGACACACAGAGCATTGCTTCTATCACACCATTTAGCAAATTTAGCAAATGTAAAGAATAACTCCTCTACAAAAAAGACTTTCACTGCAAAAGCCAAATGTAGAATAAATGATGATAGATAAACAAAATCATCAGAAACACACACATGATAAATCATGATTTGTGGAAGTAACATCTTAGAAAAAAGTCCTGTTAAAATTGAATACCTTAGTTTAGAGGAAAGGACCAAGATGTTTTATGGTCAGAATAAATGGAGACCTCAGGGCGAGTTCCTTTGGACAACATCTTCAGACAGCAGAAGTTGGAATTTCATCATTCCATCACATTCAGAGGATGATCCAGAAGTAATTGCATCAATGTAGCCAAAGCAATCCAATTATCTCAGACTCTTCCAAAATGATAAATACTGAAATATAGACTCCTCATGGTGGTCATTCTGAGGACGAGAATACACCAATTCCTAAATCTGAAGGCTTATTTCCACTTGTACTTTTAAAAGAGAGATTGCTATCCGTTGAGGGAATAAAGGCATCTACAGTGACTCAGTTTACAGTATAAGAAGACAACTAATATGTTAAGGTTAATGTTATAGGAACCCACTTCTCAATGTAATAGCACAATAAACCCTTGAACTATGCATTCAGTTATGGATCAGTCTACTTGAATCCTTTAATATAAAAAATATTAAACCTTAATAAAAATTAAAAAAACAACTGGTGGAGTGTTAGGTAGTAAGCTAAGCAAAATAATATGAGAAGGGGTATTAACCCTAATTGTATAATATGGTGAATGTTATATGTGCATATGTAAAAAGAAAGTCTAGTTAAAAAAGGACAGGTATGGTAAAAGTGCTAATAAAGCAAGTATATGAGAAACACATATAAAACTCTGGTAATTTCAGAGTTACTAAAGTGTCCTGCTGTCTTCATCACTTTATGTAACTGGTTATGTGTACAGTTTGGAAGACCAGCCCGACTACAGACAGACACCTGGACACAGAAGTCCAAACACATGCTTTTTATTTTGTTTCTTCACTACACAGTCCTTTGCACCTCACACACAGTACACAACCCAGCAGCACTATTGCTCACAGTCTTTTCTTTCCTTCTTCTCTGCTGTCCTCACTCCTTCACTCGCAAGCTTCACCCTCTGCCTCCCGACTCTGGCTCTCCAAATGGACCCGGATGTGCTTCAGGTGCTACCTGATGACCTTCCTGCAGCAATTCCTGGTGCGGCGGGAATGCTGCAGTCCAGGGCTTAGCCAATGTCCATGCGCCCCCTGGTGGTGGCCACGGGCCCCCACAGGGTTGAGTTTCCAAGCTCTGTTCCCGTGACCACGACACCCACCAGGGCGGCTGCCTTCTCATGTTCCAGGGGAGATATTGCTCCTCTCCCGGTCCTTCCATCCTCCAGGCGTCCCAACTGGGCATAAGCAACAAACAATAAGAGAAATAAATCACATATCACCTTGCAGAACATCCAGGAGCTCTAGGGCTAAATGTTGTTGAGAAAAGACAACACAACACAAATAATGTGATAGTTAGCTTAGTTCTGTTCTTACAGTTATTTTTTAAACCTTTCACTAAAATACTGTAATCTTGCCCTTATAATATCTATTCTAAACACATACGCTACATCCATGTCTGCAGCTTTTTTTCCAATTTTGGCATGTAATGCATTCATTTTTCTTACTGTTATTTTATTTTAACATTACAACGGTGACATCATTTCACCGACATTCCATCCATCCATCCATCCATCCATTCTCTTCCGCTTATCCGAGGTCGGGTCGCGGGGGTAGCAGCTTAAGGAGAGAAGCCCAGACTTCCCTCTCCCCGGCCACTTCTTCCAGCTCTTCCGGGAGAATCCCAAGGCGTTCCCAGGCCAGCCGGGAGACATAGTCCCTCCAGCGTGTCCTGGGTCTTCCCCGGGGCCTCCTCCCGGTTGGACGTACCCGGAACACCTCACCAGGGAGGCGTCCAGGAGGCATCCTGATCAGATGCCCGAGCCACCTCATCTGACTCCTCTCGATGCGGAGGAGCAGCGGCTCTACTCTGAGTCCCTCCCGGATGACTGAACTCCTCACCCTATCTTTAAGGGAAAGCCCAGACACCCTGCGGAGGAAACTCATTTCAGCCGCTTGTATTCGCGATCTCGTTCTTTCGGTCACTACCCATAGCTCATGACCATAGGTGAGGGTAGGAACGTAGATCGACTGGTAAATTGAGAGCTTTGCCTTACGGCTCAGCTCTTTTTTCACCACGACAGACCGATGCAGAGCCCGCATCACTGCGGATGCCGCACCGATCCGCCTGTCGACCTCACGATCCATTCTTCCCTCACTTGTGAACAAGACCCCGAGATACTTAAACTCCTCCACTTGGGGCAGGATCTCGCCCCCAACCCTGAGAGGGCACTCCACCCTTTTCCGGCTGAGGACCATGGTCTCGGATTTGGAGGTGCTGATTCTCATCCCAGCCGCTTCACACTCAGCTGCGAACCGCTCCAGAGAGAGCTGAAGATCACGGCCTGATGAAGCAAACAGGACAACATCATCTGCAAAAAGCAGTGACCCAATCCTGAGTCCACCAAACCGGACCCCTTCAACACCCTGGCTGCGCCTAGAAATTCTGTCCATAAAAGTTATGAACAGAATCGGTGACAAAGGGCAGCCCTGGCGGAGTCCAACTCTCACTGGAAACGGGCTCGACTTACTGCCGGCAATGCGGACCAAGCTCTGACACCGGTTGTACAGGGACTGAACAGCTCTTATCAGGGGGTCCAGTACCCCATACTCCCGGAGCACCCCCCACAGGACTCCCAGAGGGACACGGTCGAACGCCTTTTCCAAGTCCACAAAGCACATGTAGACTGGTTGGGCAAACTCCCATGCACCCTCCAGGACTCTGCTAAGGGTGTAGAGCTGGTCCACTGTTCCGCGACCAGGACGAAAACCACACTGTTCCTCCTGAATCCGAGGTTCGACTATCCGACGGACCCTCCTCTCCAGAACCCCCGAATAGACTTTTCCAGGGAGGCTGAGGAGTGTGATCCCTCTATAGTTGGAACACACCCTCCGGTCCCCCGTTTTAAAAAGGGGGACCACCACCCCAGTCTGCCAATCCAGAGGCACTGTCCCCGATGTCCATGCGATGTTGCAGAGACGTGTCAACCAAGACAGTCCTACAACATCCAGAGCCTTAAGGAACTCCGGGCGTATCTCATCCACCCCCGGGGCCCTGCCACCAAGGAGTTTTTTGACCACCTCGGTGACTTCAGTCCCAGAGATGGGAGAGCCCACCTCAGAGTCCCCAGGCTCTGCTTCCTCATTGGAAGGCATGTTAGTGGGATTGAGGAGGTCTTCGAAGTACTCCCCCCACCGACCCACAACGTCCCGAGTCGAGGTCAGCAGCGCACCATCCCCACCATATACGGTGTTGACACTGTACTGCTTCCCCTTCCTGAGACGCCGGACAGTGGACCAGAATCTCCTCGAAGCCGTCCGAAAGTCGTTCTCCATGGCCTCTCCAAACTCCTCCCATGCCCGAGTTTTTGCCTCAGCAACAACCGAAGCCGCTTTCCGCTTGGCCTGCCGGTACCTATCAGCTGCCTCCAGAGACCCACAGGACAAAAAGGTCCTATAGGACTCCTTCTTCAGCTTGACGGCATCCCTCACTGCCTGTGTCCACCAACGGGTTTGGGGATTGCCGCCGCGACAGGCACCGACCACCTTACGGCCACAGCTCCGGTCAGCCGCCTCAACAATAGAGGCACGGAACATGGCCCATTCGGACTCAATGTCCCCCACCTCCCTCGGGACGTGGTCGAAGTTCTGCCGAAGGTGGGAGTTGAAGCTACTTCTGACAGGGGACTCTGCCAGCCGTTCCCAGCAGACCCTCACAACACGTTTGGGCCTACCAGGTCTGACCGGCATCTTCCCCCACCATCGAAGCCAACTCACCACCAGGTGTTGATCAGTTGACAGCTCCGCCCCTCTCTTCACCCGAGTGTCCAAGACATATGGCCGCAAGTCCGACGACACAACCACAAAGTCGATCATCGAACTGAGGCCTAGGGTGTCCTGGTGCCAAGTGCACATATGAACACCCTTATGCTTGAACATGGTGTTCGTTATGGACAATCCGTGGCGAGCACAGAAGTCCAATAACAAAACACCACTCGGGTTCAGATCGGGGGGGCCATTCCTCCCAATCACGCCCTTCCAGGTCTCACTGTCATTGCCCACGTGGGCATTGAAGTCTCCCAGCAAAACGAGGGAATCCCCAGAAGGTATGCCCTCTAGCACCACCTCCAGAGACTTCAAAAAGGGTGGATACTCCAAACTGCTGTTCGGCGCATACGCACAAACAACAGTCAGGACCCTTCCCCCCACCCGAAGGCGGAGGGAGGCCACCCTCTCGTCCACCGGGGTAAACCCCAACGCACAGGCTCCAAGTCGGGGGGCAGTAAGTATGCCCACACCTGCTCGGCGCCTCTCACCGGGGGCAACTCCAGAGTGGTAGAGAGTCCAGCCCCTCTCAAGGAGATTGGTTCCAGAGTCCAAGCTGTGCGTCGAGGTGAGTCCGACTATATCTAGCCGGAACCTCTCAACCTCACGCACTAGCTCAGGCTCCTTCCCCTTCAGAGAGGTGACATTCCACGTCCCAAGAGCCAGTTTCTGTAGCCGAGGAACAGAACGCCAAGGTCCCCGCCTCCGGCCACCACCCAACTCACACTGCACCTGACCTCCTTGGCCCCTCCAATAGGTGGTGAGCCCATGGGAAGGAGGACCCACGTTACCTCTTCGGGCTGTGCCCGGCCGAGCCCCATGGGTGCAGGCCCGGCCACCAGGCGCTCGCCATCGAGCCCCACCCCCAGGCCTGGCTCCAGAGGGGGCCCCCGGTGACCCGCGTCCGGGCAAGGGAAAACGTTGTCCACAGTTTTTATTCTTCATTGGAGGTTTGTTGAACCGTTCTTTGTCTCATCCCTCACCTAGGACCAGTTTGCCTTGGGTGGCCCTACCAGGGGCATTAAGCCCCGGACAACATAGCTCCTAGGATCATTGGGACACGCAAACCCCTCCACCACAATAAGGTGACGGTATCTATACTAATAAAAGGCAAAGCCCTCACTGACTGACTGACTGACTGACTCACTCACTCACTCACTCACTAACTCATCACTAATTCTCCAACTTCCCGTGTAGGTAGAAGGCTGATATTTGGCAGGCTCATTTTACAGCTTACTTACAAAAGTTAGGCAGGTTTCATTTCGAAATTCTACACGTAACGGTCATAACTGGAACCTACTTTCGTCCATATATACGGCTATAGCCTGCAGCTCGGTCGCCGTGTGAGGCGCAGTTGTGCCTGCCCATATAAGGCCGTCCGTCAGCAGCTATCCAATAGACACGCTGCCGCGAAATATTCGCGGTTGAAGGACTGTTCTTATGCAAACAAAGATGAGATGGTCAGGCACAAACTCAGCGAAAGTGCGAGAGAAACTTTTAAGTGCCAGGTCTTAGCTAACATTAAATAAAGCTGTGGACATCGCAAGATCGCACGACATAGCACAAGCACAGCTGAGAACCTTCGATGCATGTACTCAGAGCGGCTCACGTGAACTGACTTTGCAGGACTGGGGAAGGTAAACCCGTGCATGCAGTGTGTGATGTAACAACCCTCTGACGCTGAACAAGCCTTTTGTACACATATCAATAGGAAAGCAAGGTGTAAAGCTTAAGTTAAATTACGTTCATAGACACGCTGCCGCTAAATATTCGCAGGCAAATCCACAACTTAATACCGGGAATGCCTGTTAAACATCTTAGATTCACGAGTACCGATTTGGGTAGTGATCACTTCGATGAATGAAACCTCTTCAAAAAACGCATTACACAATTGAGAAGGCAGCAAAAGAATATGAAGCGAGTGACGCATACAAGCATATTCATAAGTGCACCTACTGCGGAAACAAAGCACGGTGTAAACCGTAAGTTTAAATTAAGTTCATAAACAGACATTAAGCCTCAATGCTAAAGACCTGGCGAAGTCAAGGAGAACATGGAAGGACGAGTTCAGATTATTCACATAACTTGCAATGTCGGAGGCAGAGGAAAACACTAAGGTCAGATTATTCTGTTATCTTATTGGAGAGAGCGGAAGAGAATTGTGTCAGGCGCTGACCGGTGATGTAAGACCTGATGAGTTAACCATGAGCTTGATGATACGTACATTTGATGAACATTACAACCCGAAAATAAATGAAACTGTAGAGAGGTACATATTTTTTTCAAGAAATCAGGCAAGGGGAGAAAATATAGACGACTACTCCACAGATCTGAGAGTGTTAGCAGGCACATGCAATTTTGGGGAGATTAAAAGTTCCCTTATACGTGACTGAATTGTGTGCGGAACCAGTGATGCAAGTTTACAGAGGTGCATACAAATATGCAGAGCCACAGAACTGTCGAAGGAGAACAGCAGAACAGTCACACGGGGTTCCCTATTCTATACTTCTCCCGGTGCGTCTCTCTAAACCCTCCGTGCGGGAACATTATCATAAGGCTTAACAATCCTATTGTTACACCTTCTACGTGCACTTAACCGTCCTTATTACGGAGTCTTCCTTGCTGTACCGCTGGCTGCTTCTGTCCATTCACCTTCCCAGCTCTTTATTTAAACAGTTTTGCATCTCACTTTTCCGCTCCTTCGCTGTCTTCTCCCTTTTCGTTCAAAATATGCGCCTCCTTGCCTTTAGCGATTTGGGTAGTGAACACTTCGATGAATGAAACCTGTTATCTTTACAACGGTTGACAAACACGGAATGTAACTTGAAGACAACATGTCCTCCAAATATGAACCTGAATGAAAGAAATAATGATAATCAAATCCTTGATGACAGCAACACTCATAACAGTCACAAAACAAGTACATTGACAATCAGGTTATGTTATTTTTAAAATGTTTCCTTTTCTTTTTCATAATTTCCTTAACACACTACTTCTCCACTGCGAAGCGCGGGTATTTTGCTAGTCTATACTAATAAAAGGCAAAGCCCTCACTGACTGACTCACTCACTGACTCACTGACTCACTCATCACTAATTCTCCAACTTCCCGCGGAGGTAGAAGGCTGAAATTTGGCAGGCTCATTTCTTACAGGTTACTTACAAAAGTTAAGCAGGTTTCATTTCGAAATCCTACGCGTAACGGTCATAACTGAATACTACATACGTACATATATACGGCCATAGCCTGCAGCTCGGTCGCAGTGTGAGGCGGAGTTGCGTCCTCCATCACCACACCTCCCACGTAATTGACTGCCTGCCCATATAAGGCCATCCATCAGCAGCACTAATCTCTTATTTATAAACGGCGCAAATATATTCACATGTACTTAACCTATATTACAACCATATACACATATAAATTAGACACCCAGACACACACAATCCCCACATGTTCCCCAGTCCTTTATCTGAACTTTCTTTTAAAAGTTTACAATCACACGACCTGGGAAGTCTGCAGTGAATCCAGCGACCAATCCTGATGCGTGCTGCGGACACGTTTACTTAATTTACATGTAAAGAAGCAGTCTCACTGGCTCGGCGACAGTTCCTTTATTGAAGAATGAAGTCCGTCTCACCCGGGTGACTCAGCGTTAGTGTCCATCCATGGCCAACGCCCGCTGCACAACAGACAAGTAAAGCCGTCATCTCCGAATATCCCTTTTAGGTTAGCAGGCACCCCTTCTACGTGCACCCAAGCGTCCTTATTACGGAGTATTCCTTGCTTTACCGCTGGTTATGGTATTTTTAAAATGTTTCCTTTTCTTTTTCATAACTTCTTTAACACACTACTTATGCAAAGCGTGGGTATTTTGCTATCTACGCATATAAAAGGCAAAGCCCTCACTGACTCATCACTAATTCTCCCACTTTCCATATATGTGGGAAGCTGAAATTTTGCGTGCTCATTCCTTGCAGTGTACTTATAAAAGTTAGGTATGTTTCATGTCCTATTACAACACCCAAGATGGGGAAATGGGTGTACCGCCTAAACTGTATATATAGATAGGGGAAAGCCCTCCTTACTATTTCTGCTACTTCCAATTTTCCCATGCTCATCCTTTACACTGTACTTACAAACGTTAAGTATGTTTCATTTTGTGTTGTGCCCCGTAATGAACTTTTGAAAATAACGTCTTCTTTTTGGCGGTTCTCACCATTACGCCATAAGGAAGTTTAGGAACTGAGCTCTCCTTTTGGCGGTTTCATTCCTTATTTCCATTAAAAGAGGATTTATTTCACACACAAGGGCCACCTCCAGTCCCCCTTCCTTTTTCCACACAGCCGCTGTCCACACACCTACCACGTGGTTGGCTCCCTGCCTATATACATTAACGACATCCCGTGCTCATGTGCCTCCTCACTCGCCTCCTTACTAGCCTCAGCTGTTCATGCTAACTGCTCCCTTCTTCTTTACTCCACCGCTTCAAGCCTGTTATTGTTTGCCTTGCTTTACGTCTGCCTGCTGGTGACTCCTGCCTTTTCGTTTACTCCACCACTTTACTACGAAACTTACAACCACCAAAACTTTGTAATGGCACCAGACTTTAGATCGAATCTCTGCACAAGAACCTCATTAAAGCAACTGTCTTCACTGAAACAGGCTCAGAGAAGATTGTATTTATTCCTCACATCCCTCTCATACCCTCTGACCTCCCATTCCAGTTCAAACGCCTCCAATTTCCAGTAAGGGTCTGCTTCGCTATGACAATAAATGAGTCACAGGGCCAGACTCTAAAAAAGGTCAGCATTGACTTGACACAAGATTGCTTCTCACATGGCCAACTGTACGTTGCATGCTCAAGAGTAAGCTCAGCAGACATTTTACAGCCTGAGGGTAGAACTGCAAGTGTTGTTTACAAAGAGATCCTTACATCCTAAAAATGTGTATTTCTCATACACAACATTTACAATCATACTCATCATTCTCAATACTAAAATAAGCCTACGACAATTACATTGATAATCACATTACGTTATTTTTGAAATGTTACCTTTTTTTCATAACTTCTTTAACACACTACTTCTCTGCTGCGAAGTGCGGGTATTTTGCTAGTGTGGTTATATTTGGCTACTATTATAGCCATTTTGAGCTTACGTTTTTAATGGCTACAGCCATATTCTCTATTACAACAGTGGCCACTGCTAATCACAACATTAATGTGGTCATATATAACATCATCGTCATTGCCAACAGAGTCACATCCTGGTTGACTAATGGGAACTGAAATATAGAATTGGCTCAAGTACAGGACCTTTCACATCTCATCAACTCAAGTCAAAAGTGGCAGGACATGTTCGATCACGGTACACTGGTAGGAGGGCAGGAGAAAACCAGAGGTGCTCTTGTCCAGTGGCACCATAGTGTCTTAATCTGACCTGACCATCACCTGGAGCAGGTGTGCCGTAAGTTAATAAACTGATGCATAAGAAGTACTGAATTTTAAATGTGGTTTCTTTAAGAATAATCAAGTTCATTGAGTTCATTGATGGAACAACTCTCATTCAACTTGAAATTATGACAAGTCTTTTTATAGTGTCACACACATGCAAGTAGCAGGCAGCTAAAGGGCTTAGAAAATAGTACTGACTCACCTGACCAGGGGGCAGCGGGGTACACTTACTTTCTTTCAGAGTTCTCTGCAGACTTTTCCTGGGAAATCCTGCCAGGTTTCAGGGCCTCGACTCTGAACACGTCACTTCCTGTTCTGGCCCGAGGATGACATCACTTCCTGTCCCGGCCCTGAGGACGACATCACTTCCCCAAGACTCCCTATAAAACCTCACGGTTCTGTTTTGGGCTCTGATCTGTGCACACTAATTGTTTTTTTCAATTTTGCACCTAGGATACACAATATACAGGTGGCTGCCCCAAACTTTGCTATGGCTCGTGTTCGAGTTTGTGACAACAGGTACAAGGAAATTGAACTGGTTATATAGTAGAACCTAAATAAACTCAATCTTAAACAATAACAATAAAACAAAATAAATAGTAGTGGGGCTAATATAAGGTGAGTACACTGTAAAGGGTGGACAACATCAGATTCATTGGGACCACCATTTCCCATATGCGAAACAGGAAATTCATCACATCTGTTACAGCAGAGGAAGTTCACCATACACTACTCTATTTGATGGTCCCAAAGACAAAAGACTAGCAGGGTAATTATTGAAAATATTTTGAACTTCATCACCATCATCTGATATGACAGTAACTATGCCAAGGACAACACACAGCAAAGAGAGTGATGTGCACACCAGTTAAGAATCATAGAATCCCTTATCATCCTCAAGATTCACTCTACTCTTCCAGAATAAAATGTAAAGTCTTAAAAATTTGACCCACACTACTGCACCAACCTTCTTTCACTCGGCTTCCATCAGTTAAATGGCTTAGGCCTATTAAAACTAGGACAACCTGTTTATTGCACTGGTACTAAACCAAAGTCTCCGGTGAATTAACATTTTAACTTTAGTGTTTTTGCAGTAATTTGATGATTATGGCTAAGCATTGTAACCTAAAACCTGTTTAATCCAATTCTCAGTCACATGTGGCCGAAGTCTATCCTAACAGCAACTGACATCAAGAAGGAAATAAGTCTGGACAGGTAGGCAGTCCAGTGCAAGAGCAAAGCACACACACACACACACACACACACACA
>JANRMT010062848.1:18322630-18339761 GCA_026402145.1 Polypterus bichir lapradei | reverse complement strand
ACACACACACGCACACCCACGCACACATGCACACATGCACACACACGCACAAATACAACCATACACACAATTTGGCCAAGAAAATGAAAAGTGATTTGCAAACTCAGTCCTTGTCTTTTTAAGCAAGCTTTTGTTTCCCAGTTTCTGTGTTTTAGGTACAATCTAGAAATTACAACCTTATGTTTGGTATTTGTTAGAATGTACTAATTGTTCATAAATGGTTCATGGAGATAATTTACTGTTTTTTAGCTTACCTTTCAAGATTGTTATCATCATCATAATTTTCATTCTGCATTTAAAGGTGTTTCGGTTATTTAATCCATTATTTACTAATGAGCACATTAGTGGGTCTGACACTGAGGTCCTTGCTGCCTTTCTATATTCAGTGTCATTTGCTGTGTGTCTGCTCTGCCTGTTGTTAATTGTCATTATTAAGGTACAATTAAGGGCTCAAGCTACACAGAAATAATGGAAAATTAATAGAAAATGAATACATGAGTTATGTTTTAAAGCTATAGAAAAAATATAAATAGCTTGTAAATGTAAAAAATACACTGCTTTGCTTGTCTGAATGCAGAACAAAAGAGGAGAAAAATGACCAGTTAATTAAATAAGATCAATTAGATGTAAAGTGACTCACTGATTGTGAAAGTGGTTGGAACAAAAACCTTAAGCCATACAAGGTCCCCAGAACTGAGTCTGCGAACCACTGGACTAACACACACATTTTTGGGGATGTGAAGGACAAGTGATGTAGCGAAGCGCAGGTTCAAACTTACTGTCATATAATAAACTGTATTATGAAATTATACTTACATGTCTCCATATCTCCCACATACAAGTGACAATTATAAAATACCAACAATTTGATGCTTTCTGTTAGTATTTACCTTACAAAAAACCAATATTACTGTAAATACAACATTACATCCATCCATTCATTATCCAACCTGCTATATCCTAACACAGCGTCACGGGGGTCTGCCGGAGCCAATCCCAGCCAACAAAGGGTGCAAGGCAAGAAGCAATCCCTTGGCAGGGCTCCAGCCCACCGCAGGGCACACACACAAAGCACGTACTAGGGGCAATTTAGGATCGCCAACGCACCTAACCTGCATGTCTTTGGACTGTGGGAGGAAACCCGCACAGACACGGGGCGAACATGCAAACACCATGCAGGGAGGACCCAGGAAGCGAACCCGGGTCTCCTAACTGCGAGGCAGCAGCGCTACCCACTGCACCACCATGCTGCCACATATTGCGTTATTTATTAATTTATTAATCTTTACTGTACTAAAACCTAAGTACACGTACACATGACTGGTATGTTTATCTGGTTGTCTGAACAATAATGGTGATAATAAGTGTCTTTTGAGTGATTATTAGGCCTGTGATCCTTTAATAATTATTTCTGGGTTTCCGGTCCATTTATATATGGTTTCTATTTAACATCTTGCATTATTTTCTAGGAGAATTTCTGTGTTACTTTGTTTTATTTTTTGGGGTCACCATTTTAAACTTTTATTTTTTGAATATTTTTATGCAGCACCCACTAGACATGTAATGTAACGGGTGATAATGGGTGTTAGAAAGCAGGGTCAGCCATTGTACAGCACCACTGGAGCAATTTTCGAGTTAAAGGCTGTGCTCCAAAAGAGTAGGACCCCTTCTGACAGTAACAGATACCAGCTCAGACCCGTAGACTCAGAGCCAGCACTTGGTTTCATATAAATACAGTGTTGCCAATGTACAGACTTATCCCTCAGTGGATAGAGTAAATCAGTTTCATGGTAGTTTATCCTGTAATTTTCCATTAGTGAGCTTTGTTTTCATCTTATGACTTTGGCTTCTTTTTGAAAAACTATTCTATTGGGGTTTACCTTTAATACTTGATGCTTGTTATTATTTATCTTTAGTTTAGGCTTCTGCCTTTCATTCTGCATACTTGATACAGTTATCATCTCCTAGTTGTCCTTTCTGACAGTAATCACTGAGTACTTACTGTGCTCACATCAGTAACTGTGGATTAGTACTGTCCCCGGGGATAATGGTGTGACTCCTAATAGTGTACTGCTAGTGAGAAGAAAATGAACGGCTAAAAGAATAGAATGAATCAGCAGATTATTCTAAAAGCTTACTTTAAAGCTTGTGTCAAAACCACCCGTCACTAAAAATCAAAACTTTTATCTAACTCATATTCAAAAGAAGTACCACTAAATTCAAAACCATTAACCACACAAAATTTGCAAACAAACTTTTACTGTTGAATCCACAATCTCGGACACCAGTAAGCACATGGTGCTGGCTCAGAAAATGATGTCATATGGCACTACTTCCAAGACCCTAGAAACTGTGCGATGTCTTGTGGGAGAAGGACCACAAAATCATGATGCCCACAAAAAAAATGGCAATGTGGCAAAATAAAAGCATCATAATAACAAATTGTACATAATTATATGTCTCTATTATATAAAAAAAATTCTGAGACCAGACAAAACTTTTTTCAAGAGATTTTTTCAAATCACGCCTTCCTCTCAACCATATTCAAGCATGCACACGGTCCTCTCACTTCTCATTCGTGTGAATGCTTTTGACAGACACAGTTACTGCTCTCGCAGCTCTTTTCCTCTCTTTAAGTTCCCAATTAAAGAAGACGTATTATGTCCAAATCTTATTGAAGAATTTCATCATGAAGGGTTATCAACAGAAGAAATGAGTACAAGGGCAATCCTAGAAATGAGAAACGATAAAGTCAAATGAATTAACGGCAAAACTGTCAATCAGTTACATGGCAAATTGGTTAAATGCATACCAACAGACGATGCTGAAACAGTTGGTGGTGATTGTGCAGAAGATGAAAACATCAACTTACATCATCCTGAAGAATATCTATAACCGTTAACACTGTCCGGTCTTCTACGGCACGAATTACTGTAGAAAGAAGGATGTATTCAAGAAAGGTAATGTAATGTAGTACATCTTCATGGGATAACATTACACAACAAAGGAGATCTTGATGCGCCATTCGTATTAAAACGTTTACAGTTTCACATTAGCATAGCTTTTGCAAAGACAATTAACAAATCTCAGAGACAAACATTTGAAAAAGTCATTTTAGTCATTAGACAGAAAGAAACTAAATTCAATCACAGGCAGTTATACGCTGCATTGTCACGATGAAAGTCCAAACACAGAATCAAAATTCAGTGTGATAGTGATGAAAATTTAATTCCAAAAATTGTTTTTACTGAAGTTTTACAGTAAAAGTATAAATTTAAAAAGTATTTGCGTGTTAATTTCAAAGCCAAACAGAATGGAATCGTATCACACAAAGAATAACTCTAACGCAACATAATTAACATAATTTACTTTCAAATTATTATGTTTTACTATTTTTTTAATATGGTTAATTACTCGCTGTAAGGCAAAATAGTTAGTTCTATTAGGCATATGTAACAATTCCCATGAAGAAAGCAATCTATTTAAATTGTCCATCTGCATCCCCATACGCGAGCGGCAGAACCTCAAAGAGGCCAGTGCATTGCACAGACCAAGGGGCTGGCGAGCAAAATGACCAGCCCCCTAGTAGACATACAGTACAGGCCAAAAGTTTGGACACACCTCCTCATTCAATGTGTTTTCTATATTTTCATGACCATTTACAGCACTCCATCACTCTCCTTCGTGGTCAAATAGCCCTTACACAGCCTGGAGGTGTGTTTGGGGTCATTGTCCTGTTGAAAAATAAATGATCGTCCAACTAACCTGACTTCTGCACAACACAACTGCTGGTCCCAACCCCATTGATAAAGCAAGAAATTCCACTAAATAACCCCGATAAGGCACACATGTGAAGTGAAAACCATTTCAGGTGACTACCTGTTGAAGCTCATCGAGAGAATGCCAAGAGTGTGCAAAGCAGTAATCAGAGCAAAGGGTGGCTATTTTGAAGAAACTAGAATATAAAACATGTTTTCAGTTATTTCACCTTTTTTTGTTAAGTACATAACTCCACATGTGTTCATTCATAGTTGTGATGCCTTCAGTCATGAAAATAAAGAAAACACATTGAATGAGGAGGTGTGTCCAAACCTTTGGCCTGTACTGTACATTTAAAAAGTAATAATACAATGAGAATCTCTGATGTTCAAAACGTCTAAAACTTCTAAATAATCCTACGTGACCTGTACAGGGCGTTGTAGCATCCAAAACTCCCAGACACAACTTCACAACACAGTCCTGGGTTCAAATACAGGCTTTTATTTCAGACAATACCTCCACAGGGTTTCTGTGTCCTTCTTTCTAGACCGCACAACAAGCAATAAGTTTCTCCTTTTACGCCTCCCATGCAGTCTCATCCACCTCCTTCTAATTCTTACCACCCAGTGGACAGAGGTAGCCCCATCTATACTGGACCCAGGAATACTTTCAATGTCAAGGAGGACGCATTCCTGGGTCAAGCAGAAACTCCTGAAAGTAGGCACAGCCCTCTCAAGCAGCTCCCCCTGTCAGTGCCCAGGGAACCCAGCAGGCCTGCCCCACAGGACTGCAACTTTCAGCTTGCCCTGCAGGTACATGAATAGGCATATTGGCCCAGGAATGCTGCTATCCAGGGTGTCAGGGGAGCATGTGCTCTTGGAAGGCAGTCCTGTCCTGTCCATCCACTACACTGGCCTCCCTGCCAGGTAAGGCTATGGGGTTTATCCCTGCCAGGCTGTCAGCCCAGCCCTGCCATCCATTACATTGATCCGATTGCCAGTGCAGATCCCTGGCCTCAGAGCCACCACTCCACCTGTTAAAATGTGCCTTGATGCTTCATTTGGATGGACATGTTTGTGAACACTGATTCATTTAACAATCCTCTTTATACCATCCACAGACACAGAAAAAGTGTCTGCAAAAACTTCCACAGGAAGAACTTTGTTGTCACAATCAAAGCAGGGGTAGAAAGCTTTAAATTAATCAGGGAGAATAACTATGAATGTGATGGAATTACCTGGAGAAAAACCCATGTAGACATGAGGAGAAAATGCACATTCCAAATCCACACAGAAGGTAAGCTGGCATGGAGCTTGAACCTAGAAACCTGGATCTGTAAGATTTAAGAGGTTATATCTAAGTGCTTGTATTAAAGTGGCTGCTTCAGGGTTATAGAGAAATGATTTTTTTTGATGTCCTCATGTTGAATGTCTGTACTGATGTTTTATTTTTTATGAGATTTACAAAATAAAGTTTCATACAGCAGAAATTGTCACGAATATAAAGTAAATGTGGTATTTTTGATCTTTCTTTATTTGATATACTTTGTTAATCCCCAAGGGGAAAGAGGCTAAGAAAAAAAAGTGTGACCATTGTGTGCAGCCTCTCATTCAGTCTCATCTATATCACTGGGAGAACCAGAGGCAGCCCCCTGCAGTCATTTTGTCTAGTTCTAAAAATAATTTTCTGTTTTTGGTATATAATTAGACTCTGTGAAATGGGACACCTGAGACTTTGAGGATATGTCCCCCTTCTCCTGAAACATTTTAAATCTTACTTTATTATAATCACTTGTTCCTGCCTGTATTAGTTTTTGATCCAAGCAGGTCTAAACTCCGACGGGAGTTTTAACTGACAATGTTAGTAGTCACACTCCAGGCCATTTTCTTCCATTTCTTCCTGCTTTGTAGAGCTGCTGTTCTGTTCAGATAACTGATTCCTTCAAACAGATTTGAATCTTCATTCCTGGTATACCTTACAATTATGTAATACATGCCTAATGTTGATCTGTATTAAAGAAATTAATGGCTTTTATCCAAAACATTTCAATTCATCCTTCACCCCTACATTTTTGTTTGATATCATGCACTCCATCTTTCCATCCATGTTAAAACAAATCATACACTTTCAGGCTAAATTTGCTTTCATCCTGATCTGTTAGACATTCAGTTCTTGTGGTATTCCAGTCACATCCTCAGTCCCAAGAGATACAACAGACTCTTAACTTTGTTAACTTGTTCTCTCAGTTTCTTTTCTCTAAAAGAAAAGAAAAAAGAAAAAAGCAGGCTTGAGACTGCAGACTGGCATCATTCAATTCTGGTTTCCCTTGCCATCCAAGGGGTCTCCTGTGACAACATGCATTGTGATATGGAGCCTCCAGAGCCTTGACTACGTATCTGGTGAGTGACTACATTTTCATTAATTTACCACACATAGAGAAACACTGGCAAGGCAGGATGGTGAGGTGGGTAGCATGATCACAAAAGCAAATGAACAAAACACAACCTGGCTGTTCCTCCAATTCTTGTCACACAGATATTTTCCATGTCTGCCAGGTGGGTAGCTCACCGCCTTGGCCACCAAAAAGGTAACTCAGATGCATTCTAACCTACACCGTTCTCTGTAAGTGAGCCAGGCCTTAATTCAACCAAATCAACATTTATTTGGAAGTAAAAAGAAAATCTTTACTTAAATGAGATCCAATAAGTTAGCTTAACTTACATGGCTATTGAAACCTGCAGCCTTGTCCTTTCATGTCCTGCCCCTCCTTGCAGGATCATGCTGTGCACTTTCAGTACTTGCAGGTTTTGACAGATTCACTGGCCAGCAAATGAAGGCAGGGGATAGAAACCAAAACAACCACTGGTGGTAGTATCACTGCTAAGTATGGGACACAGTAATCTAATAAGTAAAGACTTAAGAATCCACAATGGTGCTTGGAGAGTCTACTGGAAAGTAAATGTGGACAACTGCATGCAGCCTCTCATACAGTCTCATCTATATCTCTGGGAGAATAATAATAATAATTATAATGATAATAATAATAGTACATTTTATTTATATAGTTCCTTTCCTGTGCTCAAGGCGCATCACAGAGTCTTACAAAAAAAAACAGCAAGATATATGTAACATTGAATACAAATGTTTTCCTGAATAGAACAACCATCCATCCATTATCCAACCCGCTATATCCTAACCACAGGGTCACGGGGGTCTGCTGGAGCCAATCCCAGCCAACAAAGGGCGCAAGGCAGGAAACACACCCCAGGCAGGGCACCAACCCACCACAGGGCACACACACACACACACACGCCCACACACCAAGCACACACTAGGGACAATTTAGAATCGCCAATGCACCTAGCCTGCATGTCTTTGGACTGTGGGAGGAAACCGGAGTACCCGGAGGAAACCCACGCAGACACGGGGAGAACATCTGAATAGAACAATGAAACAGATAACAAAGCATTAAATAGAATAAAGTAAAATACTAAATTCAATACTAAAAGAAAAACCTAACAAATAACCTAATTTGTGATATAACATACGCATAAATTATCTTGAGCACCTGGACAGAGAGGTAAACTGAAAGAAAGGGCAGAATGTAAAGTTAAGTTAAAAGCCATCCTAAATAGATGAGTTTTAAGTTGTTTTTTGAAAGAATGAATGGAGTCAGCTAATCTCATTAATTTCAGGATGTCTTTCCAAAGTCTGGGTGTTATGGAGCTGAAGGCCCTTTCATCCACAGAGTGCAGGTTAGTGTGAGGCACGACAAGATTACTAGAATTACGAGACCTTAGTAGGCAAACAGGAGCATAGTGATTTAGAAGGTCACTGATGTAGTCCGGTGCAAGGCCATTTAAAGCTTTGTAGGTTATTAATAGAATTTTATATTTTATATTTATAACAGGAAACAGTTCTCCTTTTTTCCTTAGAGGCTGCCATTGAAGGGAAATGTTTGAGAGCATGAGATGCTCATGGGGGTCAGCCAGGGCTGTTTCTGGTCATAGGCAGTCGAGGCAAGTACCTAGTGCCCCCTCTAGTGGTCAGGGCACATTACTGCAGCCCCATGTAGAGATTCCTATCTTTATTTTGTTTGGAAAAATTTGTCCGGACTGGGCTGGAACACAAAGAAATGTTTATGTTGTGAGCCTCAGCAGCACCTGCACTGTCTGCCATATGCACAGCACAATCTGTTGCACAGAAACAGCCTTGGGCAACACAACATTTTTTTTAAACAATACAGACCTACAAACACTCTGACTCAAAATGAACGTCCAATTATATTGTTTTATACTGTTTTCCATGTTTGGTCTTAACATATGACGACCTACAAAGGCCAACAATAACACAGACATCCACAATGATGATGATGCCAATAATAATAATCCTCAAACTATAGCATAGAAGAGACAGACATGGTGAAATAAAATTAAATGTTTAAAACAGCAACAGGACTATCGCTCTTGAATAAATTACTAAAAGCTGATTTAACCCATGAAACCCACTTGGCATATCTTGAGTGCCAAAATGGGGAGCTCTGTGGAGTCAGGGGCTGGCTCTTTAAACTGGTAGCTCAGCAACTTAATGGTATGTTACATGATGCCAAACGTTCTTCCAGGGTTGAGCCAAAATTACACTCAAAAGATGGAGTATAAATGGATTAATGCTACTATAGAACATTGAGTATGGTATTGGGAAAAAGCTGAGGCAAAGTCTCCTTGACAGAAAGGAAGTACAACCCAACACATGAGATAAAAAATGAAAAATGAGTGTTTGTTTGTGTCTTGGGGTAGGGAAGTGGATTAAATACCCAGTCCATACTGGTCAGATAGGGATATACCTGTTTAATAAATAAGCTCAGAGCAGCAGGTATATCTAATTGTGTGCTATGTTGATTAAGGAATGCCCTACTTTCTGTAACCATACATCCCTTGGGTGTAAGTGTTAAATAAAACCATTAGTTTTCCATATCAAATCTTGTCTTTGCTTTTTTATTGTTGGTTTAAAAGTCTTCTAGGAGACATTCTGATACTGTATGTGTACATTTTAACTTTATATGCATATAGTCAGCAACCTTCTGGATCAATGCTGGATTTTTTGACTAATAACTTGTTTTGATCATCTCTGGAACTTTCTTTCTCCTTCCTGTTCAGGTTCTTCCATAATGATGATATCTCTGGCACAGTTACCCTTTGGCCATTACTCTGTGAGACACCTTTAGGTTGTGTAGCCCTGTCCACTATACAAGCATAGCAGTGAATCTTCATATTTAGGGCTTAAACACATTGTACAAAGTGCAAGTATATTAAAAGTACAGTCTATATTCTTGGCAGGGCCCTGCCACGTGGGCACACTAGCAGCTTTTCTGCGGCTTCCTGCGCTGTTTCAGTTATCATTGTTTCTCATGTGTATCATATAGTCTGGCACAAGGCCAAACCAACAACTGTAAAAACACCTGCTAGGCTTCCTCTCCTCGACCTTTACTTTATACCGCATGCTCTTGTTTTTTTTGCCTCTACAAGCCATTAATGCCCTGTTGTCACATGGTGCACTTCTGATTAAGAATCCAGAACAACAATGCTCAGGCTGCCTGGTGAAATACACTTCTTCCTTATCCTACTATAGAAATGTGTATGTAGTTCAGACATCCAGCCCTGGGTATGGGAGGGTAGCACCCAGTGCAAGTCGAAATCACCTTCTTGTTTTTTCAAATCATGATTTAACAAAGGTGTCAGGATAAGTAGGTAGCATTCTGTGTCTGCAAGATACACCCGACATCTTGGGTTGGCTTCCTTTTCCCTCTACCACTATGCCTGTGCTCAGTTTTTCTTTTATGCTTCACCATGACCTCTCATGATATGGATTCAACTTTTTTTACAAGTACCATAAATTTATACCAGGCGTTACAGACTCAAATAAAATATATGCTTTTATTATATCATAGTAATAATAATAGCAGCTCACTACTCAAAATGGTAAATGTAAAGAGGACCGGGAATCTAACCCACAACCTTTGATTATAAGGCAGCAGTCCTTACTCTGCACCAGCCAAGCAGATGTGACTACTTTGTAACAATTGACAGTTGAGCTTCATTTTTTATACATTGCCAGTAATGTGCACATTGAACAATTTCTTTTTCTTCGGTTATATTCCTGAATAAAAGCACACTTGTTTTGTTATACCTTTAGTGAAAGTGTTTGTTTGATATTTGGACTAGAGTCTTCACTCATTATAGACTTCACATCAACATTTTGTCAGTCTACTCTATATATGTAAAATCCTAAGTCTAAAAAGTGCAAAGATTTTATGTGACGTTTTTATGTCATGTTTTTTGTCACTCTTTAAATCGGGCTTATTTTAAAACCTAAATATATATATTTGGTATCATTCTTTTTAGAATTTATTAAACTTTAATGTGATGTTGATGTTGATTTTCAGATTCTTATTCCATTTTTAAATTATAAACTAAAAAATATCAAGAACTCATGTTCCGTGAGACGAGGCTTTGTGCCAAGAGATTTAACCACGGCCGGGGCCGGAAATAAAAGACAAAGAGTAGAACAGCTGCTGTACAGGCTTTTAAATATTCGAAGCGCCATGCGATGTGCAGATCATGCGGCACATCAGCAGCAGCAAGCCAGAAGCTGATCGAGCAAAGAGGAGGTAAAAAAAAACTGTATTTGTTTCCCATTATATCACCGTTTAAGAGGGGGTTTCAGAGGAGTGACCGCGTCTCCTTGGGGTGCATTCAGCTCCCCTCTTCACACTGCGAGCGGCAGGGACGCGAAGTGGCTGGTCGAGGGGGTTGATGAGCGAACCCCCTAGTTGTTACTATAACATGAAAAAGTTTCTGTTTTAGTTATGTGCTCAACATTTCTTGCCTTGCATTTCCTGTCATCCTACATTTACCCAGATCATTGTAGACATAGAGCACACATGAAATGTATGCATGTATTCCAAATAATGATATATTATGCACCCCATACAATTCCAAACACCTAACTCCCAGATACAGGTAAAGTGACTTCAGCTATGAGAATTTTGTGTCTGACTTGACTTCATCTGCCTCGGTGGGGGATGGGATAACAGGCTGTTTGCTGTTAGTGCTGATCGACACATTTGCAAAACAAAGACGCTGATGACGAGGTGCGAAGGAATTTAAAGTGGCCTGGCATTGTGAATATTTTTGTAGGCTTCAGGGATTCTAATGTTAAAGGCACTAATGCAAATTATTGGCTGCCTAATAAGTCTTTTGTCAGACAGGAAAACTTGATACTGACTTGTAAACATCCATTACTGTTGTTTTGACTGTAAAACCCACCAAAAAAGTGTCTGTAGTTTGGTGACTTCACATCTGTGGTTCTCCTCACCATGCTGATCAGCAGCCCTAGGGAGGTTTCCAATCTAAGTTCTAGACTTATTAGCCCAAGCCTGTAATGTCTGACACTTTATGTTGTTGATTGCCATAGTATGCCTCACTCTGTTTGCTTGTTTTTGCCAAATTGTGGTTCCCTAATTCACTTGGAGTCACACTAGCTTACTGTATTCGTGACTTTGTAGATCTTCTTCTGACCAGAAAATTGACTCCAGGATTTGGCCAGAAGCACCTCAAAGTTGAAGTTTTAAAGTATTCCAAAGTCAGGCAGCTCACTGAATCTCGGGTTGGAAGAATGGTTTGAGATGAAGGCTAGTGGGAAGAAGACACCTGCCTTCTGTCTGAAAGAGAGCAAAGCAGAAAATGAGAGGGAGAGAGCTTTTGACATTGTTCCAGACACAGAGGTATTACAAGGACACAAGCTACAATATCCACTCGTATCTAAAGCATCTGCTGAATGCCACAGAATAACTAATGCTGACCACATTTTAGATGTTGGTTTGCATATTTACATTATGTGTGACAGAGGAAGCTTAACAAAGAAAAAAAGTACAAAAGCCTTATATGCTTCCTTTCAAAAATACCAAACCCTCCTCATCAATTGTACAAACCTACACAATAACTCAAGTGAGCTAAACCATAATATAACATGAAGTTGTGCCCACTTTGTGGTCCATAATTTAACCCTCCACAAAAATCAAAGCCCATTTTTATCAGAGCTTGCCCAGATTCTTTGCTCTATTTTCCACACATTTCATACTGTATTATCCATGGCATTATTTTATCCTGTTCCCTGTAGAAAAAGAGGACATACTAAAAGATCTGTGTCATTTATAAAGAACCAGCTAAGACAAAAACAAATTATTATTCACATCAGAATCTTGGATTTGTTCCACCAACTCTCACCTCTCCCTGCCCGTCCTCAGGGAACAAGTTAAAGAGCCTCTTGTGCTATATGCTTGTAGGGCAATCTTACAATTCACTAACCTGCAGCCCTTGTTACAAATACAAGCTAAAAATCTCAATTTGCTTCTTACTTATCAGCATAAGACATCAGAGCATGTACAGGGCTACCCTCTGTGCGAGATTAATGTCATCAG
Organism: Polypterus bichir lapradei; assembly: GCA_026402145.1. Taxonomy (NCBI): domain Eukaryota; kingdom Metazoa; phylum Chordata; class Cladistia; order Polypteriformes; family Polypteridae; genus Polypterus; species Polypterus bichir. The sequence continues at coordinate 18,327,523 of JANRMT010062848.1, read as the reverse complement.
CATCATCCATAACACCCTGTAGAGTGCTTTATAGAATAACATCATATAAGTCCTATAATGCTATAAAGTAATGTACAGTACAGTCAGGAGTAAAATGCACAAGCAGTGATGTTCACAAACAACTTGTATTTTATTTACAGTAGTGCCATAATAAGGCACACTTCAGGTACAGTACAACTATTTCCATATACTGTACATATTACAGATGAAGCACTGGCACCTAAGGGGCTCATTCAGGGTCACGTGGCGAGTTGGTTGAGGTGGCTGAACTGGCCCTCTAGTGGTATAAGAACCAAATCCTTTGCTGTAATAGGCCACTCTGCCAAGAAGTTATGAACAGTTACCAGTGCTCTTTCCTAAAAAAAGGTCATTGTAACTTTAGATGCCAGTCATGGCCATGGAACTTCTAAAAAGAAAATGCTATTAATGTTTTCATTAGAGTGCAGTAGCATTCTAATAATGATCCACAATTATTTCTTCTTTTTTGAAGATGTGAGATCCTGGAAACATATCATTCCCCCTCTAATACAAAGTCTCTTTTCTGTCCATATAAATAGTCAACCTTTATTTGATAGGGCTGGAGCACTGGCCGTGAATTCTATGAGTGTTAGCTTCTTCAATGTCTGAAAGGCACATCAAATAACTCCTTTGTTTTTCATAATCACTGTGAGACAGAATCATGATAAAAGGTACTCTATAAAATAATGTTTAGTTTAAACTAAACTAAGACACTGTTCAATGAGCATGCAGTAATAGTTCACTTTCTCTTCAAAGCAATGTCAAAGGTGTGAAAGAGGCTTTCACTTTTTGTCCTGTTAAGATTAATAGAAAGTGTGCTGAGGTGCCATAGCACAGCAACAGGGAGACAATACTGAGAACAATACATGTTACTAATATGGCCTGGAAAGACCTATTACTGTCCCAGAAAAACCTCACAAATGTTAGAGATCTACCAATAACAAAAAAACAACAGAAAAACTAAGTATTGTTTTCTAGGAATAGACTGGGGTCAAAAACTGTCCATGGACTTTTGTCAACACTAGCACATTGCAGTTAGCCAGACAACAATGATCCTTGTACTCCCCTTCACTTAACATTCCCTATTAGTTTGTAAGTAAAGTGGTACAATATATTCACTGCCATACAAGAACAGGCTGTGTAGTTGCTGCCCTCTCCTTCCGCCTTTCACATACTGCTCCTTCAAACCTTGTTTGCACTTCTGTGTTTACCTGAGTTCTTCACTGCAGCTGCTATAATGCATGTAGTTTGTTGCACACCTGTCAAATCAATTCTCTTTATGGCTCACAGCACAGTTGATTTTTTAAAAATGTGACATGCTACATATTTTACACTAGCTTAATAAGCCCGTGCTGTAAAAAGTCCGGGGTCCTAGAAACTATTGAAATTGTCAGAAAAAAGTTTGAAATGTAGAGATGTCAGGTAATTGAAAGGAACTACTCTGGACATCTCTCTCGTAGGAGGATTTGTTTTGCTGATGTGCTCGCTTGTGCATTAGCGGTGGGAGGAAGAGTAAAAGGGATACCATTTTGGCGATGTTAGCAGCTAAGCAACTTTGTCTTTCTTCTGATGTTTTGTTTTGCTAACATGCTGGCCCCACTTGTGTTATTAGTGGCTAAGCGAGTTTTCTGTTTCCTCAAAGGAGGAGCCCTTACCCCAACTCCACCTCTCACTTCTGGACCGGAGAGACACACACACATCCATGTGTAGACGTTTATATATAAGATATGAAGAAATGCCATATTATACACAATACTGTATCAGGGCCGTTCTTAGCAATTTGGTGGCCCTATGCGGTTCAGAAATGTGCAGGTCCTGGATGTGCAGGCCCCGGATGGGGGGGGGCCGGGGGGTTCGGGGCTTGGCAGAGCCCCCTGGAGCTCAGGAAGGTGTTCTAATAAAATGTCCGGAAAAGGCCTTAAATGACCAGTAGGCCTACATGTACGCTTGTGTGTATGCTGAGTGGTAAAATATTGATTTTGTTCTGGATCTGGTAAAGACCGGTAATATAGGAATATTTCATGATTTTTATGGGGATCTCTCTGCATGAATCTGAAACGAATCTCTAAAACTAACGTTTGCTCTAGTGCATTTGGCAAAGTTACAATGGCGTGACAATATTATTAAGGATTTAGGTGAAGATTGCAATTTGGATAATAAATTACCATTGTTAATAATACTAAGAGATGCACTGAACTGAATTTCCTGAAGACTTTAATTAACATAAGAAATCTACTTTCCGCACTTTCATCATGGCGAAATCCTTTATCAGTAAAGAATAAGCAAGGGTTTGGCCAACATCTTGCTCAATTGATATTAATGCCAAACCATTCAGTCGCTCTTGGGTCTTGCTGGTCCTCAAATCATCCTTAATAAGCTTGAGCTTGGAAAAGCTGCGCTCAGCAGACGCAACCGTTACAGGGATGGTTAAAGCAATGCGTAGCGCTAACGCAACGTTCAGGAAAGAATCTTGCAAGCTATTCTCGTATACGAATTACAAACTTTGCAGAGCAGAAGCTTTTGGTGGAACCAAATGTGCTAGAATGCGCAACTCAGTACACAAATCAAGAGCATCAATATCGGACTCACTAACTGCATCTGTTAAGATCTTACTGACAGCTTGACAACAGTTGCTCAAATCACTTTCACTCATATGCATCATGCGTTGGAAATCATGTAGGAATCCAAAATAATCGTAAAGAGATTTCATCTGCTTGAACCGTTCTGTCATTGATACCATGGCGTGATCTAGCAATACGTTGAAGAACTCGATGCAGAATTTTTTTTTCGAGTCATTTGTTGCCTCATCACGAGCGTCATACCCAAATTGTCTGCGTACCCTCCTTCTACGCACATTCTGGGGTGGTGGAAACTGATATCTTCTTCAAGTCTGAGTTCTGGGCCCTGGAGAAACAAGGGTTAGGATGTAGGACCAATTTGATAAATTAGCTTTACGTTTAACTAATAATCCAAATAATAATATATGATCTCAAAACGCACCAGCCTCCACAGATCCACATTGTGCAATGGTTTATCCAGACTGAGCGATCGCTATTTATACATTCCCAGTCCCACGGCCATGCCCCCGATTCCCTGCCTGCTGCTCCTACCCTTCCCCTCCAAATTCGACTCAGAACGATAAAATTTAGGATGAGGAGGGTATCGTGACACACGACGTGAGGGACTGGCACAGACGGGTGCAGTGCCAGGGGCATGACAGGGGCCCTAGACCCACAGCCCGACAAAAAAAAAAAAAAAAAATTGTAAGTCGGGACCGGGCCGGGGGCCCCCCTCATGGTGGGGACCCTACATGGATGCGTAGTTCGTGTATGCCTAAGAACATCCCTGACTGTATTTTTTCCACAGAAAGTTCTCACTCCACACCATTACTGAGAAACTGGCCTTTCCTGTTTCTTGTTTCCTACAGAAGAGGTTTAGGATATGCACTCTCTACACATACTGGAGCTGCAACTTTCTTTTCTTTCTTTGATGCATCTTCAAGATTGTGAATGAAGAGACTGTCATCAGTATTGACCAGCATTCAGTGGATATTGTACTACCAGTACACATCTGTTGGCTTAACAAAATGTGTATACATAACAGGAAATTAGTCTTTCTTTTCTTTTCTTTTCTTTTTTTTATTGTTTTTTTTTACACTAGGTCTTTGTTCAGATACTAAAGGACAGGTAGGCACATGCAAATTTAGTGCATTTAAACAGTTCCTGAAAGAAAATAAATGCTTTTCTTCTTGTGGGCATGAATTTTTCAGTACTTTTTTGTAAAGTGGAACACCAGATTTTGCCGCAAATTAAATTTTCACCAAATTGTTTTGCTCATTAATCCTCAGGATCATTGGCCAGTTTTCTTACATGTTGCTGCCACTTGCTAGAGCAATTTAAATTTGTTTCCCATTTTTTCTATCAACCTGCTGTGGAGGATAGTAGTGCAGCGTTTCTCAACCTTTAAGTATTTGTGACCCGAGTTTTCATAACAGTTTTAATCGCGCCCCCCCTAACATTTTTTTGAAATGTAGATGCATATTTTATTATACATACTTAACTTTTATCGACATTTATCTAACTCTATATTTATTGTTCTAATATCAGAATGTAGTTTAAGTTAATTTGTTTTGGTTTCAACAGATTTTTTTTCATATTTTTGATTCTTGTTTTCTTTTTTCACATCTTTGCGTCCCCTTTTTTGTTACTTCACGCCCCCCTAGGGGGGCCCGCCCCACAGGTTGAGAGCCACTGTAGTAGTGACTGAAGAAGTGCAACAAGGATGCAGTGAGGCCCTCTCACATTGTACCTCAATCTTTCTGTTGACCATTATATCCTACTATTGCACCACTCTTTTATTAACCTTGTATTGAGTCTGTCTTTACTTATGTTCTACTGGCCTGGTTTGGAAATTTAATGTCAGCAATAAAAATAGAATAAATCAAATTGTAAAATGGAGCAAAAGAATAATAGGGTGTCAACAGTCCAATCTTGCAGACCTGTTTAACAAGCAGGTATTATGAAAAGCAGAGTGTATTTTGTCAGACACAACTCATCCACTATGTTCTCAATTTCAGTTGCCATTAGGTCACAGGTTCAAGGTTCCAAGGATAAAACCCAATCTGTTCGAATACTCATTCCAACTGCTATTAAAATTCTAAATAAGGTTGATTTTAATAAACATACACAGGCTTAAATAATAGGAAGACGAGGTAGCATTGGCATTAATCATCAATCAAGTCTAAATGTTGGTTTGATTGTCTTTGACTAATATGCTTCATCTAACAGATAGATAGATAGATAGATAGATAGATAGATAGATAGATAGATAGATAGATAGATAGATAGATAGATAGATAGATAGATAGATAGATAG
>JANRMT010062848.1:18269294-18314798 GCA_026402145.1 Polypterus bichir lapradei | reverse complement strand
TAGATAGATAGATAGATAGATAGATAGATAGATAGATAGATAGATAGGACTTTTTGTGATTTTTTTGAAAATTCACCTTCTCCAGCAGCAACACAGAACATAAAGTCATACTAGGTCATCAGCCTCTCATATTGTGCTTCTGAATGCTGAATAAGAAACCCAAAGAGATCACACAGAAATATGCAACACCAGGGTGGGAGCTGTCTCCAGGAAAGGAATGTTTCTCATTCTGGTAATATGGTTTAAAAGAAGTTGCATGGAGTGCAACAGTGAATTACCCAAAAAATACAAAGCACAAAGCAAAGCTGAAAAAGATTAAAATGATCAGGTTGATGTATGGGGTTTCACTAAATAAGGAAAAGACGAATACAAAAGTTCAGAGAAAACAAAATTGTGAAGGCAATAAACGGTGTGATGAGGAAAAACAGACTGAAGTTATTAGGCATATGGAGTGGAATGTGGAAAAAGAAAAATTAAAGAGACATATTATGAGAGAGGTACAGGAAATGAGGCCACAAAAGCAACTTAGAGGATTGGCTGGAAGTAGCAATAAATGGCTTAAGAATGATGGACTTTACTTCGGATGATTATATTATATTAGATTAGATTCAACTTTATTCTCATTGTACAGGTAAAACGAAATGCATTTAACCAGAAAGTGCAAAGAATAAGGTGCAATAGATAGTGGGTGCAAATAGTACATTAAAGTGCAATAAGGCAGCACACACAAGGAAGAGTATATAGATATGAATACTGATCAATAAGTACAGATACATGAATAAATACAGATATATGAAATATCTTTGTGTACTGGATAGATATATGTAAACAGGTGAAAATATACATAGAGTACAGTCAGAAGTTATTGATATTTAGAAAGGTCAGGTATTGAGTGGTAAGGGTTGAAAATTCAGAATGGTAATGGTGTTATGAAAGAAAATGTTCCTGAGTCCGCTGGTGCGGGACCAAAGGCTCCTATAGCGCCTACCTGATAGAGGAGTGTAAACAGTCCATGGTTGCTGTGAGAGGCTTCCTTGATGATAGTGTGAGCCAATCACAGACACCATTTGTGCTGCAGATTAGCAGTAGCTGGCAGCAAGATACTGAAAATGTGCTGGGCAGTTTTTACCATCCGTTTTTACCATCCTGTCAGCTATGGAGTAGTTGCCATACCATACCGTAATGCAGTTTGTCAATATGCTCTCAACAGTGCGACAGTAAAAGTTTAACAGAATCTGAGGGGACAGGCAGGCTTTCTTTGCCTCCTTGGAAAGTAAAATCACTGAGATATGGCAGAGTGGTGACTCTGAGGCTAGGGATTTGCACTGGCAATTAGAAGGTTGCAAATTCCAAATGGGACTCTGCTCTGTTGGGCCCTTGAGCAAGGCCCTTAACCTGCAATTGCTCCATCCTGGGTATGACGTTAATCTGCATCCAGCCCTGCATGTAGGCCCTCCAACCTGCAGGGAAAAACTTGGCACCCCAGCCATCATAAAAAACCTCACACTGTTCCACTCCATCTGAACTAGTATGGTGCTGAGGTATCACCTGTTGCATGGCTGCACTTGGGTTCTAATCAGGGATCCTGAGTTGGTTTGTCATGTGGTGAGTCCGGCAATGCGCTGTATCAGTGCGTGCTCCTAACCTCTCCTCTCTCTTACACATGGCTGCTCTGATATATATTGCTGCAAGCTATGTTGAATATGTTTTGAATATCCTGATTATCCTCTGATTCTTATTATGAAATATGAAGATCGTTTTCATACACACACAACTGTCCACACATTTAATGATGAAACTAGTTACAATTATTGCAAAAAAAACATACAGATCTGATAAGGAATCTCTAACTACTACTGCAAGAAACGTTTATAAAAACATTTGTTGTTCTGATCTTTAACTAACTCATGGTAATACACAAACCTAGACTGCTTAAACTAATAACTCACAAGAAACTGTAATTATTTGTGCCAATATGTAATACATCATTTAAATACACAAAAATCCTAGTAATTCTAAATGGTTCACAAACCTTTGTTGCAACTCTCTGTCAAATTTACAAAATCACAATCTTGCAATACTTCCCTTCATCGATTTGGTTCAGCACTTTTAAAACTGGATCTTTCACTTCGGTCTCTGCTTGTAAGCTAAGAGTATTCAGAGGATGTCCTAACTAGCCGAGGTGGGGGTGGAGTAATAGATGATAAGCATCAGTCATTGCCGTGTAAGACTGATCCAGAGTGCTAGCATCTGTGGTGGGACAGTAGAAATTCTAATTAAATTTAATGAGAGCACATTGTTGAAGTCCCCGACAACTACAAATGACCATTAAGGATGTACCGGTCCTGCTGATGGGTTAAATACCTACTACAGCCCTGTCCAGCTCTCCTAGAGTAACTGCCTGTCTCCTGGAATCTCCTCCATGCCCTTGAGACTGTGCTGAAAGATAAACAGCAAATCGTTCTGGCAATGGCACATATTGATGTGCCATCCTGGAGACCTTGGGCTACCTGTGCAACCTCAGTAGGGTCCAGGTATCGCCTCATGCTACCAGTAGTGACACTGACTGTAGACAAATGCAAAACTAGTGAAAAAACAGATGAGGAGGGAAAAGTGTCAGTGGCCTTCCTCCACCTGTTAAGCCATTCCTGTTTTGGGGGTCGTCTCATTGTTGCCCCTCTAGAGCACCTGTTGTTAATTTCATGAAGCACCAAAGCAGCTGAAACTGATTAACAACCCCCTTTGCTACTTAACTGACCAGATCAATAGCCCAGAAGTTTCATTGACTTGTTGCTATACTTTGATTAAAAAGTGTGCCTTTAATTTTTTGAGCAATACATTTAGAAAAGTATTTTACTACAACTGTCTATTTTCAATACCAATGAATAATAAAACATAGTGAAAAGTAAAAGTATTAAAGTAGAAGTAAAAAAGTAAAATGTAATAAAAAGTAAATAAAATTAAATCACATTAATGTCTCTTCAAAAACAATATTATGAATTACTTTATCCTCTACCTTACATTCTATATATGTTGCTTTTTTTTGCATTTCTGTACGCATATTGTTCAGGATATTTTTCTTCTTTACATCGATTGGGCGATTCTCTTTGTTCTTGATTTTTTCATACATGCAGCTCTTTTTTGTTCATTTTTTTTTCGACATTCATTATCAACTCTTGTCGTTGTTTTTCTATTGTGATCTAAAATTCAATGTTCTTGAATAGATCATTTGCTTTTCTGCCTTGCCATTATAACCAACTGCGTTGAAGGGCGAGTTAGCAGCACTGAGAGTGGTACAGAGAGACAATGTGTGCAGTAGGAGTAATGATTGGGCGAGTGGTGTGGAGTGGAGTGGTCAAGGCTGAATAGCATGGACACGACAGAAATCTTTTTTAATATAATAGAGAGGTAATCATTGAGTCTAGGAATAGGTGAAGAGCACATATGTACATCAAGTATATGAGGCTGAAACCCATACAAACACTCACGCAGGGGCATGCATGTTAAACATTTCTGGCAAATTTTGCAATAGCTTGAAAGTCAGTCAAAATCTCATAATTTGAGTTAATGACACATCTCAAATACTTCTCCGTTTGGTTTGGCCACTTGCGTCTGAATAATAACCAGAACTTAGAAATACAGTGCTGCCAAGACATTCACAGAAATTTTGCCAGAAATGGGAAATGAATTTAAGGGCCACGATTGCAGATAACTAATGAGAGAAAACCACGCAAACCAACAGTATGCTTAAAAAAATCTAAGCCAATTCCGTGGCAGACAGTAGTTTCTTGTTTGGAACAAAATAAGCATATTTAGAAAAGTAATCTACCAGTACCAAAATTTCATTAAATCCATTACAGGCTGGTAGATTAGTTATAAACTTTACACAAAATGGCTTCCCAGGGTCATGTAGGGACGAAAATGTGATGCAGGAACCGATTTTGCTCGATTACAGATTTCACATACCTATACATATTCCCTGGTGTCCATCCATCCATTATCCAACCCGCTATATCCTAACTACAGGGTCACAGGGGTCTGCTGGAGCCAATCCCAGCCAACACAGGGCGCAAGGCAGGAAACAAACCCTGGGCAGGGTGCCAGCCAACTGCAGGGCGCACACACACAAACACACACACACACACACACCACACACACAGAGCACACACAATTTAGAATCTCCAATGCACCTAACCTGCATGTCTTTGGACTGTGGGAGGAAACCAGAGTACCCGGAGGAAACCGACGCAGACACGGGGAGAACATTTAAAACTCCATGCAGGGAGGACCCAGGAACTGTGAGGAGGCAGTGCTATCCACTGCACCACCATGCCGCCCTTCCCTGGTGTACTTAATTTAACCTGGGTGAAGCCCAAGCCCATTCAATGACCCTACCCCAGATTTTCCTTTTTCCAGTTTACTGGGAACATCATTTGAATAAAATTTAATTAAGTCTTTCTAGTGGAATTAGTGATTTAACAAAAGTTATACCTAGGAATTTTTCAGGTGGTGTAAAAAGTTCAGGTTCCATTGTAGCCTCATCTGGGTCATGGATGTGGGATAAGACATCTGCCTTACAAGGTAGGTATGAAATAATAAAATTAATGAAAAACAGCATCCAATGGGCTTGATGTGCATTGTGCTAGAAGAAATTATAGAGCTAAAGTTTTTAATGAACAGCCGATAGTAATTCACAAAGTCTATAGAACGTTGGACCTGTTTAACATTTTCTGGTGTTTTACGCCTCACACTGTTCCATTCCATTGCGAACTAGCGTGGCGCTGAGGTCTCATCTGATGCACGGCTGCTCTCAGGTCCTAATTTGGGATCCTGAGGTGGTTTGTCATGTGGTGGGTGCAGCAATGTGCTGTATCAGTGCATGCTCCCAACCCCACTGTAACTTGGCAGATACATTTGATTAATCCATTCTGAGACTTTTATGTGTAATTTTATAGCCGAGAACCAACACTCTATCTCTGTGAAATTCACATTTTTCCAGTTTCACATTGAAACAGTTAGCTCTTAATCATTTTCAAACTCACTTTATGCTGCTCCTATGTATTTCCAAATTTTTTGAAAACATTAGTATGTCATTACTATAAACAAATTAGTAAAGACCTAATAAATTCAAAAATGTGCGATTCTCAAAAGACTGAAAAACTGCAAGTGTGTTGATTAATCCATATGGAATGACACAATATTCATTCATGACCCTTGGGATTATTGAACACAGTTTTCATTCATTGCCTTCCAGGACTGGGTTGTACCGGAATACAAGTACTGGTGTTACATAATCAGAGTACAAAATTAAGTATTCAGTGGCATGTTTCTAAAGATTTATTCTAGAATAAAGCTACTTTTTGAAATGTAATATTAAATACTTTTAAACTAAAGGTATATCTCGTCTGCGGTGGGCTGGCGCCCTGCCCAGGGTTTGTTTCCTGCCTTGTGCCCTGTGTTGGCTGGGATTGGCTTCAGCAGACCCCGTGACCCTGTGGTTAGGATATAGTGGGTTGGATAATGGATGGATGGATGGTATATCTCGTAAGAAATTATGTATAGTTGGCTTACTTTATCAGTGAATTCAATCAACTGCATATTGAAAATATTTTTAAAAATTCCAGAAAGTTTCAAACAGTAAAACTTGAATTTGCCACACGACCAGCATTATGCTGAATCCACATGAATAAGGTGATGTGTAGGCATGCTGGTTTTAAATATTTTCTTTTAGGATGTCTAGCGCTTGCTCTCACTGTTTCTCTTTCTTGTGCTGGAAGCAGCAGCACCGTAGATGCAAAGCAATTTGTGACACACCTGATTCTGGCAGTTTCTGTTTACTTTTTAGGTGAGCTAAGCTCTTTCATGAATCTTGCTCTCTTCACCCAGTATTCTAAAAGTGTTTGTTGTTGTTTTGCATTTGTATCTGCTTATGAGTAGCAGTTAAGCAATTAATATGTTGTTTTAAGAAGCAGCACTCCAGATGTAGAGGAAATGTAAAACGATTTGCGGCCCACTGCTGATTCTGGCTATTATGTTTGCTTTTTAGCCTCTTGAGCCTAATTGCAGATTAAGACAGGCAATAAAGTTAAAAGAGGCTTTTTGAACAGTGATCTGTGGTGGACTTTACTTGAACCATTGTGCACTCAAATCTTATTACGGCATATGCCAGGAATTGAGGTACCCATGTAAAAGAGGGGTTACATGTGCAGCCTTTTGTTTCTGTGAAAAAATGGCTTCAAAAAAACAATTAAGTGGTCAAAGCAATCCATCAAAGCCTAAGAGGAAGTATAAAGTGCTACATCTCGACAGGAAAATAAACATCTTCACATCTTGTGAGAAGTGACATGACACTTGAATTCATTTAAGGATGTGTACAGGTTATATGCAAATACTAATATTTTAATGAATTATTTAGTTGTCAGGTTAGTTAAGCGTAAGAATGCAACAAGAAAAATGTTTAACCTTACATTGTTTATTTAATAATAACATTAAGTTTGTTTCTTAAAATAGAAACAACTCAAGAATGTGAAACGACTAAAACACTCTGAGCTACAGTCAATTTTTTCAAATATTGAACTTTTATTAATAAATGTTTCCTGAAAAGTGCCTTTCTCTTGTTTCTGATGAACATTAAAGCTTCTGTTTTATGAGAGATTGAAGTGCATTATCATGTCACAATTTACGGTAATTTAAATATGTTTAACTTGGTATACCATTTTTATGAACTAGGCTATTTATCAATTCCTGAAAGTATTCATAAAGTATTCAGTATAAGTTACACATTTTGAGTATTCATTCAGAATAAAAATCTGAATACAGTAAGCACTGCATATTCAGTATTCAGATTCTAAATACATTTTTAGAGTATTCTGGCCAACACTGTTGTGGATTAAATTATAGCCACTGCAAAGATCCAACTTAATTAAAACAGTGGATCCAATGACATGATTAAGCATTGAGGAAATTAGTGGAAGGGAATGCGTATTTTTAACTATTATTCTATTAAGTGCCCCATAATCAACACAGACCTCCACCTTTCTTTTCAACAAAAAAGAACCTATTGGACTGTCGGAAGGGGAATTAAAACTGTAAATTCTCTGGAATGTAATTTTCTATAGCTTCAACCAGTTCAGACAATATTTTGCTTTGTGCCTACTGCTCCGATGTTAATCAATCGCTCTTGGCATATAGTTGTTCTATTTTGGGGTCCCACGTGTCTTGTTCTGAGTTTCGCTACTGACTTGAAGAGAGACAGTATATGTTTTACGAAAAGATCCAGGAGATACATAAACTCACAAAACTAGCCAAGGTCAAAGCCAAGTATTTATCAACAAATCCAAACTGAGAAAAAGGGGGTCTTAAAAGTTGCAATAGAAGACAAGTTTGTAATCCGTAAACTCAGACAAAAAGACCGTTTAGTCTCACTCCATTTGACCATATCAAAGTCATTACCCAATAGACCATGTCCCAAGCACCCAACATCCATATCATGACAGAGGAATCCACAAAGTGGAAGCACCCAAAAAAAAATCAAAATGGCATTGAGGCAAAATGCTGAGGAATTATAAGTTCCTCAAAGATGCATTAAACCTGAAATATGACTTCAGAATTAGAATCCCTGAATTTCAAAGCCCCAGAGAAGATGACATTTAATCAGCCACAATTAATTTAAGATAAAGCATAAAAAATGTATGTAAACTATCAACCGTAACAGTTACTAGCATTTCATACCCTACAGAGCAAGCGATATCACCACAATAACTGCACTTCTCTAAAGTGAAGGCCATCTGCTCATCTACAAAGGTACTCTGCCAACATAATCTTGGAATTCACCTGATTTCCTGTGCTGAGTTGATTGGTGTCTTGAATGTGTTGTTTTCAATTATGATGGAAGGGAACATAAAGCATACTGCTTGGGTTGGGCTTCATTCCATGGCACATTTTTCAAGGCTTTCTTACTAGTGGACATCTGACCAAAATAGATGAACAGTGTGGAAGACCAGCCTCGACACAGACAGACACGACACCAGATATCCACAAAGACATACTTTTATTTACAGTTCTTCAGCACAATACACACGCTGCCTTAACCACCCACAATGCTCACAGTCCTTTTCCACTCCTTTCCAGCTCTTCTGCTGTCTCCACTCCTCCCATCACAAGCTCTATCCTCTGCCTCCCGACTTTGGTTCCCCGAATGGAGTGAGGCGGCCTCTTTTATACTTCACCCGGATGTGCTCCAGGTGCTTCCTGATGATTTTCTGGCACCCGGGCGTACCTGGAATCTCTTCCAGCAGCACTTCCTGGTGTGGCAGAAGTGCTGCCGTCCAGGGCTCTATAATTGTCCAGGTGCCCCCTGGTGGTGTCCACGGGCCCCAACAGGGATGAGCTTTCAAGTTCTGATCCCGTGGCCCCCATGTAGACCATGGCAGCTGCCCTCTTGTGGTCCAGGGAAGGTATTGTCCCTCTCCCGGTCCTTCCAGGCATCCCGGCTCCCCAGGATCCCCAGCCATCTGCCACAACAGCTAATGTCTAAATGGCAAAGTTCTGCACAGACGATAGGAAACTTAACTTTGAAATGGATTCCCGTATGCCAGAAGGTAACATTGCCTAACATACTGTTGACATTCATAACTCATGGCTGACTGTAGTGTTGTGGGGTTATTGCTCTCTGTAATCTCTTGTGAAGAACAGAACCTTGACTGCAAAGGCCTGGGCTACCCCGAAGGGGCCAGAAACAAAAACGTTAGACTCCTAAATGATTTGAACAGTGCTTAGAGTCAAAACAGACAATATAAGGGGGCAGGCTCACTACCATAAGGTCCCGTCTGGCACACCTAGTAGTGCTGTTAGTTACTTTTAGTTACAGGGCCCCTAAACTGTGGAATGGTCTGCCTGCTACTATAAGAGATGCCCCTTCGGTCTCAGCTTTTAAATCCAGGCTGAAGACTCACTGCTTCAGTTTAGCATATCCTGACTAGAACTGCTGATTAACTGTACATACTGCATCTCTGTTGTTAGTCATTAGCACTAAAACATAAGTAACATGATAGTTATAATTGGATACTAACCTTCACCTATTCTGTTTCTCTTCTCGGTACTCAAATGTGGCACTTGGTGCCACGGCCCACCTGCCAAGTTGTTTTGCCTGCCTAAGGTAAAGTCATCCCTGATGGAGGATCACAGGAATCGTGGGAGAGGGGGTCCTTTCATCGGATTGGCTGACCTAGCGCTGTTTCAGCCGTGGAATGGCCAAATGGGGGAGGCAACTTGATGGATGAGGTCTCCAGGACTCTAAACATATCCAAATCATATTATGTGATATCATCTACTGTTAAATTCTGCTAAAACTTCTAAAATTTTTATTTTTATACTGTATTGAGGATTTGTTCTGTTCTGTGTATTGTATTATATTGCATTGACCCCCTTCTTTTTGACACCCACTGCACGCCGAACCTACCTGGAAAGGGTCTCTCTTTAAACTGCCTTTCCCAAGGTTTCTTCCATTTTTTTCCCTACAAGGTTTTTTTTTTGGGAGTTTTTCCTTGTCTTCTTAGAGAGTCAAGGCTGGGGGGCTGTCAAGAGGCAGGGCCTGTTAAAGCCCATTGCGGCACTCCTTGTGTGATTTTGGGCTATACCAAAATAAACTGTATTGTATTGTATTGTATTGCTGTTATCGGTGAGAGGTGTCAGTAGGGATGAGGTTGTCAATACTAAGTACATCCTAGCCTTAATGAAGCACATCCCTCTGAGTCACCTAACCTGGGTAATAAAATGAAATTCTTCAGGGCTGATGGGATTCCTAGTGTAGTTCACACTTCACATATGATATTAGAGGTGGACATGTTGATACCTAATCTGAATTCTGTCTTTGCTTCAGGCATGACATTGCTCCCTAAGTTGGTAAATGACATACCCCTTGGGACTGGGGAATATAGATTTTTAGAAAAGACCTTGAAATAGTTTATGGCAGCCTATAGGACCACTACAGGACCACTAACACATGCAACAGTGCAGGAACCTGGTGAAACTTGGCAAATGGATCTGAAAGGCCCTTGAACAGCAGTAAAAACAAGAAAGCCTATTTGACAGCGGCTTTTCAGTAGGCAGGTAGAAGTGTTTGTCTTATCAGTTGCATTCCTCCACTGGAGGTGCCAAGGAATTTCATTTCCAATTGGGTTCACTATTTATGAGCTCAGAGGTGAAAAGTGTTTTTGCTGACTAGGCAGTGTTGCACAAAAGAGAAGCTGAAGAATATTATTCCATGTCAAACCTGTCTGAGCAAGTTAACCAGAAGCTGAAGACCATGTTCATCTCATTGGTATCATAAGGTTTAGAAAAGGCAACAGCTTTTCCATTCTTGTCACCACCAAGCTACATAATAGCAAAACTAAAATGACTAAAAAACAAAATCCAACAGACTTGATGTTCATTGATTCGTTTGGTGCTTTTTAGAAACAATGAGTTCTTATTATCTGAATTTGTAGTGAATATCTATGGGGCATCTTCAAGTCAAAGTCTCCATTTTTCCAAGGTTAATTTGATAGCAAATATATCTTTTACCAAAATTATAGTTTTGTTCTGCTGACATTATTTTTTATTTTTTTTTTTTAGAAAAATATACACACAGAAAAATATTCCAATTATCAGAAATGTTTTGTGACAGAATAGCCCTGATAGGGATAGTATTCACTTCCACAATAAATTGTAAGGATGGATCTGAAAGTTATAAAATTTTGATTATGGTAAAAAGTGTCTTGAGTTTTTCAAATGCCTCTTGATCTTGTTTAATTCAGCAAAATATCTTGTGTGTCTTCTTGGTTAATGAAATTTTTAATGAAACATCTGTCATAACTAACAAAGCTCCTGAATCTTTGTATCTGTTCTACACTTTCTGGAACCTTCCAATTGAGCACTGCAATTACCTTAAGATTGATCCATCGACAACCATGTGTGAGTGATTTTATAAATGATAAAACAAAACTTGGTCTTGAGGAAACTCTCACTTTTCAAGTTTTATGTAAAGACTGTTCTCCCTTAAACATTATCATACTTCTCTAACGTGTCTGATATGGTTGTTTAAAACTTTTGAAAAAATGAAGATGTCATCGATATATAGTATATAATTCCAAAAACTCCTAAGATGTCATGGAAGATATTATAGGGCATTACCCTGTATTTATAATGTCCATAAGCTCTGTTAAACAAGGTTTTTTACTCATCTGCCTCCCAAATTTGGTATGTACTGCGTACATCGATTTTCATAAAAATATTTGATCCCATTACCTGATTTAAAAATGAAGAAATAAGGGGGCACAAGGTTGATATTTGTGATTGTAATTTTCTTTTCTCACAAAAACCTTTATTTTACTAAAGAAAAGGCAGCTTCAATAGGGCAGTTTGAAAAATCCATTCTCAAAAAATTATTTTATGTATGTCTCCATAATTTTGGTTTCGGATTTAGGTAACATGTAAAATTTTCCATTTGGCAGAGGATTACCAGCTAAAAGATTAAGGGGACAGTCAAATTTTCGATGAAGTCCAAGAGATTTATGCTTGTTAATTATATCTGTATAACCTGAGAATTCAGGAAGTAACAATAGCAGTGGCATTCTTACAATGTAAAATGGAAGAGGTATTACTTTTAAAACAATTGTTTTTTAAAGCAATGACTCCAGGCAAAAATAATTTCCTGAGCCCAGTTAATAGTTGGATCTTGAAGCCTGAACTAAGATATGCACAGAATTAATTGCAGTGTAGAAGACTGAATAACGAAGAATGTCATGGTTTCCACATGAATAAGCCTTATCTTACGTTTTATTTGGGCTGCAAGACCATCCAAAATTCCAGAACTTATGAGCTTACCATAACTGGAAAATACTTTTTGGTTTAAACTTGAATGGAATGGAAAGGTCTAGTTTTTAACTAGGTCAAATGCAACTAATATAGTCTTGTTCCTCTTAGATTCAAAAAGTAAAGGGGCGTTTGAACTATGAGTACAGGGAACAACAAATAAATGTGTCAGCTCTTCCACATGTCCCAGATCATTTCAGTTGTCTCAGATATATATTAATTCTTGAATGTGCTTTATTCGAATGTGCCCAGCAATCAATGAATTATATCCTTATTACAGCACATATGATTGAGTACCCAGATTCATAAAGAAAATTTTGCGGCCTTGCATGTAGTAATTGATAAGTGAGTTGTGTTGTGTATCTCACATTGTATAAAGAAATTAAAACTGGTGTCACAATTCATTTAGGAGGAATAATAGCAACAAACGATAGTGCAGTCAAATTGAAAGTGTAGCTGCCTGACCCCTTATCCCTTAATAGGTTTTAGGCATTACTGCGCCTAAATTATATACCCATATATAAATGGCAGTTATTCTGCTTATATAATAAAGGGGCTACAAATGGCTGAGAAATATTTTTTAAACCTTTTAAACTTTTAAAAGAAAGTATTTATATGATTAAAAACCTTTGTCTGGAGTAAACTAAGTACATATACTTTCATGCTAGCTCCTTCCTAGCAGCCCTGGACGCGGGACAGGCTGAAGACAAAGCTAGTCCCACACAACTCACATAGGTGACAGGTCACAGGTGACTGTTACTGAGTTGCAAACATGTGAAACCCGTTTTAAATCCCGTTTTTTAACTGCTTGAATTTAAGATTAGGTATACACGTGCAAATGACATATTTTACTATTGAAACAGAAAAGACAACATGGAAACTTATGATTTATTTGAAACAAGACACCCTTGAGTATGTACAAATTCCAGTATTGCTTTTCATTGACTTCAGGGTTTTAAAGCAAAAAACACAAACAACTTTAAAATATGGCGGTGAGGATTCAAGCCAATAAATGGTTGACCGTCCTTGTTGGAGGGTTAGTCTTCTTCTGTTGAGGAGATCTAAAATGGTGAGCAGTAGAAGATGTAGAAACAGCAGGATGCACTGAAGTTTGTGACTTTCTTTGATGGGGGGATGCTAATTGTATTTTAACCATTGATTTTAACTTGTTCATGGATTGCTTATTTATTATGGTTTTTACTTCCACAAATGCACAGATTCTACTGAGGATTATTTATTTATTTACTGCACTTTATTTATTGATAATAATTGCACTGAACATTTTTATACCTCCTTTTGTTGTTATTTGTCCTCATTGCCCAGTTTCTCTTGGTCAGTGACTATTGATGGAGAAGATGCCAGCTGTGGGCAACCCAGGCATGAAACACATTACTCCCATGGAAACGTATTTTGTTTAAATGGAAGAATGCCTAACTCAGTGGGAAAGTGATGGTCTCTACTCCTTGCATCCTCAACCTGCTCCCTACTCTCGCTACAGACCACAATGTCATCAGCAAACATCTCTAAGATCTCTAATCTCGTCTATCAGCCTTTCCATCACCATTGCAAATAAGAAAGGGCTCAGAGCTGATCCCTGATGTAATCCCACCTCCACGTTGAATGCATCTGTCACTCCTACCGCAGACCTTACCACTGTCACACTTCCCTCATTCATATCCTGTACAATTTTTACGTACTTCTCTGCCACTCCCGACTTCCTCATACAATACCACAGCTCCTATCAACAACAACAACAACAACATTTATTTATATAGCACATTTTCATACAAAAAAATGTAGCTCAAAGTGCTTTACATAATGAAGAATAGAAAAATAAGAGACACATTAAGAAAATAAAATAAGTCAACATTAATTAACATAGAATAAGTGTAAGGTCCAATGGCCAGGGGGGACAGAAAAAAAAAAAAAAAAACTCCAGACGGCCGGAGAAAAAAAAATAAAATCTGCAGGGATTCCAGGCCATGAGACCGCCCAGTCCCCTCTGGGCATCGAGGCAAATGCTTTCTCCAGGACCACAAAGACTCAATGCAACTCCTTCTAGCCTTCTCTAAACTTCTCCATCAACACCCTTAGAGCACACATCGTATCAGTGGTGCTCTTTCTTGGCATGAAATCATACTGCTGCTCACTAATCATCACCTCACTTCTTAACCTAGCTTCCACTACTCTTTCCCATAAATTCATGCCGTGGCTCATCAATTTTATCCCCCTGTAGTTACTGCAGTCCCACACATCTCCCTTATTCTTAAATATCAGCACCAGTACACTTCTTCTCCACTCCCCAGGCATCCTCTCAGTAATTAAATATTCATAATCTTGCCACCAATATCAACCTTTTCTTAAGTCTCAGTGTTACGTTCATCATTTTATTTTTCCATCTCTCACTAATTTCTGCTTAGTAAAAATGAATAAGGTACCTAAAACTGAAACTAGACCTTACTGCCTTTTGCTTACAGTTTGTCTGTCCTTCCAGCACCACTGTGGCTTTCATCCCACAATCCACATACCTGCATAGGATATATTGAAACACACTTAAAATGGCTATCCATCCATTCATCCATCCAACCACTAATTTGCAGGACCAGTTTAGTCCATTTTTTTCATTACACAGAGTTAGCGCTTATCCTGGTACAAGGCAAGTCTGAAAAGGTGTCAGTCTATACTTATGCAATCAGCCGGACTCTCTGGGGCAGTTTAAAATGTCCATTGAGCACCAATTTCTACAAACCTACTTAAATGAGTTCATGGTAATGGAGGATGGAGTTTATCCACATTAAGACTTACAATCAAGTTAAATAAAATGATAAAAAGTGCAATAAATACAGCATAGGGTGGTATAGTGTAATGTGTATACTGTATGTATACATGTGTTCTAAGATGAACTGGTACTCTGTCCAAGGTTTTTTTTTCTTCTGTTAACCAAGTACTACCAGGGTACACATTGGCGGCTAACAACCATAAATATGTGGATGGATGGAGTGACTTTTCCATTCCTACGTTTAAGAACAATGGAAACATTTTGTAATCATGTTATTGGAAGCCCACATAGTCTTTAGTTTTTCAGTTGTTTAGAATTCTGTGTTTCATTAAAATGCAGTAATAAGTGGCTGTGATTTCACTCTTAGAGTGAATGGTGCTGCCATTCACATCACATCTTGTCAAGACACATTAGTACTCTGCCAGAAGCAGACAGCAGTTTTTTGTAGATACAGCAGTACACTAAATCTGTTCAGTACTGCAAGAGGCAATGGAGTGGAGCACACCATATATGGTGAAGTCAAATTTTCTTTCTTAAAATAAAAATATGTCACTCACACTTTTACATGCTCTTTAGGTCTCAGATGCCTAACCCCTTCATCAGTGAGGGTTTATAGGCAACTTTATGTATTCAACAAACTGAATGTGCACTCTTTTTTAACCAGATATTCTGAATATATCCTTGCTTCCTCTTGTTTCCTATGTTTCTCCTTCTGTTGATACATGCTTCATTCTTGATTTTGCATAGCAAGAACAAGGTGTCACTTTGACATGTAACATATAAATGCTTTGCTTCAGGCTCTATTAAAATATCACTTAGCATTCCAGCAACCCAAAAGTATTACTTGAAAATCTGCCAAAACACGCCGCTGTTGTTTCCACAATGCTACATACAATTAGCACAGTTTTCAATGCTGAAGATTCTCTTCCTCCTTGACATGTTCATTCATGTCCAGAGACAATGCTCTGATACATAGTTTGTGACATATGTTCACAAACTGTGAACATCACTTTGCCTGTTGTTTCAGAGAGAAATGCTCACTTCAACTACCTTGAAATGCCCAAAAGTAACAAGCTATAGATTAAGTTCCAGACTTCACTCAAAGAGTTCAATTGCAATTGTGGTAGGTTCAGCCGGACACAAACAGGCGGACACCGAATATTCCAAAACACACAATGTTTAATTAGAAAGTCCAGAACACAACACAGTGCCCACACCAAACACTTTTGTTTCATCCTTTTCTCTGCCTTCCAGACTTCTCCTCCTGCCTTTCCACCTCTTTTCCCAAGCATTGCCTTCTTCCTCCCGACTCCAGCTCGTCTACTCAAGGGAGGCGGCCTCTTTTATAGCCACCCGGATGAGATCCAGGTGCTTCGTGAGGGTCTTCCGGCGGCACTTCCTGGTGTGACAGAAGTGCCGCATGAGCACCCAGAAGCACTCTGGGTGTCCAGTGAATTCCTTCCGGCAGCACTTCCAGGTGTGACGGAAGTGCTGACATCCAGGGTTCTCCAATCCTCCGGGCGCCCCCTTGTGGCGGCCATGGGCCCCAATAGGGTTGAGAATCCATGCTCGGTTCCTGTGGCTCCCATACAGACCAGGGTGGCTGCCTTCTCGTGGTCCAGGGGAGGTATAATCCCTCTCCTGGTCCTTCTAGGCATCCTGGCCGGGCATGGGTCCTGGCCATCTGCCACACAAGAAAAACCTTCAAACAAATCTGTCAACAGTAGTTCAGTAAAGAAAACATTGTTCTTAATTGCCCATGGCATGTCCTCTTTATTTTGTCCTTTTTTAAAAAGGTATGGGATGGTAGTACTGTATATGAAGAGTAGTAGAACGGAGTGTTAAAGGTAGAAGTAAAGATCATTCACCAGAATGTGCACAGCTGACAGAAAAAGGTTGATTATCCACTGCCTTTCAAGTACAGAAAATCATCTGGATGCAGAAAGGGCTTTACTGCTATTTCTTAACACTCAGTAATGCTGTGATAAATGCATCTTTCAACTAGTGTATATCTGTCCATTTTCACAGCAGGTTAGATGTACTTTTAAGTGTGTTTTTTCTTTTATTTGGTTTTTCAGATGATTACACACTGTTATATTACTGATACGGCCATTATTCTCATACTTACTACAGGGCATGACAAAGTATGCACATATGCCAGTGAGTTGCTTTACATTGGTCATTTTTTGAAATAAAAGCAACAGAAAGATGAAAGTGTTAGATAGTTTTAAACCATTTTATTGACATTCTAAGCTATTTTTGAAATCTTTGCCTTCTTTCCTTGTGTGTTTTCTCCTTACTTTTTTGGTAATCTCATTTACTTTAGACTTTTTTGACTTTGTATCTTTAGCTTATTTATAAGTTTTTCTAATTTGTTTCCTGTTATACTGAATTGTGTACTTACTTGTGTGTAATTATTGTACTTACAGGAGCTAGTTTATGTCAGATAGGTACTCCAGCTTTTGCAAAGTCAGGAAAACAAAGCAAACTCTTGTGATCTTGCCAACAATGCTACCAGAGTGGCATCTTTAGCATCATGAGGTAAAAAGTTTACATTACAAGCTGATATCCTGGTACTGTACATCTCCATTTAAATATATTTTGGCAAAATTCAGCAGGATAACATGTGCTTCCAGAAAGTCATATTATAATAATTTTTCAGAGCCAGCTGAGTGCTTGCAACATCAAGCAGGGAACAAATCTTGATTTTGGTTGCTGGTACCTTCTGACTGCTTGTGCACTAATTCACTTTTTTGCTCTGAGACATTTGGTAACTTACGTCCAGATCAGAAGGTATAGGACAACTAGGCCTTTACAAATAAGATAATAAAATCCAGATGATTTGTGTCCCATTGATATTGAATGATTACATGACAAACTGTTCACAATGAAATTCCTTTGTTTGTTCAATTATTGCCCTCGCATCATGTGGTAATGCTGTTTTACTGCTTTAGATGCAATCCCACCTTTGCTCACATGGGTCTCTTTAAACAGACTGCCTCATCCAGATGATTGTTCTCAGACTGTTTGCAGTTTTCACGATAGAGAAAAATGAAGGCATACTCAGCTAAATTGCCCACGCTGAAATAAGGCAGTCCTGCTTGTCACAGTTCAACAATGTAAAAAGGATATCATTTTGCAAAACTGGTTAAAATCTCTTTCCCTAAACCTCACAGTCAGTTGCACAATAACTAGGCCAGATGACTTATTCCAAAATAAATGATGCCACAGATCTGGATTATGCTATTGTAACATCTGACTATTTTAATTGAGCTAGGACGGCTTTTTTTGGGGGGGGGGTTTACTCACTAAGCTAAAGAACAGAATTAAGCTGCAGCCCACAAAAAATGCAAAATATGGAATTATGTCAAGCTGTGCTTGAGAACGTTTTCTTTCACAGTTCACTGGTAGATGATTTAATTCCCTTTAGAGAATACATCCCTTTTCAGGAAGTGATGGTGCAAGATAAGGTCAGTGCACTTACACGCTTCACGGGTCAAACTGTCTCTTTTTTACCAGAGTAAATTTATTTTATATATAGTCATATGCATATAGAATGCTATTTTGTCAAGATTGCTCAAAACAGACTAATTGTAAGGATTTCTAAATTTAAAAAGATCTTTTTTTTTTTTTTTGCTTTGAACACTTGTTTACACACTTAATAAAAATGATCTTTTTTTAAGATGGAAAATAATTCTGTACCCTTGTATGATGAAATCCAAATAAAATGGTCAATTTTTGATTTATGAAAAGCTCACTAAATGGTTGAACAGCGGAATCAAACCTTAAATGCCATCATTATGTGAGTGTGTAGTTACAGACACAGGCCTGCTCAAGACAATTGTTTGGTATATGGTATTTGATGCACTGTATTAATCCACTTTTTGCATGACCTCTTGAGGTCAGGGCACAGCGCCAGCCGTTGTACAGCACCACTGTAACAATTTTCTGTTTAAGGGCCTTACTCAAGGGACTAGTGGAGTAGGATCCCTTCTGGCAGTAATGGAAATGACCACCCCTACTGTGTACAGTCCAGACATATTGTCCTTTTTTGTCTATTCAGATTGCAAATTGTGCTTAGGGAAACCAGGAAATGCTCCAATTTATTAAATGATGGTTAGAGAATGTATCTATTTCCTGAAGTTTCCCCATCAGATACACAAATACGCTAACTGAATAATCTTCTCATGAAAAAAACTGTGATGTGGTTTGCAGCCATTCCTTCTTTACCCAGCATGTATAAAACTGTTTTATGGCTCTGGAAGTGAATTCTTTGATGCTCTGAAACAACCTGAGGAGGTTTTTGATAACTTTATTTCCATGTGTATTCCCACTCTGATGACACACTCATGATTCTTTCTAAAAATGCATTTTTCCTTCTCCATTTAACCAGTGATTTTTGTATACTTTTAACTAATTACAAGTCTAACAATTTACTAACTGCAGACTGCTATCAATATAATGAAGTCATCCAGATAACACTTGTTTCATTCAAACCCTCTCCATCCATCCATTTTCCAACCCGTTGAATCTGAACACAGGGGTCTGCTGGAGCCAATCCCAGCCAACACAGGAACCAATCCCAGGCAGGGCGCCAACCCACTGCAGGACACACACACCAAGCACAATTTAGAATCGCCAATCCACCTAACCTGCATGTCTTTGGACTGTGGGAGGAAACCCACGCAGGCACAGGGAGAACATGCAAACTCCACGCTGGGAGGACCCAGGAAGCGAACCTGGGTCTCCTAACTGCGAGGCAGCAGCGCTACCACTGCGCCAACGTGCCGCCCACCAAACCCCCCCTGCAGCAGATAATATTTGCCATTTTCTTTATGTTATTACTACTGCTTTCTTGCAGCCTTGTGCCAAAATAATTAAAATTAATTTTTCCCTTATTGAACAACACTCAATATCCCAGAATGACAATGATAAAAGATAAAAAGGCTTTTAGACTTTTTTGCAAATTTATTAAAAAGGAAAAACTGAAATAAGATTCAAAGTCAAAAGAGAGTACATAGGAAAGTCCTTTTACTATTTAGATTTGCAGTTCTTAACTAATGCAAGTTGTAAGTTTGTTTTTTGTTATCGGATTTCAACCCAATACACAGATGGCTATGTTACTGTGCCAACCCCTTTTAAAGATAATGCAAGACAAAGTCACACTGTATGACACTGCCAGTCATTTGGTCGCCAAAGGGTGTTGTTGTTATAAATAACATGGCCACTGCAAAAACTGTGATACAGTTATGTCAAAAATAAAAACTGTACAAAATGGAATATAAATAAATATATAATTAAATACACCTACATCTTTATATACTTGTATATATTACTGTTTATTATCCTTCTGATATGAATAAACTGTAATTCATTTGTTTATTATAGCCAAAGTCTTTGGTTGTTTGCTGCAAAATGTCCATCCTCACTTCCAAAACATAAAAGATAGTAAAGCTTGACTTAAGTTCACTTTTTCTAGTTTATGAACATGAGACAGTGATCCCCACAAACGTAAGCCAACAAAGGCAATATACATCATGTCATCTATCATATACATCTGAAACAATGGCTATTGTTTTAGACTATGGTTCTGGAGGCTGTGCAATTGACATCATTGGAGTGCCATTCTAAAGACTGATGCTTCAGATGCATCATCTGAGTTTTGCAGGTAACTAAATAAAATTCCCTTTGTGAATATAGTGCTATTTTGATTTCTCAGTTTCTGATTTGTGGCTTCTGTTTCTTACATTTGATTCTTGCTTACAATGTTTTTAATCAAACAAAAGACTGACTTAATTCTTGGTTTCAGCTTCTGACTTTCTTAATGGTTCCTTTCTGGGTCACTTTCATTTATACTGTATCCTTTACTAGTACAAGGCAGAACACACGGTAACTGTTTTCTTTTATATATGAAAA
The DNA here is from genome assembly GCA_026402145.1 of Polypterus bichir lapradei. Taxonomy (NCBI): domain Eukaryota; kingdom Metazoa; phylum Chordata; class Cladistia; order Polypteriformes; family Polypteridae; genus Polypterus; species Polypterus bichir. Next base: position 18,294,250 of record JANRMT010062848.1, on the reverse strand, counting down.
GCAAAACATGACAATGTCATGTTCTTCAATCAAATTATAATAACATATTAAGCAAAGGGAAAATAGAAATACAAAGGAAAAAAAGGGATTGAAGATTCGACTCCCACTCTAAGAGAAAAAGAAAACAGGCATGAGCAAAAAAATATAAGCAGATTTTTTGAAATATTGCAAGGTTTCTAAACTCTTTTGGGACTCCCACCAATGGGATGACACACCGAACAGCATCCCAAAGCACGATCACTGTGTCTGTAGAATACAGTTTCTCTGTTGCCGGGACAACCACAAGCTCCCAGTAAAGCAAATCCGAGCCAACCGCAGTCGCGCTATAAGTGCTTGTCGTTGATGGGTGATGGAAGGAACGTTATAAATGCAGGAACAGTATTACTTGACCACTAACCTGGCCACGACCCTGCCTGATTGCTGTGTCTGTGTATAGGAGAATGGTAGATCCCGCTACAATAATAACCGTGCTGTTCCTGTTTCAAGCTGAATAAAGCTGGTTTTGCTAAAGTACTGAGACTCGGCCTTGTGTTTTGAGGTGCAAGACAGAGACTCACATGTCACAATACATATATAAAGAGAGAGAGGTTGGGAGCATGCACTGATACAGCGCGTTGCTACACCCACTACACAACAAACCTCCTCAGGATCCCTATTTAGGACCCAAGCACAGCTGTGCAACAGGTGACACCTCTAGAACAATTAATTGCAAAAAATATTAATTAATTCCTAACATGTTTTTAAAAGGTTTGGACAGATCCTTTAATGTGAAATAATATACAATGTCACTTGCCCACTGAGTTATAGAAAGTGGGCTGGAATTCATTCAGTTCAGTAAGATAAGCCTGTGCATTAGTAGTGTGGCATAGGCTATTGTAATAAAATTACCCCTATGCTGTTTAATGCGATCTGGGAGTGCCTGAAATATTGCTATTAATGGATTGCAACTGACTTTTACAAGGTTGTCTGAGAAGTATGTAAAGATTTTTGTCCAAAATTATGTTAATTTACTATATTCTCAAAACATATGTCCTAATGATGCTGGAACTACATGATTTTGTTCTTGGTATATTGTAGACCATTTTAAACAATATGTGATAGACAGTTGAATTATGGAATGCTATGAGTAAAACTATAATGTATTCTCTGCATGGCTGATTTCCACTTCTCTGCTGAGATGCTAATTGAGCATTCCTTTTACCACAGTTCCCTAGAATCTTTGAAAGGTACATTGTTGAAAATATTTTAAAATTTTGTTGAAATGCAGTCTGAGCCTTCCTTGAAACTATCCAGTATAGCCTTTGGGATAAATATGGGTATGAGATGTGAAAAGTTGAGCAGGATTCTTTTAACAAAATTTCTAATTTGTATATAAGAAAAAAGTTGTGTGGCAGAAAAGTTAAATTTGGAGCATAATTGTTCATAAGTATGTTGCCTATATACAGACCTCTAAGTGTCTTAATAACTAGTGTTTTCCATTGGTTCAACACCGAGTAGGTCTGCGAAAGTGGAAAAATGTAATTATTATGTAAAGGAGCAATAGATAAGAGATTCACTACCTTGAAATATGTCGTTCAAATCCTGGCCAACTGACAGAGAAACCACAGACAAATCATCTGCAGTACCATCATGCTGAACACTGGTACCCCGCAGGGTAGTGTACTTAGCCCACTTCTCTTCACTCTGCTGTTGCACGAATGCATGGCTGCATATAGCTCTAACACTATCATTAAGTTTGTGGATGAGTCTCATCAAAAATGGGGATGAGTCCGTTTACAGAATGGAGATACTTTGTAAGACAATTGGTGGACTGGTGCAAGTGTTAATGTAAACAAGACAAAACAGATGATTGTTGACTTCAGGAAGGCCCATGCTATCCACACTCCACTGTACGTCAGGGGCTCTACAGAGGAAACAGTCGTAGAGCATCAAATTCCTTAGTGTGCACCTGGAAAGTGGCCTCTTACTTGGTCAATTAACACCTTCTCCATAGCCAAGGAAGTGCAGCATCATCTCCACTTCCTTTGGCGGCTGAAGAAGACAAGTCTACTTCCCCTCATTCTCACCATAGTCTACAGGGATACCATGGAGAGCATCCTGACCAACTGCATCACTGTCTGGTTTGGGAACTGCAGTGTCCCTGACCTGAAAGTCATACAATGAAAAGTTCACACAGTAGAAAAGATCATTAGTACCTCTATGCCCTCCATTTAGAACATCTTTATAAAGCGTTGCATCTGCAAAGCCTATAGCATTGTGAAGGACCACTCTGACCCCTCCCGTCATCTCTTTGTTTCTCTGGCAGAATGTACTGTAGCATCCAAACCAGTTCTGCCAAGCACTGCAACAGCTTCTACCACTTGACTATCCAAACTTTGAACTCTATGCTACAAATTTATATGCAGTACATTTGTTACACTTGTTATTACTAATGTTTTTTATTATTAGTTGTTGCTATTATTTGTTCATTTCTATTTTTTCAAATTATTACTATTTATTGACTTGTCATTTATTTATTTGATTGTTTGTTTATTTATTTATTGTATAGTATAGTTCTTTACCTGTCTTGCACTTATCCTGTATTTATGTATATGTTGCACCTGTCCTGGGGAACATTTTTTTTTCATGCCACTGCATGCTGTGATACTGTGTATGGATGGTATGACAGTAAAGCCACTTGACTTAACTACATTGGCTCCATATTTTAAGTAATTGATAGACAGCTGGATTGCTGGTAAATTGATGGCAGTATTTATTTCAGTAAACTGCAGGGAACACAGAGAAAATTTAGAACAGTTTTCCATTGCAAGACAGGCCAGTGTGACTTCATAAATTTCAGACAATTTTCAGATTTTATTGTGATTTTATTTGCTGCCCAGTAGTAAAACTGAAGGGAGTGTCATGCCACCTTCTGCTTCAAATCTTTGTAGATTTGAATATGAATCCAGATTAATAATGCTATGATTTAGTCTAATATTTTAAAGAAAGATTTGTTGATGTATATAGGATATTCTGGAACAGATATAGCAGCTTAGGTGTAATTACTTTTTAACAAAGTTCTTTAAACAGAGAAATGTGTCTATTGAGAGAATTCTGTATCATCAACAAAGTTAATCAAAGGTGTAAGCACATTATCAATTTAAAGATCTCTAAATGCTGAGATATCAAATATTAAATATTGTGTAATTAAGGGAGATCTCAAATACAAGTTTATTATGTAATAGAACAGTATAAAAAGTTTCCCTTCCTTAAAGTGTTTTTGACATTGACATTGGTTCTATATTTCAAGTGAGTAAGGCACAATATGATTGCTGGTAAAAAGGTGACAATTATTGAAGACAGCTCAGAGCAAAGCCTATAAGTTGAGAAGTTCTTACGAGATTCCTAGATCCAAACAGGTAGTTTTCAGCTTTCTCCTTATTTCCATTATGCCAAACTGCAAATGTTCATAACCTGGTAGTAAAGCTGAAAGTTAGATAGCATCATGCACCTTCTACTTTCCTATCTTTTTAGTGTCTTTTTTTAATATATGGTCTTTTTCATTCAATATAAATTAAGTTACAACAAAGTCATGCTTTCTAATAATACATTTGTTAATGAAGGTAGGAATGTTCTGAAAAAGGTATGAAAATTTGGGGAGGTTATTTCATTTTAACTATATTAACTTTATCGGCTAGAGAGAGCAAACTATAAACACCTTACTTAATGCTTTCCATCAAACTGGGTTTACTACATTTAAAAAGAGTGAGTTTAAAAAGATCTGTTTATTTTCATTACACTGTTACAAATACTTGAACTGTTCAAAAGAAATTTAATGTGTTCTAATTGTTATGACATACTAGAACACTTTTTCCAAATTTACTTTTAAGTACAGAGAGTCATCCTGTGCAATTAATAAGACTGACATTTGGGTCAGTGATAAACAGAACCGTACTGTGTCCTGTGGACGGGTGCTCAGGATGCAGCAAAGAAATTTTGGGGCAAAAACCAGATCATCCCTTTTATTGTCTCAACAAAAAGCAAAGACAAAAACACTTGTTGGCATGTGTCGCCTCTAATGGGATTTCAAAGTAAGTCGGAGGTGTTGTAGCTGTAGTGGAGCTCCATCCGGTGGGTTACTCTGGCCAGTAATGACGGCTCCTTCCAGAAAGCCAGGGTTTTATGGTGGCTGCACCATCACCAGGCGGCTTCTCAGTACTGTAGGAAAAGAAGGAAATAAAAGTGTTAGCAGAAGTGCCCCCTCTCGTCTTGACGGGTTACTACCTACCTCGACTAAGCCTGCAAGGAGGTTCTTCCAATGAGCATGTGATGAGCAGATTTTCTGCACTATTTCTTTCATATGAATTCCATTCTTTGCTGAGTTTCGCTGGAAACAGGGGTTTGATAGTGGAAAACCCATTCCTGTCTGCTAGGCTATGCTGCCATCCTGGCGAAGGATCAACGCCTGTGTACTTCAGTACCAATTAAGATGCCATTATAAGTAGGACTTATATTCAAAAGGGATGTGCTTGCAAACCGGTGTGTTAAACCCATTTAGTGAACTTCTTCCTCCCTGGTTGTAACTTTTCAAATTCTCCCAGGCTCTCTGGTCGTGGTGGAGGTATTGCTACTTTTTTTAAAAATACATTTTAATCTCAGACTGTATCGTTTGATGTGTTTTCAAGCTTTGAAAAACTGTTCAAATTATCTGGGCCTACACCTGTACTGTGGGTTGTAGTTTACAGATCGCCTAAACACAGCACAGATTTTATCATGGAATTCTCTGATTTCTTGGCAGTTTTTTCATCAAAATATGACAATCTTTTTATTATTGGGGGCTTCCAATATCCATATCTGTTGTCCTGATAAGTCAATGGTAAAGGACTTTCTAGATCTTGTTGATGTTCACAGGCACACATTGGACCTTGTTTTATTTCAGGGTTTTAATATTAGTAATCTTGAAATATGTGATATGCATATTTTTCTGACCTACTGCCTGTTTTAATCAATAGAGTCCAGCTGCAGTCAAAACAGTTTTAGGCTTTGGACAGATCTGAGCACTTCAGACACTATGAGGTCCATAAATTGATGCCCCCTTCTGGAGCCATTTCCCTGTTTCGCTGGTGAGCTGACGCCTATATTACATGCCCATCATGATGATTTCAATTCCCTTTAGTTCCTGCACTCAAATGTGTATTCAGCATTTATTAATCTAAACTATCGAGGTCTCTCAGTTCTGCATTCAAAGCAGTTGTTTTGGTGCTATATATTAGAAACAAATTGAACAAAAAATCTTAACATTTTGTATTTTATAGTATACGTTTTATATCTGTGTTTGCCATGTTTCATTTACGAGACTGCACTTTTTAATACTTTAGTTATATGCTGCACTCAACGGAGAAGTGAGTCTGTGGCTAAGAATGTTGACCCCATATAAAAATGGGAAATACTAAGAAAGAAGATGAAGAAGAATAAATTATATCCTGCACTCAGCGGCGATTAACACTACATATTCTTATAGACACTGAATCAAATAAATCATATACTTTCTGTAAACAGTCAAAATATGTAATACTACGTGCCAGATGTTTAGGAGCTCTTGAGTATTTTCGTTGTGGTTCTCTCTGTGTCATATCATTAGTACTGTATTATTACCAGTGTACAAAATTTTAATATTTATATTAACGATGCATTAATTGAGGCGGAGTTTATGCCCCAGAGGAATGACGCACTCGCCCTCAGAAGCACGAAGAGGTATAAAGCTTTTTTTATTTATAATAAATATTTTTTGCACACACGTTCAGTTTACTATAATAGTACATTTAGCACAAAAGTGTAGCGCTAACACGGGGTGTGGGTGGGTGGTGGAAAGTGGGTGGAGTCAAAAGAGATGCATCTGACAGGGACGTCATCTTACGGGCCTCAAAATGTCTCAGGTTGCTGAATCTGTCCGAGGCCTAAAACTGTCCTGACTGCAGCTGAACACTTCTCGTTTTAATGGATATGTCTTTTATTTGTCACACAACTTCTAGAATTACTTTTCACAGTTCTTGTTTAATTAAACCCTCTACTGCCACACTATTTTACAGTGTATTTAGAGACACTGCTCCCACATTAGAAAATTCATTCCTCCTCAGTAGTGTAGTTAGTTGCTGATTTTAATGCTTTTTGCACTAAAATATTAGATACAGTCGCTCCTATTAATATTATTCATTCCAAGTCTAAATCAGAGCCCTGGTTAAATGACACCACTCGTGCTCTGAGACAGGTCTGTAGGAGGGTTGAGCTTAGGTGGTAGAAAGACAACCTCCAGGTGTCTTTAGAAATTAAAAAAAATCCTCTGTCCCATTACCAGAGGGCAGTTAAAGATTCAAAATCTAAATATTTTATAGAGTAAATAGTTAAAGAGTTAATAGCAAAAAATCATGATACACCCCAAGTGCTATTTAATGTCATAAATGCTGCATTAATGTTCCAATCCCCCGTTTGCGGCGAGTTGTCAATCCACATGTGTAAGTTTTTAAATTTCTTTGTGGACAAAGTCAATGCAATCAGATCTAGTTTACCACCACTCTCCTATGATGAACCTAATTCCCCTAGCTATTCCGTGTTTTTAAATGAATTTGCACCTGTCTCTCTTCCAGCTTTGTCCCAGTTTGTCAGCCATCTCAAGTCCACAGCCTGTCCCTCTGATATAATTACTACACCGTTGTTAAAGGAAGTCTTTGAAGCTCTTGGGTCTTTTATTATGTGCATTATTAATACCTCCCTCAGAAGTGGTTAAGTCTTGGCCCATTTTAAACATGCTGTAGTGTACCCTCTCTTAAAATAATCAAACCTTAATCCTACTGCACTGTCAAATTTTAGACCAATATCTCAGCTACTTTTTATGTCAAATATCCTGGAAAAGATTGTACTTAATCAATTGGAAGCATTTCTAGAGGATAATCAATTACATGAAACTTTTCAATCTGTTTTTAAACAACATCACAATACTGAACGGTCCTTTAAAAGTTCTTAAAGATATTTTATTAACTGTTGATGCTGGCTCACATGTTGTACTTGTGCTTTTAGATTTGACTGCAGCTTTTGACATCATTGATCAGAACATTTGACTATATCATCTAGAGAATGTTATTACCATTCAATGTACTGCTCTAAATTGGTTTCATTCTGAAAGGGTTTGTTTCTGTTAACTTTGGGTGAATCAACATCTTCTTACAGTCAACTGAAATATGGGATACCACAAAGTTCTATACTTGGGCCGGTTTTGTTTTCATTATACATGCTTCCTCTTGGTTCTACTTTCCGGAAATATAACGTATCTTTCCACTATTTTGCAGATGATACCAAAATTTATCCACTTTTTAGAAACAACTCCCTGGGATCTCTTTTGGCTTGTCTGATGTAAAGTGCTGAATGTCGTCAAATTTTCTCAACTTAAATCAAAGTAAAACTGAGATTGTGTTGCTTAATCAATCCAGTACACTTGTCTCTAACCTAGACCCTTTAGCAAAACACTGCAAGACAAATGCAAAAAGCCTGGGTGTTATCCTCAACAATAGTCTTAAACTGGATAAGGTAATAAACTCTGTCATAAGAGGCTGTTTTTTTCCAGTTAAGAATCATTTCAAAAATCAAGCCTTTTCTTTGATTTGCTGATTTGGAAAAAGTTGTTCATGCTCTTATTTCATCCCACCTTGACTATTTATAATTCAGTGTACAGTGGTGTCAGCCAAACTCTTCTTTCTTGTCTGCTGTTGGTTCAAAACTCTGCTGTGAGGCTCTTAATGGGGTCATGTAAGCGTGAGCACATAACTCCTATTTTGGCTTCTCTCCATTGGCTTCCCATTAGTCATACTTTAAATGTTTAAATGGTCTGGACCCCGCTTATCTGTCTGACCTCCTTGTCTCTTATGCCCCTTCTCGATCCCTGAAATCATCTGACCAGTTGTTCCTGGCCTTACCATGATCAAGGAGAAAGAAATAGGGTGAGCGAGCTTTGTGGTGACTGCTCCTCGGCTCTGGAACAGCCTACTGATTCAGATGAGATCAGCTCCAACAATGTCAAGTTTTAAATCCTTGCAGAAAACAATTTTTTTTTTCTCTGGTTTTTAGTCACTCAGAATCTATACTAATAAAAGGCAAAGCTCTCACTGACTAACTGACTGACTGACTGATTGACTGACTCACTCACTCACTCACTCACTCACTGACTGACTGACTGACTCACTCACTCACTCACTCATCACTAATTCTCCAACTTCCCGTGTAGGTGGAAGGCTGAAATTTGGCAGGCTCATTCCTTACAGCTTACTTACAAAAGTTAGGCAGGTTTCATTTCAAAATTCTACACGTAACAGTCATAACTGAAACCTACTTTCGACCATATATACGGACATAGCCTGCAGCTCGGTCGCCGTGTGAGGCGGAGTTGCAACATGCATCATCACGCCTCCCACGTAATTGAGTGCCTACCCATATAAGGTAAATATTGGTGGGTGAAGGACTGTGCTTATGCAAACGAAGATGAGATAGTCTCGTGTTTGGCACAAACTCAGCGAAAGTGTGAGAGAAACTTTTAAGTGCCGGGTCTTAGCTAACATTAAATAAAGCCATGGACATTACAAGATCACACAAGAGAGCGGCTCACATGAACTGAGTGTGAACGCAGTACGTAGAGAACAAGCAAGAGCTCCAAAGAGCGCTGAACAAAAAACGCATTACACAATTGAGAAGGCAGCAAAAGAATATGAAGCAAGTGACGCATACAAGCATATTCATAAGTGCAGCTACAAGGTGTAAAGCTTAACTTTAAATTAAGTTCATAGACACGCTACCGCTGGCGTTTGTCATGCCTAAGACGAATACGATATTCGCGAGATAAAAGTTTACTGAGATGATGCGGGGTATAAACGAGACTTTTGATCACTTTGTAACTAAGTTAAAATTGCTGGTGAAGGACTGTGCTTATGCAAACGAAGATGAGATGGTCAGGGATAGAATAGTGTTTGGCACAAACTCAGCAAAAGTGCGACAGAAACTTTTAAGTGCCGGGTCTGAGCCAACATTAAATAATTGCTGGTGAAGGACTGTTCTGATGCAAACGAATAGAAAGCAAATGTTACGTTATATTTAAAATGTTTCTTTTTCTTTTTCAACTTCTTTAACACACTTCTTCTCTGCTGCGAAGCGCGGGTATTTTGCTAGTGTTTTTTATATGTTAGAAATTATTATTTGTCAATTGTTTATTGCTTTTTCTTTAATTTACTTTTTGATTTTTTTTTTACTTTTTATTTATTAACCAGTAACGGCACACTGCACAATAATGTGCAGTGAATACACTTGACTTGAACATTCATAGTTTTCTTCCTCTTTCTCTGTACGTTTAGTATTCCTTTGCTCAAAGGTTGATGTGCTTGCTGCTTCCTGTGTAGATCTTTTCTCCACCCTAACAGCCCACTTCTTCTCTTCTTTTGTCTGCATCTTTTCATGTTAAAACTGATTAAGTCAGTGTTCATGTTGCAATTACTTAGTGTATTTTCTCTAATTTTTCACTTAAGTTGGCACTTAAATCTTCAATCTGCCTCAAGAATGATTAAAGATATAAAGAGGTAAGGGAAGTGATGGCGAAGGTGGCAGGGAATGAGAAAAGTAAAAAGAAGAATAACCTTGGAGGTCAATCATCACCCCGAAAGCGGATAGTAGATGTCACGTAGTATGTATATGTGTACCAAATTTCAGGTCAATAGGTCAAACGTTTGCAAGCTACAGGTGATTTAAAATCCTGGACAGACAAACAAACAATAAAGATATTTGACTTTATTTTCTACTTTCATGTACAGCACTTTTGAAACCATTTCTGTGCCCTTAAATGTGCTGAATAAATAAACTCTGACTTGACATTAATTTAAAAGGCAGATGAATCAATTGAAGTATCCTAAAGTTGTTCTACTAATATTATAGGACAAAATGACGCTCTTGCACAGTTCAGTAATAAGTTTACCCCACTCTGTCTAGGCTGTCTTATCAGTATAGATAGTCTGTATTACTACTGTTTTGTCATTGTCAATCTTCAAAGTAAGGCTTTGGTCATGCACGGTAATGCAGTTCTGAGTGAACACAAAAACTATGTGCACTGTTGTTCAACGTGAGTTTGTTAGATGTGTGTTACTTGAATTCTGATAACGTGCAGTCCACTATTCAGGAAGTCCTGGGACAACCTTCAGTGTCTTCTGTGATCCTGGGAAATGTGAACTCACTACCAAATAAGATTGATGAATTGGCCACGCTGGTGAAAATTATCAGGTCCTACAGAGGCAGTTAGTTGTTTTTTTGTGAAACGTGGCTAACAACTACCATCCCAGATGCTAACATGGAGTAACCCGGATTCGGCACAGTTAGAGCAGACAGAGACGCAAATACCTGCGGGAACTGGAAAGGAGGAGGACTCACTCTCTATGTGAACACAAGGTGGTGCAACCCTGGATATGTAAATGTTAAAATCTCCACTTGCTGCAGGGACATCGAACTGTTGGCCGCAAGTCTGCGTCCCTATTACTTGCCCAGAGAGTTTGGACACGTCATTGTTGTTATTGTTTACATCCCTCCTCAGGCTGATGGGGAGATAGCAGGTGACATCATCCATTCCGCTGTTGCTAAATTACAAACGCAGCACCCCGAGGCACTTGTGCTTATCGTGCTAGACTTTAGCCATGTGACACAGAACAAAACATTACCTGCCTTCTCCCAGTATATGGATTGTAACACCCAGGGAAATAGGACTATTGACTTACTGTATGCAAACGTTAAAGACGCATACAGCGCCACCCTGCTGCCTGCACTTGGGAAAGCAGATCATAACCTGGTTCTGCTTCAGCCTCACTACAAACCAAGAGTGTAGGCGCTACCTACAACCACACGCTCATTCAGGAAGTGGTCCCCTGAGGCAGAGCAGGCTCTGAGAGATTGCTTTGGAACTACGGACTGGAACATCCTGCAGGGATCTAATAGTGAGAACACTGAGGAGGTCGTTGACTGCACTACTGACTATAACAACTTCTGTATGGACATTGTAGTTCCAGTAAGAACAGTGCGCTGCTATGCTAACAACAAGCCATGGATTACAAATAATATCAAGGGCCTTTTGAACCAGAAAAAAAGGGCTTTTAAAGGCGGTGATCAGCATGAGCTCAAGCGCGTGCAGAAGGAACTCCGAGTCCAGCTCAGGGCGGCGAAGGAGCAGTACAGGAGAAAGCTGGAGCAGAAGTTGCAGAATAACAGCATGAAGGAAGTGTGAGATGAGATGAACTGGCTGCAGCTCGAAGCAGGGTGCCACCATCGAGAGAGACGTGGAGAGAGCAAACCTGATGAATAACTTCTTTAACAGGTTTGACCACCCTAACCCACTCTCACATCAGAGTACTGCATCCTCCATCCATCCTTCTCCTGATACCAGCATAGGAGAGAGTTTCCCCCCACCCACAATTACAGCAGCCCAGGTAAGCAGAGCGCTTAGGAGACTTCCTGCCAGCAAAGCAGCGGGTCCAGATGAAGTATCGCCACGACTGCTGAAGGCCTGTGCGCTGGGACTGGGGAGTCCTCTACAGCGCATCTTCAACCTGAGCCTGGAAAATGGGAGAGTCCCGAGGCTTTGGAAAACATCTTACATCATCCCAGTCCCAAAGGTATCACGTCCTGGTGAGCTGAATGACTTCCAGCCTGTTGCTCTAATGTCACATGTGATGAAGACCATAGAGCGACTGCTGCTTCACCACCTGAGGCCACAGGTCCGCCATGCCCTCGACCCTCTGCAGTTTGCATACCAGGAGAAGGTGGGAGCGGAGGATGCCATCATCTATATGCTACACCGATCCCTCTCCCACCTGGACAGAGGCAGTGGTGCTGTAAGAATTATGTTTCTGGACTTGTCTAGCACCTTCAACACCATCCAACCTCTGCTCCTTAGGGACAAGCTGACAGAGATGGGAGTAGATTCATACCTGGTGGCATGGATCGTGGACTATCTTACAGACAGACCTCAGTATGTGCATCTCGGGAACTGCAGGTCTGACATTGTGGTCAGCAGCACAGGAGTGCCGCAGGGGACTGTGCTTTCTCCGGTCCTGTTCAGCTTATATACATCAGACTTCCAATACAACTCAGAGTCCTGGCACGTGCAAAAGTTTGCTGACGACACTGCTATCGTGGGCTGCATCAGGAGTGGGCAGGAGGAGGAGTATAGGAACCTAATCAAGGACTTTGTTAAATGGTGCGACTCAAACCACCTACACCTGAACACAAGCAAGACCAAGGAGCTGGTGGTGGATTTTAGGAGGCCCAGGCCCCTCCCGGACCCTGTGATTATCAGTGGTGACTGTGTGCAGAGGGTGCAGATCTATAAATACCTGGGAGTGCAGCTGGATGATAAATTGGACTGGACTGCCAATACTGATGCTCTGTGCAAGAGAGGACAGAGCCGACTATACTTCCTTAGAAGGCTGGCGTCCTTCAACATCTGCAATATGATGCTGCAGATGTTCTATCAGACGGTTGTGGCGAGCACCCTCTTCAACGCGGTGGTGTGCTGGGGAGGCAGCATAAAGAAGAGGGACGCCTCACGCCTGGACAAACTGGTGAGGAAGGCAGGCTCTATTGTAGGCACGGAGCTGGACAGTTTGACATCTGTGGCACAGTGACGGGAGCTGAGCAGGCTCCTGTCAATCATGGAGAATCCACTGCATCCACTGCACAGGATCATCTCCAGACAGAGGAGCAGCTTCAGCGACAGACTGAGGAGATCGTTCCTCCCCCACACTATGCGACTCTTCAGTTCCACCCGGGGGGGTAAATGTTAACATTACACAAGATTATAGACTGTTATACCTACCTCACACTCTCCACCTTGCATTAACTTGCACTGCATTTTTATCATTCTTTAATTAATATTGTTTTTATCAGTATGCTGCTGATGGAGTATGTAAATTTCCTCTTGGGGATTAATAAAGTATCTATCTATCTATCTACTGTATCTAGTTACATTATCTAGTTACATAACCTGTTTAGACTACAATCCCAGAGCTTTCTTACTAACCTCAGTGAGATGATGATATTGCATGTTATACAATGCTGAGCATGCTGTTATATCAATGAACATGAGATTCATTTTGTCAAGAAAAGTATACTGTGCAGATAGCTGAGGAAATTGCATTATTTTAGATTGTGCTCTTAGAGTGGTAAACAAACAATGTATGTATAATGAAAATGATTCTGTCATATAAATTGCCACTACAAGTAACTTCTGGAAACACTTAATGAGACCTGGATGATTGTCACAGGCTGACAGTCAATCAGATACATGAATAAAGGAGACTGTAACCTGAGCTATTGACATAGAAGATATAAAAGGCGCTGCATACATTGTGTGTGCAGCCAGAGATACTGCCTAAACTTACTGCTCTCTGAGCATTCACTTTCACTAGACATTTCATCACTTTTTCAATGGACTGGGTGAGAGCCTTGTCACCCAGAGACCTAGTGCTTCTACTATTCATGTGTTACTGGTTTCCAAATAGTACATCTATAGACTTTGCAGCAAAAGTAGTACTGCACATCTCAAGTATATTTTCTTCCTTAGCTGCTATCACTCCATGCATTGTGAGGCTAGCTGTTTAATGTCAAAAAACATAAACATCACAACATCTACCAACACACTTTAGCATTGTAAAATTTTCTTAGCATTTTGATCATAAGTTAACATTTCACAACGCAGTTACCAACCATGTACAACAGTAGACAACTCAGAATTTGTGCTAAAAATGTTTCATAGCTCAAGCAACAAAAAATAAATGAAAAATAATAAACATCATATAATGGCTGAAGGTGAAGTTTAGCATTAATATGGAAGTGGGATATTTGTAATATTCCAAAGGTACATTATGAATAATTAGAGCATTTACCTGTGAATATATTTTACACTGTGAATAAATTTTAATCTTATATGTTATGATGGTCTAGCCAACAAAATATTATACAAGTATAAGTAGGGTGACATAAATAGCCAGACATGTTTATTGGCATAATAAATATTTTGGTACATATCTTACAGATGGCATTGTTACCATTTAAAAGGAATTTGCTTTGCAAAATTATTTGCATAATAATTGAAAACAGTGAGCTTGCTCAAGAGAATGCTCTCGGTGTATTCTCTTTTTCTTTTAGTTGTTTAGTTATTATTAGTTTCCAAAACTAAATATGAATTCAGACTCTAAGTGTAACCTATTTAGTACATGTAGCCTGGTATCTGAAAAAGGTGAACAGATTTTTTTGCTGAAGTTTTCACCTGAGGAAATGCAGCTACAAGGTGAGCGACATTTAACAAAATGAAAAAGGCCAAAAACAGATAAATCACTGAGACCAGACCAGCATTTATATTATAGTGTTCAAAAAAAACCTAAACCATTGTCAAGCGTGTGATCAATGAGCTGACTTTTTTAGGGATTGAGTTAAAATGAACATCAGAAAGGGGTGGGGTAAAAAATGCTGGCAACTAACCAACTTGTCTGCTTCTGCTTCCCCAATAGTATAGATTCTGATGCATAGGAACAGTAGCCATAACTCAGTCCGCCAACTGGAACATGTCTAAACGGTCCCCAGTGCAAGTATGTCTCAATTCAGCCATCATGAAGACTGGATCATTTTTCAGTAATTGGTAGTTGTTGTAGTGGTTGTAGGCAGGGTTTTATGCATCTAAATGTTTCCTCCAAGAAGACAGCTTCTTAATCAAAGATGTTTCCTTCTCATTTTCTTAGTGGTTGGAAACTGGCCATCATCAAATTATTGAAAGAAAAAGAGATCAGGAATATATAAAGTGGAACTGCTCATAACAAGAAAATATTAAAATTGTTACAAAAATGCTATATAAATACAATAAACAGCTACCCTGTACAATTGGGTATAGTCAGTATGTGTTTAGAGAAATATGTTGCAATATTATGTGAAAAAATAGCATTAGAAAGTTTAACAGAATCTTCTTTGATTCTTACGAAGCTCATGATGAGCTACTCTGAGAGACATGATGTGCAGAAGGGAAATCTGGCAAATTTAACATATACAGCAGCTTTAGGTGGCACAGTCTATATAGCTTTACAACACATGGTTCAACAATTCTGTTGCAGCTACATAATATATATCTTATAAACATGACTTGTGAGTCATCATTGAATCATAACTTTACATAATCATACAATGAGCAGAAGGAATACATGAGTAATAATACAATGCATCATATGAGGCATTTTATCCAACAGACAATGTTTAAAAAAAGCAAAAATTGCATAAAGAGATCTCTACAGGCAATAACTAGAGATAATTGCAACAATTTCCTATATCAAGGAACTTGCAGACATTTTCATTTGGCAGTAACTTGTGCAGTGCAAACTGCCTTGGCTGGCAGTGTCTTCATAACAAAAAAGGAGAAAGATAAATTTAACAAGCATGGATCAAAACTGTTTTAGACAAAATAAAAAGGCATAAAGATACACTAGGAACAATAGGACAGGAAAGTAAATATTGCTTAGTTATTAAAAACTAATCCTATACTACATTTACGGTTGGCTCTCACCTTGTGCCTAGTGCTGCCAGCATAGAAGCTGGCTCTCCATAACCATGAAGCAGATAAGACATTTTGTAAATAAATGGAAGGTTGCATTTAAAAACAATTTTTTCGCAGAAAGATCTGTAAATACCTAGCAGTGCACCTTAAAGTGTCACTATGGGTATTGTCATTGTAAGAGCCAATCTTAGAAAGTTAAAGTTTTGAGTTAAACTCATATTAATGTTTGCTTAATTTGAATAGAACATAAATTTCTTTCATAGTCATAACTTATGGTATAGTCTTTTCCTCCTATAAGTTAGCAAGAGATAGAACCTTCTTACTGTAGCTGAGAAACAGTGTGATAATAAGCTTAGTTTTGGTAAGAACAAGTCTCAGTAAAGAAGAACTTGAAAGACCCATTTTCAAGTTAGAAATGGGATAAGCATATAGTTTTCTGACCATTTTGAAATGGTTCAGAAATGTTAAGTAAATAGTAACGATTTGAGATGTAACAAGATTAAGCTTAGAATTGAACTTTTTTTAACATTAATTTTTCTTTTTTTGCTATTTTAATTTTCTCTTTTGTGTGAACTGTTTTACTTTGAAACACAAAGTCAGGCTTTTGTTGAATCCCATTTTTTTTCAGTTGAAGCTGCTGAACTTTGGTAATTTTGGGAAATCGCAGCTACAGTCATATCTTGGACAAGTTAGGTTGTAAGGAGTTAATAAGCTTTATTTGAATTAATGGCCTGTTTGCATAAAAGATTTTCTACAGTATTTGAGAAGTACTAAGTGTAAACAAAGTATAAAAAGTGCTTTTGCCACAGTTCACTTTATCACTGTGGATTGGATTAGTCAGATTTAATAATTCTTTGTTACATATTTTAGTCATTGTCTGTTCCAGCATGATTGAGATCCAAACAGTAGTTCCAAAGTTCGAGCAAAGATGAATGAATGAACTGGCATTGCTTGAATTATATTATAAGTTTCTTCTCTTATATTTCAATATATTGTATCTCATTGTATTTCTGGTTTGCATAACAAAATACACTGGCAGGTATTTTCTCCCTGTATGAACTTAATTTCTGCAATATATTTAGTGAGCTATTGTAGAACACACAAGAGTCATAGTGAGCAAAGGTTTATCTAAAAAATGAGATGTAAGCCTCAGGAGAGTGGCAAAAAAAGTAGTTCAGAGTCTTTATCAGGGTCATTACACAGAGAATCTTTCCCAATCTTTTAACATATTATAGGCATTACTGAACACATTGGATACAAACTAAGCAAAAGTCAAAAGTATTAATTTCACATTAGTTTCTTTTTTTTCTTTTTGCTTTTTTTCTTTTCTGTTTAAGCATTACATCTCTCGTTATTTCATTGTATGCACTGCCATCTTTTATAGCAGGGTCAACAACAACAACAACATTTATTTATATAGCACATTTTAATACAAATGGTGTAGCTCAAAGTGCTTTACAAGATGAAGACAGAAAGGTTTATCAAAATCAAAAATAAGATAAGGCCGGAAGGACAGAAAAAAAAAACTCCAGATGGACTGCAGAAAAAAAAAATCAAAATCTACAGGGGTTCCAAGGCCAAAAGACCACTGAGCTTTCTACATAACATAAATGATCTAAATCAGTCCTCGTGGTTTTCAGGCTTCACGTGAAATAATTTGATGATGGTGGAGATGTGGACATCTGGGGTACTGCCTTCAATCCATCAACGATGGGACTGCAAGGTGCCTTGATCAGGTGGTGGTGGTGCAGATCGACATCACAGAAAAAACGGAAAAAGAACAGCAGAGAAAAGTAAGGATTAGATGGAATTCGGAGCCAAGAAAAAAATAAATTCAAAGCACATATGGTTTATCAGGAGCACACTACAATGGAGCTATGAGAAAGTCATGGTAAAATGATGGGTTTTTAGTAGTTTTTCAAAATGCTCCACCGTATTAGCCTGACGAATTTCTATCGCTAAACTATTCCAGATTTTATGTGCATAACAGAAGAAGGCTGCCTCACCACTTCTTTGAAGTTTAGCTCTTGGAATTATAAGCAGACCCTGATTTGAAAATCAAAGGGTTACAATTTGGAGTGAAAGGTGATAGGCATTCCAAAATGTAGGATGGAGCGAGATTATTTAAGGCTCTGTAAACCATTAGTGGTATTTTAAAGTCAATTCTGAATGGCACAGGTAATCAAAGTAATGACATCAAAACTGGAGAGATGTGCACAGATTTTCTTTTCTTAGTTAAGATTCTGGCAGCTGGATTTTGCACTAGTTGCAACCAATTGATGTCTTTCTTGGGTGGTCCTGAAAGGAGTGCATTAAAGTAATCTAATCTAGTAATCTAAAAACAAAAGTGTGAACTAATTTTCAGCATCTTGCAAAGTTATAAGGGATCTAACTTTTGCTATATTCCTTAAGTGAAAAATTGTTATCCTGTTAAACTAATTAATGTGCAATTTAAAATTTAGGTCTATAATTACCTCAAAATTCTTTACCTCCGTCTTCACTTTTCAGCCTAATGGATCAAGTTTATTTCTAATACCCTCACTATATCTATTTTGCTAACAACTATGATTTCTGTTTTTTTTTTCTTATTTAGTTTGAACAAATTACTATTGATCCACTCAAAAACACAAGTAAGACATTGTGTCAGTGAACCAAGAGAGTCGGGGTCATCAGGCGCTATTGATAAATGCAGCTGCGTGTCATCAGCATAGCTGTGGTAACTCACGTTATGCCTTGAGATAATCTGACCTAATGGAAGCATGTACAGTGCATCCGGAAAGTATTCACAGCACATCACTTTTTCCACATTTTGTTATGTTACAGCCTTATTCCAACATGGATTAAATTCATTTTTTTCCTCAGAATTCTACACACAACACACATGCCAACGTGAAAAAAGCTTACTTGAGGTTTTTGCAAATTATTAAAAATAAAAAAACTGAAAAATTACATGTACATAAGTATTCACAGCTCAATACTTTGTCGATGCACCTTTGGCAGCAATTACAGCCTCAAGTCTTTTTGAATATGATGCCACAAGCTTGGCACACCTATCCTTGGCCAGTTTCGCCCATTCCTCTTTGCAGCACCTCTCAAGCTCCATCAGGTTGGATGGGAAGCGTCGGTGCACAGCCATTTTAAGATCTCTCCAGAGATGTTCAATAGGATTCAAGACTGGGCTCTGGCTCGGCCACTCAAGGACATTCACAGAGTTGTCCTGAAGCCACTCCTTTGATATCTTGGCTGTGTGCTTAGGGTCGTTGTCCTGCTGAAAGATGAACCGTCACCTCAGTCTGAGGTCAAGAGCACTCTGGAGCACGTTTTTATCCAGGATGTCTCTGTACATTGCTGCAGTCATCTTTCCCTTTATCCTGACTAGTATCCCATGTTCCTGCTGCTGAAAAACATCCCCACAGCATGATGCTGCCACCACCATGCTTCACTGTAGGGATGGTATTGGCCTGGTGATGAGCGGTGCCTGGTTTCCTCCAAACGTGACGCCTGGCATTCACACCAAAGAGTTCAATCTTTGCCTCATCAGACCAGAGAATTTTGTTTCTCATGGTCTGAGAGTCCTTCAGGTGCCTTTTGGCAAACTCCAGACGGGCTGCCATGTGCCTTTTACTAAGGAGTGGCTTCCGTCTGGCCACTCTACCATACCGGCCTGATTGGTGGATTGCTGCAGAGATGGTTGTCCTTCTGGAAGGTTCTCCTCTCTCCACAGAGGACCTCTGGAGCTCTAACAGAGTGACCATCGGGTTCTTGGTCACCTCCCTGACTAAGGCCATTCTAACCCGATCACTCAGTTTAAATGGTCGGCCAGCTCTAGGAAGAGTCCTGGTGGTTTTGAACTTCTTCCACTTATGGATGATGGAGGCCACTGTGCTCTTTGGGACCTTCAAAGCAGCAGAAATTTTTCTGTAACCTTCCCCAGATTTGTGCCTCGAGACAATCCTGTCTCGGATGTCTACAGACAATTCCTTTGACTTCATGCTTAGTTTGTGCTCTGACATGAACTGTCAACTGTGGGACCTTATATAGACAGGTGTGTGCCTTTCCAAATCATGTCCAATCAATTGAATTTACCACAGGTAGACTCAATGGTATCAAATGCTGCACTCAGATCTAAGTGGATGAGAACAGATAAATGGCCTCTGTCCGCATTTACCCGCAAATCATTTACTATTTTAACCAGTGCAGTTTCTGTACTGTGATTTTTTCTAAAATCTGACTGAACTTGTCAAGAATCACATGTTTATTCAAGTGATCATTTAGCTGCATAATGACTGCTTTTTCAGGAATTTTACTTAAGAAAGGCAAGTTAGAAATAGGGCTAAAATTGTCAGAAACAGAGGAGTCAAGTTTATTTGTCTTGAGCAGCAGTTTTACAATAGTTTGTTAACACAGTCTTGAAAGACCCCCGTATCTAATGATTAATTTATTATATCAAGCACACTATTAATTAGCACATCGGATACTTGTTTGAAAAAGTTTGTTGGTATTGGGTCATGGACGCAGGTGGAGGGTTTCAACTGAGAAATTATTCTATATAGATCAGTTAAATCTATCCTGGTGAAAGAATTTAATTAGCTTAAAATGGAATACCGGGATTTAATAGGATCAGCTTTGGGGGATGTACACTACTCTCTATATATAAAATCCTAAGCCTAAAAGTGCAACGACTTTATGTAACAATTTTGTGTAACACTTTATGTCACGTTTTTTGTCACCCTTTAAATCAGGTTTATTTTAAAACCTACATATATAAGTTTGGTATCATTCTTTTCAGAATTTATCGAACTTTAATGTGATGTTGTTAGACATAAACTAAAAAATATCAAGAACTCACGTGCCACGAGGCGAGACTTGCCAAAATATTTAACCATCAGAAATAAAATATAAGGAGTAGGACAGCTGTTGTATAGGCTTTTAAATGTTCGAAGTGCCGCGCGAGATGCAGATCATGCAGCACGGCAGCAGCCACAAGCCAGCAGCTGATCGAGCAAAGAGGGGGTAAAAAATAAACTGTATTTGTTTCCCATTGTATCACTATTTAAGAGGTGGTTTTGGAGGAGTGACCGCGTCTCCTTGGGGTGCGTCCAGCCCCCCTCTTCATAACACGAGTAGGAGAAATGCAAAGTGGCTGGCACTTAGTGCATTCTGGGGGGAGTTGGCGAGCAAAGCGATCAGGGGCCAAAACCCCTAGTTTCTAATATCATTAATTTTGTGTTTCGAAAATATAGCAAAAGCCTCACAAGTTTCTCTGAGTGTTTTTTGGAGGCATTCCATTGAGTGACCTGGGTTTAGCAAATAATGGTAGAGAATAAAACTCGTGGATTACCAGCATTATTATTTATAATTTTAGAGAATTAGCTCAGTGGTGCAGTGGGTAGCGCTGCTGCCTCGCAGTTAGGAGACCCGGGTTTGCTTCCCGGGTCCTGCCTGCGTGGAGTTTGCATGTTCTCCCCGCGTGGGTTTCCTCCGGGTACTCCAGTTTCCTCCCACAGTCCAAGACATGCAGCTTAGGTACATTGGTGAATCTAAATTGTCCCTAGTGTGTGCTTGGTGTGTGTGTGTGTGCCCTGCAGTGGGCTTGTGCCCTGCCCAAGGTTTGTTTCCTGCCTTGCGCTCTGTGTTGGCTAGGAATGGCTCCAGCAGACCCCCGTGACCCTGTAGTTAGGATATAACAGGCTGAATAATGGATGGATGGACAGCACTGCTTCTCCAGACAGACATATGTTTTTATTTTCTGTTATTTTAGCCTTCAATATTTCATACTGAACAAGTGAAAGAGTGAAGTATCAGTTTAGTAGGATCATGAAGTTGTTATGCTCTACACCAATGCAACTAATTGCCAGATGGATACAAAATGACAGTCTTCACAATTTTACTCATGAAGTATTCATAAACTTAGAAGAAAACCCAGACACAAAAAGGTGATGCAGTGTCACCAGAGAGATGGTAAAAATAAAAACAATATGAAGTATTAATTAATATTATGTCAAAACAAAATAAAAGCAAAAATTACAAATGTGTATCTGACAGCTGCTGGTGAAAGTGATGCTTGTCACAAGTGGTGTTAAGTGAAATTGCCACAGCATAGTGAACAAAGATAGCAGAGTCTCACATTAACAAAATATTAAAGTAGCTCGTCAAACTAGGTTGCTCATTTGGTCAACTGTAAAAAGGCTAAGAAACGCAATGTCGTACACTCAGGTCCTGGAGAGGAAAGACCTACATTAGGCATGGAATGAATTTGTTACATTGAATTGGCATCAAGTGTGAGATGATCATTTCTATGCAACTTACAACAGTGGAGAATGTTATAAATCAGTGACAAATTGTTGTGAAAGGTACAGGTATATTACTAGCCACAAAGATGAACAAGACTAGCTTCCTGGGTTAGAAAAAGTTTTTTTTTTTGGCTCGTTTTCTCCATCTATGAGTTGGCTAAATGCAGTGATTATTCAACCCCCTTCACTTTTTTATTGTGTTGTAGACTTTATCTTAAATGGATAAATAAGCAATTTTTGCCCATCAAACAACACTCAATAACCCATAATGCTAAAGTAAAAACATGTTTTCTGAAAAGTTTGCAAATCTATTAAAAACCAAAAACTTAAATCTCTTATTTATATAATTATTCAGATGTTAAGTGCAGCATTTGGTAGAATTCCATTTGGCAGCAGTTACAGCTTTAAGGCTTCTTGGGTAAAGCCGATGTCACATTAGGCAACTTTTTGTTGTGCAGTAAGCCAAGTTTGATGATCATATTCGCTGATCTTGTCACTGCACCATATTAAATCATATGACTGAAAATTGCAGCCTATGTCTTATCGACCAAGAGCAGTAAAGCTTGTCCCTTGTCCTGACAGCCAACAGCATGATTCCTGATGGAGTAGGTGTTGCACAAAGGTTAACAGGTTCAGGGAGTTCATCAGCAACTTCTTCCCTTCATTTCTTTTGTTCTGTTCTGGCATGTACATCAGACAGACCAGCTTCTCTTCTGTGTGTGAGGGCCAAAGCCCACATGCTATATGACAGGGCAGGCTCTGTAAAAGTTCTGTGTGAAGTCTTAATAGATCGGGGGCATTCAACCACAGTATCTGCCCTTTTTTCATTCTGTTTAAGTACAAAAAACATGAGACATCAGACAGACAAGATTCTGTTCGATTTGTGAGGTTCAAAATATGTGTGTTCCTTGTTCCTTGTTTCTAGATTCTATGCATTGTACTTCTGGATAAGTGTATACATTGCTTGTGAGCACTTCTGGATACACAGCCCAACAACAGCATTTATTTATATAGCACGTTTTCATACAAAAAAATGTAGCTCAAAGTGCTTTAAAAATGAAGAATAGAAAAATAGAAGACACAATAAAAAATAAACATAAGTCAACATTAATTAACATAGAATAAGTAAGCTCCGATGGCCAGGGTGGACAGAAAAAACAAAAAAAAAAAAAAAACTCCAGAAGCTGGAGAAAAAAAATAAAATCTGTAGGGATTCCAGACCAAGAGACCGCCCAGTCCCCTCTGGGCAATCTACCTAACATAAATCAAAAAGTCCTCTTTGTATTTAGGGTTTTCATGGAAGCCCACCCCTCCAACTAATGAGAAAACCAAACCTGTTTGGGTTTACCATACTCATTTGCAGACTAGCTGGTCTTAGCTGTTATGTATGTGACATTAGGCAATCATTTTCACTGGAGTGTACAGGTGACTACTTCTAACTTCTAAATTTATGCAAATGAAGGCTATGACTGGACCTAAGTCTTTACAAGCTTTGCACATCTAGATTTGGGTAGTTTATCCCATCCCTTCTAGCAGAACCTCTCAAACCTGTTCTATGGAGTTTAAAAGTCTGGGCTTTGGCTGAACCACTCGAGGACAGTCAGAAACTTGTCCCAAAGCCATTGCAGCATTGTGTTGGTTGTATGCTTCAGGTCATTGTTATGCTGCTAGATGAGCTGTTACCCAAGTCTGAGGCTGAGTGCACTCTGGAACAGGTTTTCTTCAAGAGCCTCTCTCTATTCAGCTGAACTAATTCTTCCCTTAATTCTGACCAGTCCCCTTGTCCCTGCTACTACAAAGCATCAATATAGCATGATGTTGCCACCACCATGCTTCACTATACGGATGATATTAGGCAGGTGATGAGCAAAGACTGGTCTTCACCAGACGTAGTACTGGGAGTTCAGCACATGCAATTTTTGTCTTATCAGACCAAAGCCTTTAAAATGCAATTTGGCGAATTCCAGGTGTGCTAAAATATGCCTTTTGCAAAAGGTGGTTCCAAACGTCTTTCATTTCACCATTATTGAGTCAACTGTGCTTTTATTAACATTCAAGGTTTTAGGAATAATTTTATACCCTTGTCGATAATTCACCAAGCAGTTTCTTGAACTGCACAGGTGTGTGCCTTTCTAAACTACTTTCAATCAATTCAATTTGCCACAGGTAG
This sequence comes from Polypterus bichir lapradei, assembly GCA_026402145.1. NCBI lineage: Eukaryota > Metazoa > Chordata > Cladistia > Polypteriformes > Polypteridae > Polypterus > Polypterus bichir. The sequence continues at coordinate 18,270,195 of JANRMT010062848.1, read as the reverse complement.
ACTCCTTTTAAGTTCTAGACACATCTAAAGGATACTTAATGTATCTGATCACAATCTGGAGTGTCATAGAAAACAGACTTTTATGAATACTTATATAAATAAGAGATTTCAGTTTTTCATTTTAAATAAATCTACAAACCTTTCTGAAAACATTTTTTAATTTTGTCATTATGGGTTATTGAGTTTAGATTGATTAGCAAAAATGGCAAATTTAACCATTTAAAATGAAAAATAAAATGTTCAGAAAGTAATGTAGTCTGAATACTTTCTGAATCCACTGTATCTGAAAGTAGGCATCAAATGCATTACACTAACTTTATACTGTGATGTGTGGGTCACAGACTTGCACAAGAGTGAAGCAGGTAAGTCCAGGTTTCCGGTGAAATCAGCTTTATTGTTGTCTTAATGATATCCACATGGGAGCTGTCTCTTCAGCACTCACAAAAACCCAGCCTCCATGCAATGACACTGATGTCAACCTGTGATCACTCCCTTCTCAGATTAAAACAGTAGACGGACTTCCAACACAAGTGAGAAGACAGACAGAGAGCCCAGAGCCAAATCGCTGACTGGTTTTAAATTGCTCCCCGCCTCATCCTTCAGGTGACAGAAGCGTTACACGACAAGCCTGTAAACTTGCAGTTACACCAGTGGTGGACAAGCAATGCCTGCCTGCGTTAAAAGAGTTTCATAGTATAATTCAACTCAATGTTTTATATCACACACATATTTTGTTTGTTTAGAAGTTTTTTTTAAATTGTACTGAGGGACCCGACATATAATGATAGGTTTCAGCAAAGCTTTTTTTCTCTAGCCTGTCTTCAATTACTGATACGAAGTATATTAGCAGATAGATAGATAGATAGATAGATAGATAGATAGATAGATAGATAGATAGATA
>JANRMT010062848.1:18257916-18269284 GCA_026402145.1 Polypterus bichir lapradei | reverse complement strand
ATAGATAGATAGATAGATAGATAGATAGATAGATAGATAGATAGATACTTTATTAATCCCAAGGGGAAATTCACAATTCACAGATTAACACACACAAGGAACCCAAGTCTCTCAACTGAGATCTAACAAAATTTCTCCCAATCTAATATGTGGCTTCAAAACAAATATAGTAGACAACAGTCAAGTTCACCTTGCTGCATAAATTATGTATTATTTTGTAGTGAAAAATTAGAAAGAAAAAACAAAAAGAAAAATGGCTGAGAAAATGGGGTAAGCATGACATTTTTGCAATGAAAGTCCTTCCGCTCACCTGTCATGGGCTATCTGTTTTTCACAAGTGACGTCAAGAAGCACTGCAAATGAAAACTCTCAGTGTTTCCCCTATACAGAAGGATTTAAAAGTCATAAATATGGAATATGTTTAACATTGTTAACATCTGAGGATTAGGAATTATTGTGACTACAAGCTCTCAGGAACAGTCTGGCACCTGATCCCCTGTGAATCAGTCATGGGTAGTAATACCATATATGACCAGGTGAGGAGGCTTCCATCACAAATCTGGGTCACACAAGACTTCCATTTAAATTGCAGAAATCATATTGATTTGTGTTTTTTCTTCTCCAAACCACTTAAATACAGTACAGTTGCAAGAAAAAGTTTATGAACCTTTGGAATTAATTATTAATAAAAATGTTTTCTGGTCTTCAACTAAGTTACAATAACAGGCAAGTACAATCTTCTTAAACTAATGACACATAATCAATTTTACTTCTTGTCATTATGGATTATACCATTTAAACATTCAGTTTAGGTTGGTTTTTAGGTTAATGACTTGTCCATAATCTAATTGGAATGGTGTGTTCCATTCAATGAGATTAGATAGGAGATGTTGGCTGGAGATATTTATATGGTGCCTTGACATATAAAAAAGGAACAGAAGATTTAGTTACTGATAGAGTCTGCTCTTCTCAAGAAAGATCTGTTCATGTGAACCATGCATAGGGTTGCCAACTCTCTTCCTCTGGAAATGAGGACATTTGGGTAGGAAAAATGAGGACCTTTGAAGACACCTGTCCCTATTATGCCATAATACGCCCTTTATACCGTCTTATGGTTTTTTTTTAAATGATTTAAACCTTTCGTAGTAGTTTATCATTAAAATTCTGATATGATGGCCACAATCACAGTCATTGGCATTCTAATAACCCATTAAATATTTTGAATATGTTAAGACTTCATTCCTTCCATTCTTATTTGGATAGCTTAACTGTCGTAAAACCTGTAAAAAATGATACACATGGTAAATTCACTTCTAGTAAAATAAAAATAATTTTTCTCTTTTTAATTTAGTTTATTTTCATTTATGTATGTTCTTTTATATTTTTCCGCTGAAGCTATTTTCCTCAGTAAATCTGCATTCTTGGGTAAATATGTATAGAAATTTTTACATAGCATACTACTGGAATTGAATCTTTTGAGCTTTAGCCCCTCAACTGAATCTGTTCTGCCCTTTTAAAAAACAAAGAGATTTGCTGTTCAAGTAGTCTGTGAACTCACACTTTCTTTTTGGCATAATGGGTATTCCTGAATTTATCTAAATAAAAGAACTATAGAAATATTATTCAATTATTTGAAGAAGTGACTTAATACTTGATCAATTGATAACTAAAAAGATATTGCATTTATATGACAGAATAAATGTGTGTTTTTTTTTTATTAACTGAACTTTAACATTTGACTCATTCATTTCCAATTATAAATCCATTTTGGAACAACGAGTGGTAATAACAACATTTTCCATTAAAATATTATAGAGCAGTACTTACTTACACTTAACTTTGATAGGCTGTACCTGGATGTATGAAAGTTCTTGTTTAACCAAGCTGCTGAAAGAAGAATCGAAAATAAGATCTCACATAGAAAACATGAAATTGTAATTTCGATTTTGAATAACTTCACTTAGTTATGGTGAATTAGGATTACAAATAATTAAGGAAGGAACAACATTTCTGCGGTGGGTTGGCACCCTGCCCAGGATTGGTTCCTGCCTTGTGCCCTGTGTTGGCTGGGATTGGCTCCAGCAGACCGCCGTGACCCTGTGTTTCGGATTCAGTGGGTTGGAAAATGGATGGATGGATGGATGGACAACATTTGTAATGAACTGGCTACTCACCAAGAAGATAAAGTTGAATTCAAAAGATGAAGTGAAAAAGCCAGATTGGACAGACATTGACTCTTCTTGTCAATATCTGTGTTGTTTATTACCGGAATAGTGAAGATTCTGGGAAAGTAGTGGGCATACTACTTTCACAAATGCTGTCTGCCTTTCAATTTTTACCAATAATAAGGATATGGAGATTTTCAAATTTTAGGAGCCAAAATTCCAGACATTTTGAAAATTTTATAAATTTCTCCTCTGTCCGTGGCGTATTAAAAATGAGGACGGTTAACAGCAAATGACTTGCAGATGTCTTTTGAACTTGCCAAATTCTCTATTCATCTGGCTACTACAGTACAATGGCATTGCTCTATTATGGAGCAAGTGGGGCACTGCCCACTCATTCACAATAGATGGCGTTGTTGTTCAATAATTAATTAGTAAACTTGTGTCAATAATTTGACATTGTTAAAAAGTTTATTAGCAAACTCAACTTAGCTATCATAATATTTGCTCTGTAATTTTCATGCTATGCTCAATATAATTTCTTATCTAAAAAATATACTTTTGGAGTTTCAGAAATTTTCTTTGTACCCTGCGCTGCTAGCCTGTTTCTGGTTTGCCTGGGCAAAACTTTTCATCCTACAGCATTTGAATGTACCTTTACATATGTCAGTATGTGAGTCTGAACTTTTCAGTTCCATCTTGGAGCTTAAAGAATAATGCTTTTTTCAATTGACCAGTGTTTGAGTTTTTCATGACACAATTTAAAGACTGCGTGAACTTGTATATGTCACTGTACTGGACGAGTCATCACCAATATTATCATGAATTTATTAAGCATAATATGATTCAGTACTTTGACCTTATTTGGGATCGCTTTAGCCTGTAGAATTATATTCTATATTATTGTACTTAAACTGTAATTGTGTTTAGTTTTGACTATTATGTATTAGCCAAGCAGTGCTCCATTTTCCAAATGAATATTTATTTGTGATTCCCCTTTCAGTTTAAAATATTTATTGTATCTTAAGATAACTTTTAATAGTACCCTTTGGTGGTTGTCCCATATCACAGTATGTGTATAATTTTTATGGTATTATTCAGCACGCATTTTATCATTACTGATGCTGATAAAGTAATACATTGTGAAACACATTGTCTCACCCTTATATTAGGAAGTCATCTCTATGATAGGAATACCCTTCAATAGCAAACAGATCTTTGCTTTTCTTTTCATAAAGCTCTAAAGATCTTTTCCCTACTTTGTCCATTGCCTGTGTACCCCCACCTCATACTGCTCAGTTGGAGTTAAAGGCAACACCATCTGCACTCACTTTCCCTGACTAAACATTGTTGTGGATCTCAGAAGAGTCATAAATACTATGCTTGAGGTGACTGGTCACATCTCTCACTCATGTGTTTTTTCCTCTTTCACTCCTGCTGTCACTTTTGCACTCTTTTACTCTATCACAAACACACAGCCATACAAACTCTGTATGACGTCTTTTATGGCTAACTTCTCAGGATGACTCTGCCCCTTCTGGCAGTCTGCAGTCACTAAGGGCTGGTTTAAACTTCACGCTCAGAATGGGTACGCGCACGCATCAGGGCTGCCACGCGTTCCCAGCATTCATTTGACACGTCCTCTGAGCATGTCCTCAGGAAATAATGCGATGCATGAGTGAGTTGCAGTACCAGTAAAAAGTCAGGGAGTGCAGTGTGATCATGTTGGAATGTGAAGTCAGAGTCTCTGTTTACTATCTACACATGGCAGAAAGCTGCTTTGCGGACCCTACAGGATCAATATTTGTGCTTGGATGTTAGATGAATTTATGATATTCCAGCTCTCTGCAAATTTAGAATCAAGTCAAGTCAAGTTGGGGAGTATGCACTGGTACAGTATGTTGCCACACCCACTACACGATGAAAAACTTGGGATCCAGTTTGGCAAACCCCCAGGCAGACACGCGGTCCAATCCCACCCTCCAGAAATGACCCTCTATCTGCCGCAGCCAAGTGTTATGTGAGCGGCCCCTTGGCCTGGTCCAGCCACTCGGGTCCCCAACAATGAGGATCTTACGAGTTGGATCACCCTCGGGAAAACGCGCCACATGGCCGTAGTGCCATAACTGATGCTCCCTCACAATGCAGGTAATGTGCCTCATTTGGGACTCCACGAGCAACCACTCATTCGACACAAAGTCAAACCAACAGTACCCAAAGATTTTCCGGAGAGACACATTACCAAAGGAGTCCAGTCTTCATCACAGGTCACTGGATAGTGTCCATGTCTCGCAACTATATAGCAAGACTGGAAGCACCAGGACTCTAGACTTGGACCTTCATCCTTTTGCATAGATATCGTGAGTGCCACACACCCCTTTCCAGTGACCTCATGAAAAAATCGGCAAAGGCGGCAAAGAAACTGATATTCGCATTTGTGCTCCGTGAGAACCCTCAGTGCCAGGATGCGGTCGATGGTAGACTTCTTAGGCGTAAAACCAGACTGTTCCAGTCACTGGTAGGTGAGCAAGTCATTGCGGATCTTATTGAGGACGACACTAGAAAGGACCTTACCCGGCACCGAGAGCAGTGTTATCTCCCTGTAGTTGCTGCAATCCAGGCGATCACCCTTCCCTTTCCAGATAGGGATGACAAGTCCCGTTTTCCAGTTAGTTGGGATGATGCCAGTCTCCCAAATGGCAACAAAGATTGCTTGCAATGCCGGGAGGACAGCCTCACCACCATCCTGGAGAAGTTCACCAGGCTGGTGGTAAGGCTGTCTTCCTCCTGGCATTTAAAGAAAATTTAGAATCCTTAGATTTATACTTGATATCACTTTCATGATGAAATGCAGTATGTATGTACATTTTACAGATAAGTTGTTAACTTCATTTAAATAATGAATTCTGTGTCACACACATGCGTTTGGGATTCAGTCAAAGGTGCCAGAAAAATGGCAATTCCACACCAGGCCCATGCACTGAATCTCTCTCTTTTCTCTCGACAGACCAGACATGGGAAATTCTGCCTTTCCCAGACCCTGAGAATGTCACTTGCTGTCCCACTCCGATGACATCACTTCCCTTGAGTCACCTTATAAACTCGCCATCATCCCTATCAAGACAGTTCTACTTTGAACTTGAACATGTGCACAACCACTCTAACTTAAGCCCTGTTGCAGCCAGCCCCAAACCTTCGTTGTGTGTCCAGTTTTTTATTTCACAAATGATAATAATTACACATGTGAGGGTGGCACGGTGGCAGAGCGGTAGCATATTTTCCTGGTGGGTTTCCAGAGTGTGGTCCAGTTTCTTTCCAAAGAAATGAAGGTTTTGGGATTTGGTAATTCTAAAATGACGCTAGTGTATGTGTATGCTTGTTCACCTTGCAATGAGCTGAAGCCCCGTCCAGGGATTGTTTCTGTCTCGCGTCTACTGCTTGCTGGAACAGCCGCATGCCTGGATTGATGAATGTAATCATTGAACATCCTTTTCAGAGATACTGTTTCAAGGTGTCCTTAGAATTTAATGGGTGTTTCAGGCAATTCACAACACAGCAAAACCACCTGGTGGAATCTTCCAGATTTATGTAAAGTACACACACAAGTATAAACAGTACAATGCTTGCGTAGCAGTAGCGTCCGCTGGAGCATGTGTCACGTCCCGTGAAGTATAAACCCAACCTAAGACCCACCATAATTTTAATGCCAAAAACGTCCACTACAAAAAAAAACAATGAAGAAGAATGTCATGCATGAAAAACACCACAGAAAAAAACACTTCTCTCCAAAAGAAATATTACTGTCTCAAGTGTGCAAAAATGACAGAAAACTTGTGTTTTGGAATGTCCCTGTTAGGGTCCAGAACATTGCTTCATTTAGATGTTGTGACATTACCGGAAGAGAGTTATTAACACAAGCAATTCAAGGAATATTAATGAATTTAAATAGGTGTTAGGGGAGGCACGGTGGTGCAGTGGTAGCGCTGCTGCCTCGCAGTAAGGAGACCCAGGTCCTCCCTATGTGGAGTTTGCATGTTCTCCTCGTGTCTGCGTGGGTTTCGTCCAGGTGCTCAGGTTTCCTCCCACAGTCCAAAGACATGCAGGTTAGGTGCATTGGCGATTCTAAATTGTCCCTGGTGTGTGCTTGGTGTGTGTGTTTGTATGTCCTGCGGTGGGCTGGTGCCCTGCCCAGGGATTTGTTCCTTCCTTGCGCCCTGTGTTGGCTGGGATTGGCTACCGTGACCCTGTGTTAGGATATAGTGTGTTGGACAATGACTGACTGACTGACTGACTGACATTTAGGTGTTCTTTTTTCTACCAATTGTTTGTAGAGAACAGGCCATTCAGTCCAATAAAATTTGCCAGTCCTATCTAGTTGATCCATTTAATACTTTCCAATCCATTTAATTCCGCCAAAATAACAGTAAGTCTAGTTTTGAAGGTCTTTGAACTCCTACTGTCTGCCACACTACTTGGTAACTTATTCCATGGGTTTATGGATCTCTGTGTGAAAAAAACAAACTCCTAATGTTTGTGCAAAATTTACCCTTAACAAGATTCCAACTGTGTCCCTGTGTTCTTGTTGAATTCATTTTAAAGTAACAGTCTCAATCAACTGTATTAATACCCTTTACAACTTTAAACACTTCAATTATGTCATCTCTTAATTTCATTTTGCTTAAACTGAAAAGTCTCAGCCCTTTTAATCTTTCCTCATTACTCATCCACTGCAGTCCAGGAGTCGGCCTAGTTGCCCTTCTCTGAAAAATTTCTACCGCTTTTATGTCTTCTTTGCAGCCTGGAGACAAAACAGTACACAGTAATCCAGGTGAGGTTTCACTAGTGCATTATAAAGTTGGAGAACAAACTCCTTTGACTTGTACTCTACACATTGTACTATAAAACATAACATTGTGTTTGCCTTCTTCTCATAAAGTGTACTCTCAATTTTCAGACCTTAAATTGTGTGTTTAAAACTAATATTTTTATTCCCTACATATAATATTTTACATTTACTTCATTCAAATGTCACCTGCCACAAATCTGCCTCAAGCCTGTATGCTGTTCAAGTCCCTTTGTAATGATACAACAGATTCTAAATTATCTGCCAATCCACTTAGCTTGGTTTAACTATTTTTTAATTTAAATTTCTATTCAAAACATTTATACATATTAAAAATAATAGTGGCCCTAGTACTGGCCCCGAAAGACACCACTTTTAACATCATGCAATTCTGATAATGTTCCTTGTACCATAACCATCTGTTCCCTGTGTCTCCGTCAATTTTGTACCCATCTGCACACTACACCCTGAACTATAATCTCTTAGATTGGTGCCCAATTTATCATGTGCTACCTTATCAAATACTTTCTGGTAGTCAAGATAAACAACATGAAGTACACCAGATCGTATACTTTTGTTGGTTCTTCATGGAATTCCAGCATGTCAGTAAAGCATGATCTCCCTCTTCTAAACCCATGATGGCTGTTTAGTAAAACTCCTGTTCTTGTCATGTATTACTCAATCTTTTCCTTAATAATTCATTCCAATAATTTACCTGTGATGCATGTTAAGCTTCTGACCAATAGTTACAATTTGCCCTGTCACCCTTTTTATAGAATAAAACAGAATAATGTTTGCCATTTTTCCCTCCTTCGGAATCTACTCAGTGCACAGTGACATTATAAAAATATGCATCAAGGGTTTATATATGATTTTTAAATATACACTTTATTACTCAGTAACATTTATTATAATAAACAAACACAATCTTCACACTCAAAAGCTCTCAAAAAGATATTTAAAAAAAACACAATTTTCAAAACTTGGTAGAATTACAAACAAAAAAAGAGTTTCTCATTCCTGATTATACAAACTGCTTCATTTGTACACCACTGGTTAATAAAAATTTGCAGGCTAAAATTAATTTTATAAAAGTTGTAATCAACTTTTACTAAGGCAGTAAACATTTTACCTAGATCAATCTTTTTGATTATTGTTTTTTTATTTTCTTAACTTATAAATAGCCATTTTTGCCCAACAAAAAAAAAACTGGCAATCCTGCTATTACTCTTTTACTCACTGTGTATTTAAGCACTCAAGGATAAATATCATCTGGTCCTTGTGATTTGTTACATTTCAGCCTATGCAATCTGAGCAGCTTTTCTCCATCTACATTTTCAAATTACTCAGTACCTCCTTAGTATCCTGTTTCCTCTGGGAGGTTATGCAGTTCTTCGCATGTAATGCTCTCAGAAAAATGAAAGTTTGATGCATTTGCTGTTTTATTGTCAGTATATTTTAATTCCCCTTTATTGTTCCTGATATACTTCACCTCCTCCTTGACTATTCGTTTACTACTAAAACACTGAAAGAATCTCTTTGGGTCATCTTTCGTATTATCTGCAATATTCTTCTCTAACTGCGTTTTAGTTTACTTAATATTTTTGTTAATGGTTGTCCTCATCCTCTCATATCCCCTAAAATTCATATTAGAGTTATCAGTCTTATACGCCTTATACCGTTGTTTTTCCTTTGGATTTTCTTTTTCAACTGCTTATTATCCCACTGCAGAATTTTTTATTTAATTTATTACTAATTCCTAATTTTAGGATGTACCTGGCAGGAATTATATGTGAAACATTTTCAGATCTGTTTTGGGTTTTTAATATTTTATTTGCTATTTTGGTCCCCTATGTCTGTGTTTAGGTTTTCGGGTCTGTTTATAACTACACCAACAGTGTATATATGGAAATCTCTGCATACATGACAATACTACTATTACTGTGCTTCTTACTACTTGTCATCCAAATGTTTGGGAGGCAGAGCACATATAAAGAGAGAACATGGTTATGTTTTTGCCTTAATACCTGTAGTAATTTTCTAGTTTTGTAATTTTTTTTTATATTTGCAAGTATGCCTGTGACAATGAGTTGCATTCCAAGACTGGACTGCCCAATATAAGCAAAGATTTTCTTCCAATAAGACTCAGGATGGGGATTCACCAAAAATGTGACCACCCAAGGCAGGTGTCTGAGTCCTGATCGGGGCAAATTTTAGACAATATGATTTGAGAACAATATGTCTTGTGGAAAACTTTGAACTGAATTACACTTTATTTTGCTCAGCTTGATGAGCATATTTTATCAGGAACTGACTTCCATACTTTATCTAATAATATAATTGAAATATGACATTCTCAATTCCGACTATCTAGAGATGCACTTGTTTGAAATCATTAATATTGCTGGGACATGCTCTTTGTACCTTTATCACAACTGCATATAGAAAGTACATTTCTCTGTAGATATTAAAGGAAGATTATGGCAACCAGTCAGATTACTTTGAGTAAAGTCTCTAACTTTCGTGTAGTAAAAGAAATGTTTTGATAAAAGGTTATATTTGAGGTACAGATGTTTAAAGAATGCATATATATTGTCAATATGTGAATTCCTAAAGTTCCCAACACCAAGAATAATATCAAGAGCATTTGATATGTTAAACACTGCATACTTTAATCATGGTGTAAATGTATTGTTTTCTTGTACTAGTATAGTGAACAGTTAACATTTCAGGGTTTAAATGTCTTCTTCCTTAGATACTTACTCTAAAAGAGTATTGAATCACCAGACTTTTTTTAGTTTACTTAGTTGACAGTTTAGTTGATGGTCTCTTGTGCACAGAACAAAGTATACCAGATTCCTCACCATGCTTATCCACATTCGCTTCTGATTCCTCTAAAAAGTTGAACCGTAAGCAATACACACCCCATTGGTAGAATGTTAAGTTAGGATGCACTTTGCCCCCTCAATTCTATGTATAAATGACTTTCCTTTTTTTAATTTATGACCATATTGTGTTCCAAATAAATGAATTTAAAAATTGTAGCCTACTTTTTAAAGAAGACTTGAAAGAATGCACTAAAAAGGTATAGACATTTTGGATGGCTGGGAAATTTTAATTTAAGATGAAAATGTTTGTTTAGAACTTTACTTTAAGTCGCTAAAATTAATTTTAAATGAGTCTTTAAATCATTAAATTATAGTTCTTAAGTGAACTATAATTCTTGTAGGACATTTAAGGAAAATGGATCAAATTAAATCTCATCTTAAATTTGCAGGGAGTGATACAGTCTTGTCTATACTAATAAACGGCAAAGCCCTCACTGACTCACTCACTCACTCACTGACTGACTCATCGCTAATTCTCCAACTTCCCGTGTAGGTAGAAGGCTGAAATTTGGCAGGCTCATTCCTTACAGCTTCCTTACAAAAGTTGGGCAGGTTTCATTTCGAAATTCTACGCATAATGGTCATAACTGGAAGTTGTTTTTCTCCATTTACTGTAATGGAGTTCAGCTGGAGGGGCGGAGTTTCATATGACATCATCACGCCTCTCACGTAATCACGCATTACGTAGAAAGCCAGGAAGAGCTACAAAACGCGCTTTAGAAAACATGCATTATATAATTAAGAAGGCAGCGAAACAATTAGAAGCGAGCGAGTGACATATAAAACCATATTCAGCGGCTCACGTGAACTGACGCAGTGCGCAGACAAAAAGTAACAGTTCCAAAGAGTGCTGAACAAAAACCGAATTACACTGCTACGCTCAAATAGATAAACCACACGCAGTGGCACGATAGTAAAGCATTCGCCTGTAGCGCCCACATCCGAGGTTTGATTCCCGAGAGGGGATGCACTAAGTATGTACGTGCGCTTCTCGATTTATTTTAACCTCGCATCACCTTAGTTTGAGACGTATGAAAACGCATGCGGTTAACGCAGAAAGACAGATCACCTATTCACCTATTGAAGCTTCATGAATAATGGATACTTTATTCGCGATCAATGATTGTTTTGGTAAAGCCATACTCAGTGTATTCATTAGATGAACGGTAAAAAAGTAAGAGTGAGGGGACGGTAACTTACTGAAGCACACAAGCAAAACCACAATAGCACGCGGGCTCGATGTACTGACTTGCGCGATCACATTCCAAAAAATATTTCTTTTCAAGTTCTATTTAGTCCATATGAGTCAAACTCAAGGCCCACGGGCCACATCCGGCCCGGCGTGTAATTATATCCGGCCCGCGAGATCATTTTATATACTGTATTATTGTTATTAATGGCCCGGGTATATGAAGCGCTGGTAACACAATAAACTACAGATCCCATAATGCAGCGCTTCAGCTGCCTTGCCG
>JANRMT010062848.1:18219621-18257516 GCA_026402145.1 Polypterus bichir lapradei | reverse complement strand
CAACACTCATGACAATGACAAAACAATTATATTGTCAATCATGTTACGTTATTATTAAAATGTTTCCTTTTCTTTTTAGTTCTCTGCTGCCAAACGCGGGTATTTTGATATATATATATAGATAGATAGAGAGAGAGAGAGAGAGAGAGAGAGAGATGACAACAACACTCATATCAATGACAAAACAATTACATTAACAATCATGTTACGTTATTTTTAAAATATTTCCTTTTCTTTTTCATAACTTCTTTAACACACTACTTCTCCGCTGCGAAGCGCGGGTATTCTGCTAGTACAAAATAATCCCGAACCTGAAAATTTTTCAGACATCCTCTAATACATCTGATACTTACATATGTAATAAATATGGTTCGAAACTATATATAAAGCATAATATCTCCTATGAAAAGACCCTTTGTTAATATCCTACCCTAACAATTTTCCCAGTGTTTACACAAGTTGATGATGAAGGGGTTCAATGAAGATGTTGTGCACAGTAAACCTACTGACATAGGACACCACTGTCTGGTACCACATTCTTAAACTGAATTATTAGAATCTGTGCTATTTAAATGAATTCAAGTTCACAGGCCAAAGTAAAGCAACATGACCCATACATGTATGCTTTGTCCAAACCAAAATCTGCCTAATACAATGAATGAGTAGCCCCTCAGAAAACTCTCCTGCTGTTGGGATATATACTGCATTATGTTGAACGCATGTGAAAAATTGGATGATAATTGTATGCCTTTAATAAATCCAGCTTGATCATGTGAAATAAAAGAAGGACGTTCTTTCTCTTTTTTGTTCATTGGAAGTTTGGGCACAATCTCAGCATTATTGTTCATTAAAGAAATTAGCCTATAAGATTTGCTTCCTGTAGGGCTTTTATTTACACTACTAGTCCAAAGTTTTAGGACACCGCAATTTTTCCCTGTTTTACTGAAATTTAAACAGTTCAAATCCAGTGAATAACCCAAAATGGCACAAAGGTAAGCAGTTAACTGCCAGAGGTTAAGAAAAAGTTTACGTTACCAAAAACTGAAAAATAATGTCATTTTCAGAGTTGTACAAAAAACCCTTTTCAGGGAACATGTAATGGTTTAACAACTTAGTTTTTTCTGCAATATAGAAAGTTACTTAAGCCTTGAAAGTTGATGCAAACAATTCCAAAGTGCATCCCAAATTTTGTTGATTACTTATGAACCTTCGGTCTGTGTAAAAGCAGTATTAAAACAAACATGATTACAGCAGTGGGGCAGTAGAGTATTCATTGTTTCACCATGCCAACTACTATTCCTAGATCTACTGGGATAAATGAACCTAAATTTTATTAAGTGTGTCCCAACTTTTGTTGATTACTTATAAACCTTCTGTCTATATAAAAGCAAAACAACAAAATAAAAGATATGTTAAATCTACACATAAGTTGTGCAAACAACAATTCAAAAATAGATAAATACAGCAGTGAGGCAGTAGGATTATCATTGTTTCACAAAGCCAGCCACTATTTCCAGATCTACTGGGATAAATGGAACAAATTGTGTTGCTTCACCCTTTAAAGCATTATTTGGACCATATAGCACTGTATCAGGTTATCATAATGGTGGGAAAAAAGTAATTAACAAAGGAAGATAGACAGACCATTACAACCCATAAAGGAGTAGGTCTTTCCTTTAGCAAAATTGCAAGGAAGCCAAGGTGTCTGTGAATAGCTTCCTACGCCATCAAAGGGAACTTGGAAACTGGAGGGAACTCTGACAGGAACAGGTCTGGCAGACTCAGAGCCACTACAGAATCAGAAGACAACCTTCTGCTTTATTAGTGGAAACAAACTCACACATTCACATACATATTCACACTCATTCACTCTGACCAGATCAAATATGATGTGGTGTTCCTAATCTGTACATTTCTTTTCTTTTTTTGTCAGTTTATTGAATTTATTAAAAGCAAATAACATTCCATACATGCAAGTCAAATTAGATCCCACCCAAGAGAAAGAGAGCTACATCAACATAGTAAAATGTTAATAGTAGGATAAATAAATACATACATACAAACATACATACATACATACATAAAATAAGATAAACCAGGGAAGAGAATCCAGTTCCTCAGTTTAAATGCTTATTCTAAAATGTTATTGATTAGATCCTGCCAGGTTTTAAAAAAGTTTTGAACAGATACTCTAAGTAACAACTTGATTTTTTCTAATCTCAAATAATATACAGTATAATATCAGTTACCCACTGACTTAAAAGAGGTGACTTAGGATTCTTCCAGTTGAGCAAGATAAGTCTGCTTGCCAACAGTGTAGTAAAGGCAATCACAGTTTGTTTGTCCTTCTCCACTTTAAGCCCATCTGGAAGTACACCAAACACAGCTGTTAGTGGACTAGGAGTAATTGTGACACCAAGGCTGTCTGAAAGGCATTTAAAGATTTTGTTCCAAAATGATGTTAATTTGGTGCAGGCCCAAAACTTATAGCCCAATGAGGCTGGAACTTGATTGCAACGTTCACAGGTTGGATCTTGCCCTGGAAACATTTTGGACAATTTTAAACGAGACAGATGCACTCGAAATATAATTTTAAGTTGAATAATTGTATGCTTTGTGCATATAGAGCTAGAGTGAATTCTGTGCATTGCTGCCTTCCATTCCTTTTCTGAAATGTTGAGTGAGAGATCCTTTTCCCACTGTACTCTGGGATCTTTGAAAAGGAGGGACTTTGAAATGTTTTTATATATTACAGAAATGCTGTCTGAGTCCCCAAGACTGATCAATATTTTTTCTAGAACAGAAGTAGGTAGGAGATGAGGAAAACTGAGCAGGTTTTGTTTAGGAAAGTTTCTAATTTGGAAGTAGTAAAAGAAATGTGTGGCTGGAAAGTTAAATTTGGAGTGTAATTGTTTGTAGAAGATGTCTATGTATAAATCTCTAAGTGATTTCATTCCGAATGTTTTCTAAACATTCAAAACTGTGTATGTTAGAGACAGTGGAAAATATGGTTATCATGCAGCGGTGCCACAGATAAAAGATTATCTATCTTGAAGTATTTCTAACATTGGTTCCATATTCCAAGTGAATGAAGCACAACTGGTTTGTTAGCATATTGGCGATAACTTGTATTTACTGGGGTACAAAGCAAGGAATATAAAGTACTGCAGGATTTTATTTCTATTGAGAAGCAAGCTATGTTAATCTATTTGTGTCAATGTCCATGTTTTAATATCTTGTATATTTGCCACTCAGTAATAAAACTGAAAGTTAGGTAGAGCCATGCCAACTTCTGCCTTTGGTCTTTGTAGGGTCGCCCTTTGGAAACGTGGATGTTTTGAGTTCCAGATAAATGAGGTTATAAATGAGGTTATAATTGAATCTAACTTCTTAAAAATGATGATGATTGTATATTGGAATGCTATGAAACAGAAAAAGAAACTTAGAATATTCATCTTGACAGCGTTTATTTTTTTATTTTTTTCTCCAGGTGTCTGGAGTTTTTTTTTTTTTTGTTTTTTCTGTCCACCCTGGCCATCGGACCTTACTTATTCTATGTTAATTAATGTTGACTTATTTTTATTTTTTATTGTGTCTTCTATTTTTCTATTCTTCATTTTGTAAAGCACTTTGAGCTACATTTTTTTGTATGAAAATGTGCTATATAAATAAATGTTGTAGTTGTTGTTGTTGTTGTTAATTCTTCCAGCTAAAGTGAGATGAAGGGTAGACCATCTATGCAAGTCTTGCTTAAGTTTTTCCATGCAGACAGCAAAGTTTTTTTGATGAAGAGCTTTATGTTTACTTGTAATGTTTATCCCTAGGTATTTAAACTGATCTGCTATGATAAAAGGGAAGGTGTCCAATCTAACATTGTGTGCTAGAGAGTTCACTGGAAAGAGCACACTTTTATTCAAATTAATTCTGAGACCACAAATCTTTTGAAATTCTGTTAGTGCTGTTAGGACTGTAGACACAATATTTTGTGGATTTGATATATATATAGTACCATATCATCTGCATATAGTGAAATTTTTTGTTCAAGCCTTTCTCTGATAATCCCCTTTATCTCATAAGCATTTCGATAGTGAACTGTCAGTGGCTCGATTGCGATTGCAAAACGCAGTGGTGACAGGGGGCATCCTTGTCTAGTACCACATTCTAGTTTGAAGTAGTCTGAAGTGATGTTGTTAATGCAAACTGAAGCTTCTGTACTGGAATGCAGTAGTTTGATCCATGCACATATGTTTGGGCCAAACCCAAATTTCTCCAATGTAGTGAAAAGGTGGTTCCATTCAACTACTTCAAATGCTGTTTCTGCATCCAACAATAATAATATCTCCAGGGTGTTAGACTTTGTGGGTGAATATATTACTTTAAAAAGGCGTCTAAGATTGGAAGCTAAGTGTCTGCCTTTAATAAATCCAGTTTGATCTTGTGATATTACCAAATGAAGCACTTTCTCAATCCTTCTAGCTAGGACTTTGGAGAGTATCTTAACATCATTATTCAAAAATGAGGTTGGTCTGTATGATGCACATTGTAATAAGTCCTTACTTTGCTTAGAAAAGACAGTAATTAATGCTTGGCAAAGAGTATGAGGTAAAATTTTATTTTATTTCCTGTAGCTTCTGTAAATGTTGCTAATAAAAGGTGAACTAATTTAATTGAGATTTTTTTATAAAATTCGGCAGGGTAGCCATCAGGGCTTGCTGCTTTCCCACTCTAAAGTGAGTTTATAGCAACTAGTAATTCTGATAGTGACAGAGGTTTGTCCAATTCCTCTGCATTGAGAGTATCTAGTTGTGGTATCTGTTATGCATCCAAAAACATATTAGGCTGTGTCTCATCTTCTTTACACTGAGTAGAATATAAGGACTAAGAGTAATCTTGAAATGTGTGCATCATATGCACATTTCTAAGGATGTGGGAGGCAAAAAGGAGTACCTGCTGAAAAAATAGCACGTACAGTGACTGGGTCAGAGTTCTAACCAAGTCTCTCAGAGAACTATAAGACAGAAATGCTAAGCATTCTGCCAGCCGGGTATAAATTGTAGGATGTATATTAAGTTAATGTAAAATAGAATTTTTGTATACTTTATTTATGATATTTGCACAGTATTAGGAGAAGTCAGTAAAACAAGTATCTCTGCGGTTTCCAAAGATATATCTGTCAGGCACTGCCGCATAACATTTAGAGCTTATAGTCTATACAACTTGTCTATGTTGCAACTGTAAAAAGTACATATGAACAGTAATACTATACCCTAATTTTGTAAGTTGTCTTGGGTAAAGAGTTCATTCATGCAAACAGATGCAATATCCATCTATCTATCCACTAGCCAAATTCACACTTTCAGCTTCAGGGAAACAGGGAGCTAGAGACTTTGCCAGAAGCATTTGGCACAATGTTAGTTACCAACTCTTGCAGGAGGTCAGTCCTTCACTATTTATGTTTACTCTCACACTCTTTCACGTTCATATAATAATATTTTAGATTCATAAATCTACATAACTTTCATTCCTTTAGAAAACTGAAGAAACAGCAGAATACCTAGATAAGAAAGACATGATACAGAAGGATATATAAAATCTCTATATAAAATGTATTAACAACGATTCAAGAATAGGTGATTACAGCAGTGAGGCAGTAGGGTAATCATTGTTTCACCATTCCAGCCACTATTTCCAGCTCTACTGGGATAAATTAATCTATTAATCTGAATTTTACTCAGAACCAACAAAAAGGAGGAAACCTTCTCAAAATGCATTCCAGATTAACTTTACAGACAAACACAAACACATTCATTAAGTTCATCCCTTCTGAAACATTTAGGGAAATCAATTAACCTGAAATCACATTTTTGCAGAAAAGGAAAAAGACTATAATTTGGAAACTTGTGAGAACACAAAGTGGTGTACTGATTCAATACATAATTACTTTTACCTACCTCATTAATGAATGTTTTAACATGCTGTTGTAATAGGAGATAGCATTGGGATGGAGGGTTTGCCTGTTTCCAGACATAGCTATAAAATAGATGCATTAGGTGGTAGTACTACTGGGCTAGTACACCCATGGAGGCGCCCACAGAGTATGTTAGGAATTGTAGTCCCATGAGGCAGAACTATCCCCTCTTTGAAGGGCTTCTGCCTAACCCAGAAGTGCTTCCATAGTCTAATATTGTAGCTCCAGATGTGCTCCTGGGTCCAGCATAAAAAAGAGACCAACTTACCTCCAGGGGGAGTTGGAGTTGGGAGGAGGTGAGCAACACTTGCTGGGAGGTGTGGAAGGAGTGTAAAAGAATAATCAACATGTGTTCTGTTTAACTTGTTTTGAACTATTTACAGAGTAGCCTGTAAAAATATTTGTGAACATTAAATCGTTATTTGAACCGTGTTAGTGAAGTTGTGTCTGGGGTTTGGAGCGCTGTTACCCCTCTAATGGTCACACTGTATAACAAGGTTCAATATTAGTGACATGCAATTGCACATGTCCCTGTTTCTTAAATAAAGTATTTGCTTGGCTTCACTGTTTTGTTCCTCTAGGTTCTTTAGAAATATTCCATCAACATTAATTTTGACTCCATTTGCTTCAATTCAGGGTCTTGGGTGACTGAAATCTAACCCATCAACACTATGAACAAAGCCCAAAATAACCCTAGAATGAGCCATCAGTCCATCACACTGAAATCTCACACATACTGAACAGGCCAGATTAAACTCATCAATAAAATTTCCCCGAATGTTAAGCATATAAACATTGTCCTGCTGAAACCAGGAGAAATACAAAAAATTCCACAATCAGTGCCCAATCTGGGATATAAACCAATGACTCTGGAGTTAATAGCAGTGCTATTCACTATGTCAAACTATTTTAATTCTTACATATTATCTCATTAATAATATTTTTATTACCTTTTTGTGATTTACTATTAATGTGTTTAATAAATATCATAGACTTGTCTGTATTATTAAATAAATACACAGAGCAATATTAAAGAGTACAGAACAACCAAATAACTAAGTGTGACAACTGCTAAAAGTATAAGGTAATGTTAATGCAAATGTGAACTTACATATTTCACTATCTCAAAAATCAGAAAAGCAATGTTCTAAATATTAATAGTCCTTGCATTTTTTGGTTTTTCTATAAATTTTAGTTTATTTTTTAAAGTATATATTTCACACTTCATGTCTTTCATTTAACCCATCCATTTATAAGCAAGTGCGTCTGGGTACCATTCCAGCACTGGATACAAGGTATTAACTAACCCAGGATGGGCTATTGGTCTTTTACAAGGCATACTCTCACAATTATACTAACTCAATCAGGGCCAGTTTTGTATCACCAATTAACATAACATTTAAGTACATTAAGAAGAGTCATAAAGACACAAAAATAATGTTCAAACTTTACACAGATGAGACAAAAAGAGAACCATGGTTGCTGGAACAGTGATGCACTCATGCCAGCTTTTTCATATCTTTCCACAGACCTTTAATTTTCTTGTCCAGGTTATTGAACACGATAATTTTAGTAAAATATCACTTTAATGTATTGTAATGCAGCGCAAGTAAACATATTGAGGACATAATGGAAAAATGAATTAAATTGGGCATATTTACTGGAGGCATACTCACTAGCATTTTCAAATCAGCTATACCTCACCCTGTCAAAGTCAGATAGAAAACAAAATGTTATCCTGGAAAACTACAGTCTCTTCACCCTCACACTAGGTCATTGTAACATGGCATTGAAGTGTGGTATGATACCAATATGAATACAGGAAAGCACATGCAGTCTAAAAGAAAAAGAGAAGGGCTCAAACTTGGTGCAGAACACTGAAGCCATGTCTCTCTACATAGAAATCAAAGATTGTTTTTGGCACAACGACATCAGAAGGCATAATGAATGTAGATTTTACTGTGGGAAGGCTTACTAAAAGTTAACCATTGGTGCAATCCACAATACGGAAATACATTGAAACAGCGTAAAAAAACAGTGCAATCATACAGCTGTGGATAAGCTACTGCATGATCTGGCTAAATTTTCAAATTCACACAGTATGCTGCCTCTTTAAGAAATTCCTTTAAAGTGTCATAAACTGTCTGTAAATAGTGCTGTAGTCACAACCCAGTGTCAACTAAGATTTAAAAGAAGTGGAGACAGACAGAGGAGTGCACAAGCTGTCTTATCGGCATTTATATTAGACCCTGGAAGAGACACCAACAGCAAGGCAGGTCACACAGTTTAGAGTGTAGATGCACACGTGGGGCATCAGAAACACTCAATACTAGAGTCTCCTCTCTGGGATGCCTATTAGTTGAAATTCCAGATCAACTTGTTATTCATTTTACACTTCATGTATTTCATTAACTGCAAAATTAAGACAATGTTATCTGAAATGAAAGCACTTTGAGCTATATTGTTTGTATGAAAATGTGCTATATAAATAAATGTTGTTGTTGAAATAATAAAGAAAACAATGGCTATTGGTGTATGTTTTCATTTTTTTCTGAGTATATACACGGACCCAGATGTTCTAGCCTTGTGCACAATTATAAGCTCCAACTACCCCACAACTCTGCCTTGGATAAGCGGGTTAAGAAAAATGGATGGATATATTTAAATTCAAACCATAAAGGCCTTTTGTCTTTTTAGGCCTTAAAGAAACAATGGCATTGACATCTACAGTTTTATTGTAGTCTGTTGTCTCTGTGGAGTTTGTCCTGAGCTATGCAATTCATAGTTGTTAGGTACTTTATTTGCTTTGTAACTACTGTTACAAAATCCTGAGCAGTGCACATACTCTACAAAAATGGCCAATGTGACAAGCCAAAATTATGCTAATCCAACCAGAAATTGTCACCAAAATAAATGCACTTTAATTTGATTCTGTATACTGTATGGGATGCTAATACCTACAAATCATATATCATTTCTAGGAAAAGCTTCATAAGTCCCTGTACCAGTGACATACAGTAGATATATATGGCATCACTATTCAACAATTGTTCTTACGTTTTTAGGCTGTTTTAATCATTAAGCCTGGTATCAGGGATTGCACAATACAAGCTGCCTTCTGCAATCAAGAATATGAGAACCATATGCTGCCTGTCTTTGCACCAATAGGGTCTCTTTTTCCTACCTCTACCTGGAAGCACACTTATCCTGCTATTTGGAACAAACACAAATGTAAAATCAACAAAATTGTTATACTATAGCATGTATACAAATTTTAAGGTATAAAGATTATTCTAAAATGTTAAAACTGAAATTCATTCATAAAATCCAATGGTATTATTACCTTAAATTTGTCTTTCACATCAAGGAAAGATATTGGTTCTGACTTTACTGATTTAATACATTTGAAGGAACTAAGCTTGGCCTTTTTCAGTTTTCTAGACTGGAGGATCTGGCACCTCTTTTATACTACCATTTTTTTGCAGTTAGGTGGCTATAATTCCTCTGCAAATCATATATATAATACTTTTACCTTTTCTTCTAACACATATCTCTTTTGAGAACCACAAGGCATTTTTATCTAAGCCATTCAAACCTGCTCTTATGTTGTGCGCTTGTGTGATTTGTTGATGTTATTAAAAAATGATGGACAGTTAAATACTGTGCCCACTATGTACTCTAACTGTTGACATTGTGGCATACTGTATATATTATGATTGTCTATTGTTTAAAGTGGATATATTGCTATCTAATGCATATACAGTATCTACAGTGTATATGATATTAGTGGACTATCATCCTTGAAATATTCTCATGACCTTTCACAAAATAGTGTTGTCTAAGGAAACCAAAATGGAGTTATTATACAATGCAAAATATTTTTAGGATGTCTAAATGGCGTAATCCAACATAACTAAAAGCAGAGATGGATTCAAGGTCTCAAAAAAAAACATACAATAGTTAGAAACCAGAAAATGAGGAGACAAATTAACAATAAATAACTATAAATAGTAAAGTACAAACTCATATTCAAATATACTTAAATTGCAGAAAATCTGAACATTTTGTAGAAGAGCAGATTGCAGGTTGCTTTTAAATATAGTGCCTGCAGTTCCAAAATGATCATTGTGCACTCCATAGTACTTGTCCTGCTTGGCATTTTATCCCTGAAATAAAATGCCTGGCAATCCTAGTAATAATTACTGATTTGTATTGCTTCTTTCATCAACTTGTGTAATGATATTTTGGATATCTTGAAAATGCATCTGCACTCAGCATCTAGATATTTCTTTATTTTTCTTGCCCTGGGTATGGCATGATACAACAGATTATTCATACATAGTTTAGAGGCAAGGTTTTTTTAAAAAAAAAACATTTTCTCAATAATATCATGCAACAAAATTGTTTCTTTGGCACCCTGCCCGGGATTGGATTCCTGCCTTGTGCCCTGTGTTGGCTGGGGTTGGCTCCAGCAGACCCCCGTGACCCTGTGTTCGGAGTCAGCGGGTTGGAAAATGGATGGATGGAAAATTGTTTCTAAAACATTTTAAAAATATATTTCCCACCAAGCTTGAGTTAATCATTATGCAAGCTTAATTAAATGTGTAGATCATTCAATACACAACCTACAGATACCATTGTAGTTTATATTTTTTTTGCCTACATTTTGGTTAATAATTCCATGGTCTGAGATGCTATGTCAGCCATAACCACCAGTAACGTTATGATATGTGAGTGCTGATTGGTAATGAAATGGAGACATGGCACAGCCAACACAAACTTATTTATGTAACTCTACCTACATTAAATTTCTCCTAAGCCACTGGAGAATGGCCAATGTCAGGAAAACTGTTAATGATACCTAGGTATACTGTTAGGTAAAGTAAACTAAAATGATTTTTAGATGTTCTAACACAAAAAATAATTAGAATAAACCTGGCATGAGGTCAGCGTGAAAAGTAACGCACGTGTACGCGCCTGCCATCACACCCCATCTCCTCCCAGAATTATGCCTCTTTGAATCAATATAAATAGCCCTTAAGTTCAGCGTTCTGTGAAAAGGCAATGGCAAAAGCACGGGGGAATATAGAAGAATTTCAGCAAATACCAAGTGATGGCATGGAAAAACGTACTATTTGTTGGTTGAAACAGTGGTATAAACAACAAAAGAAAGTTGATCGAGTGACATAGAGTGTCAGAGAAACTCAAAAGCTCAAGTTCACAAAATCGCACAGTGCCCAAAATAAAAAAGAAGTTGTCAGATATCAAAGTCGCCGTGAAGAGACGAGTCTTAGCCCACCGTCTGAGTGTCATATGAAAGCTTATTAGGGTACAAAGAAAAAAAAATAGGTACAAAGTGGGAAAAAAGCACGAAATGTCAACTTTAGTCTCTATATTTCCACTTTAATCACGTAGTTTATTTTGTCATTAAAGTAGAACATCATAAACTTCATCTTAAAATCATTTAATTTACTAGTTTCTCAAATCCCATCGTAACTAAAGTAGCACGTTAAATGCTTTGTTTTGTATTTGATCTTATATGTGCTCCATGTGTGTGAATCACTATGTGTTTCTTAAATGGGCTTTCTCTTCCTCCAACAGGACACAGAATCTATTACATTTGTGATATTACAGCTCTCTGAATAATTTAAATACTGAGATGTTTAAACATGGGAACACAGTGGTGCAGTGATTGTTCATGTCTCACGCAAGATGCTTGCTGCACCATGCTTGATCTTCGATGAAATAACTTATTGCAGCAGTACTGTCTCTTTTAAACGTACTAACCCCCAATTCCTGTCCTTCCTTTTCTTTCTCCAAGTAACCAATCGCCACACAATCAACTCTGTAATAGACGTTAAGCCATCTGTAAGCTTAGAACGCGATTCTTCAAAACTTTTAAGGAACATTGAAATATCTTCGTAGTACATGTTTAATTGTTTTATCCATCTATCCTTCCCTTGTTGTGTCTTCCACAGCAAGAATACAGAGCGAGGCAGGAACAATCCGTGAATGGAGCACCAGCTCCTCGCTAGCGCTGCGGCACCGTGTCCTCACATATTTCATTATTAACAATATAGATTATTTAAATGAAGTTAAAGTTTTATCTGTATAATATAATAAACATATTTTGCTGCATTTCATCTTAAAAATGATAGCGTCATCATATGTAAATGCGTGCTAAATAAAGTGGCTCAGGTTGTGCAATATTATAACTGCATCGCAAGTTAACAGTGAGGTAATTGTACTCATAAGTAAAAAGCGTTCTAGAAAAAGCAATTGATGGACTGATTGAGTGCGTTTATAGTTCTTGGGATGAACTGTTTCGGAACCGCGAGGAAAGGCTCTCAAGCATTTGCCGCATGAGAACAGTTCAATAGACAGCATGGCTGAGGCAGCGTGTGCTAGATGCTGTATACCGATAATTCTCTGTTCAGTCAGCTGCTGTAGAGCTGTGATTCCACACTCAGATACAGTGATATAAATACTCTGAGTGGTGCAGTGAGAGTAATATGGAAAAAGATGATCTGCTGTGGCAACCCCTAACAGGAAAAGATGAAAGAAGAAGAAGAAAAAGATGCAGTTAGAGTAACAACGCTAAAGCAGCTATGGTATTTAGAATAGTTTGACCATTCTGTGGACCATTATGTTGTTACAGGTTAATTACAATCAGATGCATTAAACTAATAAACGGTATGCGGTTAATGCCAGTGTATGTATAAAGCCACGTCAGGGATGTGGATCTAAAAAAGAAAGGGAAACCACACTGGAACAGTAGCAATGCTTTGATGCTGGGTGCTGCCAGTTTGCAAAACTGAGAGGAGAACTTGCGTACACCAGGGTTGGAGCTACTGTGAAAATGTGCGAGGTTTTACACCAAGTTTAGGTTTTATACATCGCAATTTGAACGTGGAAACATTCGTACGCACCTTTTATACATGATGCCCCAGATATTTACAAAGAAAGCAAGATAACAGTGTATTAACAAACTAAATACCATGAAAACAATATATTAAGCCTTATTTATACTGTTCTATTTTCACCATTTTTATTTAATTTGTTTAACATTTTCTGCAACATTGTATCCTCCTTGTCCCAAACCATCCCTAACTTATGCTGTACATGATTTGTTATAAAAAGGAAAAAACGAACAAAAAACTTTAAAGCAAGTATGTTTGGGAGTCATTTTTGATAAAATAAATTAAAAATTTTCTAGGTGAAAATATAACAGATCAGCAACAACCAGTTTTTATTTTACATTTCTAATGAATCCATTCATCCATCCATTTACTTACCTGCTTGCCATGTTCAGAGTTGTGGGGAGGCAGATCACAGAAATTCTTTGTAAGGAAAGGTATAAGACAAACTTTATTATGTGATAATGAACATGTTAGAGGTCTAATAAAATAGTAGATCACTAAACTGTGAATTCACAGGACTAGCCAGCTTTCACAAATGTTGTTGAAGCAATTGGATATAGCCAATGTACTCTTTCCATTAACTCCGTTCTCCTCATCATTTGATTGCTGGAGGATTTGTGATGCCAGATGGACAATGTTGGTTCAAGCAACACAAGAAAGGAGGGGTTGTGATGGAGCCATTGCCTGACAGGCAAATATAGTGCCATCCTGTGTTGACCTTTTTCATTCATAATCTTTTTCTATGTACAGAACTATTGCTGTTAAGGCATCTCTTCAGGGGTGACTGGTGGCCTATTTTTTATACTATTGTAACACTGTGGTGCATCAAAATCAAAACAATGTTGATGATTCAAAGCTGGTGATTAGAGAACATATAAATAACAACTTAGATCTATATCCTTGCCCATTATTTTTCAGAAATGGACACAGACCTGCACACACCAACATCCATTGGTACTGAAAGTGCTGTCAATTATCTGAAAGGAACAACTGCACGTAATGTAATGTCTATTGAGTTTGATTTATGCAAATACACAAGACAGACAGACTTTGTGTAATGCACAAAAGCAAAGTGTATATGCACATATTTCATTTACATAAGATTTTTTTATTCTCATGTATTTTAGGTACAGCTCCAAGATACCAGAGATATATTGAAATAGTGCTATGTTTTCGTATATACAGTATTGTGTCTGCACTTGTGTTTTTCTATGATATATGATCCTTTTTGAAGTTTGTGTCTTTGTAATACATGGCTCCTAAAAATGCTAAGTGTCATGATGTTATTAGTAAAAATATAACATGTGGGCTTTTCATTCAAATACTCTATATACCTACTATACTGTAAATTGTCTCTCTCTTCTAAGTCATTGCATCTGTCTTCATGGAGCTTTAATAAAATTGATCATTTGGATCAACTATTAACAAAGGATACCAAAATGAATGTTGGTGTGTCTCACAATGTGGTAGGTATGTAAAGATTTACACTTTAAAGAAAAAAAAAATCCACCAATTTCCATTTCTTGCACTTTTTTGCCATCCTAGGCAGCAATGGTAAAGAAATGTGCCAATAAACCCTACTGTAACTGGGACATTAGTCCCATGAAGGGCAACAGACAAACATACACAGTGACTTGGACTGGGACCAACTATAACCTCTTAAGCTCTAAATTACATCATTAACCCAATTAGGATGCTGTTAGTGATGTTACTCTTGTACTGTAGCAGACTGTCAAGAAGTCTTCTAACTATATTGAGTAATGCACTTAATATTGTAACTGAGACTAACTTTATTTTTAATGTCTAATGGATGGAACACTGGTTCTTGAACTCATAAGTGACCAAACTGGATGAGCAAAGGAATATCTGTGGCTCATGACACAGTTATTTTCTACCCTTGTATTTTAAATGACTTCCACAACAAACACATTATAATATGCAGAAAAATAAAAATTACAGATTAACAATAAATATGTGCAATAAATATGTGAAGACTAATGATGGTAGTTATAAGAATTTTAAAAATGACCTGACAGTTTATGTTATACTTAAATAACACCAAATGTTTTAAAAGTACAGTGTTGACTTTAGGGCGGCACGGTGGCAGCGCTGCTGCCTCGCAGTTAGGAGACCGGTGTCTGCTTGGGTTTCCTCCCACAGTCCAAAGACATTGGCGATCCTAAATTGTCCCTAGTGTGTGCTTGGTGTGTGGGTGTGTGTGTGTGCCCTGCAGTGGTCTAGCACCCTGCCCGGGGTTTGTTTCCTGCCTTGTGCCCTGTGTTGGCTGGGATTGGCTCCAGCAGACCCCCGTGACACTGTAGTTAGGATATAGAGGGTTGGATAATGGATGGATAGATGGATGTTGACTGTATAATGAATTCAAATCAGGTAAAAGTATAAAATATGAAGGTGAAAACTTGTCATAATACAGCAGTGGTTGGCCTTGTGAGTTGAGCAATTTTACAGGGAATGAAGAGTTTTTCCAAGTGTATTTTTATGTTCTCAACAGGTATGAGAGTTTTTTTATGGACATTTGTTTTTCTTTGCAATATACTGTATGCACTGAACTGGAACTCCAGACTGTCCCCGCTTAGTGCTCTGTAGCACTTTAACATATTGTTGATGACATTAACTTACATTTCAGATTATGTTTTAGTAGCAGAGGTGGGATGGGTGAATCTGAACCAGAAAAGTGTTTTGACTAATGAAAGAAAGAATTAATGAATATAGTTTTTTTCTGTGCTTTAACTGTTTAGCATTAGGAGACATGTTTTTTCTGCTCTTTAATTGTGTTCCATATTTAAATTGTTCAGGTTAAAGTAGGATATCTCTGGGTTCACGGTTCTTGAGGCTGATCCTCCAATTAGCTGTGAGCCACCCAATCTCATTGAGATTGCACAGGTGGTGAAGCAGTTGAGGGGGGGGGAAGGCTCCAGGGATCTGTGGTATCCAGGGTGAACTTTTACAGGCTGATGGTAAGGCTGTCCTCCTGGCATTGCAAGCAATCTTTGCTTCCATTTGGGAGACTGGCATCATCCCAACTGACTGGAAAACGGAGCTTGTCATCCCTATCTAGAAAGGGAAGGGTGATCGCCGGGATTGCAGCAACTACAGGGGGATAACACTGCTCTCGGTGTCGGGTAAGGTCCTTGCTAGGGTGTTCCTCAATAGGATCCGTGATCACTTGCTCACCTACCAGTGACCGGAACAGTCTGGTTTTATGCCTAAGAAGTCTACCATCAACCGCATCCTGGCACTGAGGGTTCTCATGGAGCGCAAACATGAATATTGGCAGAGTTTCTCTGCAGCCTTTGTCAATTTTCACAAAGCATTTGACTCAGTTGATCGAGCTGCCCTGTGGGAGATCCTGAGGGTTCATGAGATCCCCTTGAGGTTGCTGGATATCATGGCCAGTCTGTACACTGGTGCTGTGAGTGCTGTGCAGAGTGGAGGCTGGACCTCTGCGTTTTTCACGTTTGATTCTGGGGTTCGTCAGTGGTGTGATCTTAATCCTACTCTGTTCAATGCTTGTATGGACTGGGTGTTGGACAAGGTTGTGGGGACCAGCGGCTGTGGGGCATCTGTTGGTGAAGAAAGGTTCACAAATCTTGACTTTGCTGATGATGCTGTGATCTTCGCGGAGTCAATGGAGGCTCTGATTGGGGCGCTTGAGAGACTGAGTGAGGAGTCTGAGTGTCTAGGCTTGCGAGTGTCCTGGATAAAAACCAAGATCCAGGCCTTTAATGACCTCTTGGGCACAGCCATCAGCAGTGGAGAGAGTGTTGTCTGCGGAGAAAGTGTTGACCTTATCGAGAGGTTTACTTATCTCGGCATTGACATTCATGTCTCTGGTGACTCTTCCCATGAAGGCAGTAGATGGATTGGACGAGCATGGGGGGGTCATGAGATTGCTGGAAAGGGGTGTGTGGTGCTCCCGATATCTATGCAAAAGGACGAAGGTCAAAGTCTTTAGAGTCCTGGTGCTTCCTGTCTTGCTATATAGTTGCGAGACATGGACGCTATCCAGTGACCTGGGACGAAGACTGGACTCCTTTGGTACTGTGTCTCTCTGGAAGATCCTTGGGTACTGCTGGTTTGACTTTGTGTCGAATGAGCAGTTGCTCATGGAGTCCCGAATGAGGCACATTACCTGCAATGTGAGGGAGCATCAGTTACGGCACTATGGCCATGTGGCGCATTTCCCAGAGGGTGAGCCGGCTCATAAGATTTTCATTGTTGGGGACGCGAGTGGTTGGACCAGGCCAAGGGGTCACCCACGCAACACCTGGCTGCGGCAGATAGAGGGTCATTTCCAGAGGGTGGGACTGGACCGCGTGTCTGCCTGGGGGGGTTGCAAACCGGGATCCTGAGTTGTTTTGTCGTGTGGTGGGTGTGGCAACGCACTGTACCAGTGCATGCTCCCCAACTTGACTTGACTTGACTTGGTTAAAGTAGTAACTACCACTGAAATCCATACAGGTAATAATGCACTTTACAGTTTCAAGTAGAATGTCCATAATAATAATAATTATATAAATATCTGATAACTCCTCCCAGGTAATTGTCACTCATAGAGCTTATTGAATAAAATGAAATGCTGATATACTGTAAACCGATGTGGTAGAATTAAAAGATTAAGCATAAGAGAACTAGAAAGTCATAGTTAAATACTAAGAAGGTATGTGATAGACTATAAATAGCAAATTATCCACTTGCTAACAACAAAATATCTTGACTACATAATAAATGATATAACCTCAGTTTGCAATCCAAAAAAAATGTAACTTGCCAGCATTTTCAATAGTGATATCACACCTATCTAAAAATGCTGAAGTGTTATCTTGACACCTAGGAATTATTTATGCAAATTGTGATAATGAAAGACAGAAGTGGCTGCATTTCTGGCTTATTTATTAATATTAAAGAGTAGTAAATATATAAATATATGAGCAGATACCAGAGCAGCTGACTCAGTCCAGAGATTTACATTACTTAAAATAAAGAAATTCCTTATTATAACAAGAGGAACACAAGCATACAAAAAATAAATAATAGTATGTTCAAGGCTTGATCTCTTCTCACATTCCATTAATTTAGGCCCATTGATAGCTGACAGCTATCTCAGCAGTAAGAGGCACAACGTATATAACCACAATTGCACTGGGGCTATTTAGACGTGTCAAATGACCTGGTAGCATTGTTTCCACCCAAAATACAAGGAGCAGATTAAGTACAAAAACATTGTAGTGTACCCTTTCAGAGATTCAAGTGCTATTTTATATCAGACATTGCTGCACAACAAACTATCATTTCAAACAAAAGTTATAAACAATAATAAGCAGCTTTGTTCATTTACTCTGGAAGTGTCAGTAATATTCAGTCTAGAGTCTAGTCTACATGAATTGAAACAGACATAATTCAGAATTCTAGAAGCCAGCCTCATGATGCTGGCTTATAATGGTTTTAGCCATCTCACCACACCAAACCAAGCTCAGTATTTAACACTGCAGTAGCATCAAAACTGATCACTAGAGTCATATATCTGGAACTTAATACCAGTGTCTGCAAGTTGATTTTCTATTTTCTAGCCGGAAGACCCTAGTACAAGTGGATTGGTAAAAGCACTTTCTTCACACTGATCCTTGACACAGGCAGCCAAAATATTAGTTTGCTGAGCCCTAAGTTGCAGATATTGTTCATCTATGAAAATGTGGCCAGATACCTCACCAACTACAGTCCATTGTTAAATTTTCTGATTGCACCACTATCATAGGCTTGTACACCCACAGGGCTTACTTAAAAGAGATTTGCCTTCTGACACAAAGACAGCAGCACAAATATTTCACACTTAATATTGGCAAAATCAAGGAATTAATTATAGACTTCAGGGAGGAGAAGATTGATCACAATCCCATTACACTACACTGGATGCAGTGGAGAGGGCCAGCATCTTTAAAATTCATGGAATTACCATCATTGATGACCTGAAGCAAGAGCAGAATTGCTTGGTTATCATCAGAAAACTCCCCAATGCTTCTACTTCCTCAGACATCTCAGGAATGCATGAATTTTCAAATCTATGGTCACCAAGTTTTAGGGATGCATAACTAAGCCAATCAGTTCCCCGAAGTTTGGAACTCTGTGAGCACAATTATATTTCTTTTAGTGATTGCTACTGACCATATGTTAGTTGCAGAATTAATACAGGAAGAAAGACAGCTGAGAGACTGCTGCCTCTGCAGCTCCACCACCACATCTATGAAAACATGTATTCTTATATTGTTGGCAGAGCTGCCACAAGTATATGATAAACTAAAGGTGTATCACCTTTACAGCCTGTAGCAGCTTGTGTTGGCAATTTATAGGACATCATTACCTTATTGTTTTCCTATGGCTCTTTGCCCTTAGTATTTGGCCATAAATTGGCGCATGACTATACTTCTACTTGTTTGTCATGTTATTTTGTTATGATTTTTTTTTATTTGAATTCTCAATGAAGTTCTTTGATTTTCCTGAACTTTTGATTCCACCAATCATCATTTGTTTGTTTGCACTTTTACTGTATCTAATATATTTATCTAATCTCTTCCAACCCTCCTGTTTGGTAAAATGATTGAGCCTCTGCACGCAGAAAGCAAGAGTGGGTATTATCACACTGCATTAAACAGTCAGGTGTCCTTGCTCTGCATTGTTACAAGTAGAAATAATAGTAAAAACGAAAATACTTTGTGTATAACAGAAGTGTAAAAGCATACACACTTCAATTGCACATTGACAGTTTTAATGATAACTTAACATTTCAAGGTGGTGGGATGTTGAATTCTGCTCTGGCAGCACAGGGCACAGGGTAGGAAATAGCTTGGAACAGGGCACAATTGCATCACATTTTCCACATATCCATACTCACACTCATACTCACATAAGACCAAATCAGATCAATTATTTTATATTATTGTCCATAAAGAACCATAATATTCCAAACTACTTCAAAAAGCATAAACTTTATGAAGATGAATCAGGTGAATGATGCTTATGTCACAGCACTCAGATACAGATGTCAACAGTACACTGACAAAATTCAGTTAAGTGTCAGTGTCAGAAATACAGTATGTCAGTTCTTAGTTTTAATGTAGAATGCAAGAGCAACAAGGCTCAGCACAAACTTGATAGACAGACACAAGACAATATTACTATCAATGCAGTTAGGAACAGATTTTCTTACAAGCCTTGCCAATTATATAAAATCAAGATGGATCTCATGGTCCAGTCTGATGACATTTGCTGTGGACTTGTCATAAAATTCACTATATAAGTTATAAAATGAAATGCAATAGATGGCTTAAAGTTTAAAAAATGAAAATGGTCATTATCTTTGTGTAGGTGATATAGCTGAGTGGTAAGGTGCTTCTGACTTGTTTCCTACTTTCCTACTATCATCATCAAAGAATTTAAACTGACAATATTTGAAATGCAGAAATATGGAAGCAATTGTGCAGTACTTTTAAACCAACCTAAAAAAAATTACACTTTTTTGAAAAAGAAAGGATGCTGGACACAGAATCTGCATTTCAACATCAACAAATACAAGGCAGAAACAAACCTCAGTAATGATGGGACACAGAGTTGCACTCACAATGGACCACATAACAATCACCATTCAACTTAACAGTATATGTATGCAGTCCAGAATGAAACAAGAAAACTCTAAGAAAACCTACAGTTACTTGTAAAGAGCATAAAAACTTGGTAAATTAATTTAGGTACAGCAAAAACGCACCTATTATTAATTTACTGTTGTGTAACAATACCATAGTAAAGGTTCCTTTTGGTCCTAATAACAATTAAAAAACATCAATAAAATGGTTATTTATCTCTGCAATATGACCTACTCAAATAACTTCATTTTGGAATGATCCAAGGTAGCTTAGGTGAGACTGATTTATCTTACTAGATAGATAGATAGATAGATAGATAGATAGATAGATAGATAGATAGATAGATAGATAGATAGATAGATAGATAGATACTTTATTAATCCCCAAGGGGAAGTTGACATACTCCAGCAGCAGCATACTGATTAAACAATATTAATTAAATAGCAATAAAAGCACAGTGTAACTTAAAAAATGCAAGGTGGAGAGTGTGAGGTAGGTATAACAGTCTATAGGGGATATATGTTGTGTAGTGTTAATGTTTACCCCCCCGGGAAGAACTGAAGAGTCGCATAGTGTGGGGGAGGAACGATCTCCTCAGTCTGTCAGTGGAACAGGACAGTGACAACAATCTGTTGCTGAAGCTGCTCCTCTGTCTGAAGATGACACTGTTCAGTGGATGCATTGGATTCTTCATGATTGACAGGAGCCTGCTCAGTGTCTGTTGCTCTGCCACAGATGTCAAACTGTCCAGCTCCATGCCTACAATAGAGTCTGCCTTCCTCACCAGTTTGTCCAGGCGTGACGTGTCCCTCTTCTTTATGCTGCCTCCCCAGCACACCACTGCATAGAAGAATGTTCTGATAGAACATCTGCGGCATGTTATTGCAGATGTTGAAGGATTCCAGCCTTCAAAGGAAGTATAGTTGACTTTGTCCTCTCTTGCACAGAGCATCAGTATTGGCAGTCCAGTCCAATTTATCATCCAGCTGCACTCCCAGATATTTATAGGTCTGTACCCTCTGCACACAGTCACCACTGATAATCACAGGGTCCGGGAGGGGCCTGGGCCTCCTAAAATCCACCACCAGCTCCTTGGTTTTTCTGGTTTTCAGGTGTAGGTGGTTTGAGTCACACCATTTAACAAAGTCTTTGATTAGGTTCCTATACTCCTCCTCCTGCCCAATCCTGATAGAGCTCACGATAGCAGTGTCGTCAGCAAACCTTTGCACGTGGCAGGACTCAGAGTTGTCTTGGAAGTCCGATGTATATAGGCTGAACAGGACCGGAGAAAGCACAGTCCCCTGTGGCGCTCCTGTGCTGCTGACCACAATGTCAGACCTGCAGTTCCCGAGACACACATGCTGAGGTCTGTCTGTAAGACAGTCCACAATCCATGCCACCAGGTATGAATCTACTCCCATCTCTGTCAGCTTGTCCCTAAGGAGCAGAGGTTGGATGGTGTTAGAAGGTGCTAGAGAAGTCCAGAAACATAATTCTTACAGCACCACTGCCTCTGTCCAAGTGGGAGAGGGATTGGTGTAGCACATAGATGATGGCATCCTCCGCTCCCACCTTCTCCTGGTATGAGAACTGCAGAGGGGTGATACTACATACTTCAGTATAAAACCTGCGAATCCTTCCTCTCAAATAATTTAGAGATGAATAACCACTTTACCGATTCATTGTAAGTGTTATTAAGGTAAAAAGACGCCTTAGTTAAGGTCTTGTTACATAATTGTGAATGAGTAATAGATGCCTTTTTGCACCACCTAAAGTGTTACAAAAAAAGTCAAAACAGAAAGCACTCAGCAGCAAATTAAAATGAGATTCAAATATTTTGAAGTACCGAATGTACTCACTGCCCCATCATGACACTCATAAGTAAATATTAAGTAGTATTTCTTGGACAGATATGTTGAATGCAGTTTATCCCCTGCCAGGCAAGTAGTAATCCCCCTGTTGTCCCATGTGAAGTATGGTCTGTAATGTCCACAATTTTGAACACTGGTACTTAAAACTGGGCGCTTTGCAACAATACAATGTTTCTGCAAAATCAATCTGTATCCAGTCATTTGAGCACACAGTCTGGGGACAGACATACTACCATATGTCCAAAGACATACAACTTACGTTAACCAATGAGTCTAAATCGACCTGGTACGAGTGCAACTGTGAGTGTGTGTAAATAGGACCAAAGACAGACTGGCGCCTTGCCCAAGACTGATTCTAGCCTTGTGGCCAATACTGCATGCACTGGTTTCAGCCTTTTATTAACCTTGAATTTAATTAATTGGATTTGAAAATGTCATGTTATTTTATTATTAAATAAAGATGCTGGACCACATGACATACAAAATATTATTTCTATTCATGTCAAAATATTTTAATTAAAATGTTCCTCCTTATCTGAGGTGATAGGAAAGAGGGTACATCAGAGCACACTAAATGGTGGTACTGCCTCACAACTCCAAGTAACTCTCTTTACGTTTTGGCTTGCTCATGGTCTTTGCACAAATTGCACATTTTTTCTCTGTGTTGGCATTTAGTTTACTCTCATAAGGGTTTCTTCTAGCATCTTAAAGATGTGTAATGTTATATTAATTGACTAATGTAACTTGGTTTGTTAAAGCTAACTCCAACTATGTTTATATGAACCTGCATGGACCCAGAAAAGGCCAATGCCCACCACAACTGGATTTTGGATTAAGCAGGCTAGAAATTGAATGGAAGGAAAGTTATTGTATTCTTAAGAATTACTTCTGAATGCTTTGAAATCACATCTGTTTTTTTTTTTTTTGTCTGGCACCTCCTGGACATTGGCATGAGAAAATAATTTTGGATTTGTCTTGATGTCTAGTTATGCAGAACGTTGAGCTTCTTGGGGTTTTCCTATTTTTGGTTTCCTAGACCCAAACCTCTCTTATTTGAAGACCAGTTTTGGAGAAACATTGTGAAAGAAATTATACCCTTATGATAAAAAGTAAACCAATAGGTATGTGTCGTCAGCAAAAATAATCAGAAGGACTTGAACTTGTGCATGTCACATCAACCAAAAACAGGGGTTCACCCCCCAATGGGATAGGAGGGGACCATTGTTACTCCTTTTCACAAAACTTTGGAAAAATGAGTATTGATAATATAAGAATGTATATTTTTGCATATTTCATTTGCATATTAAATATTTTAATATTTGATTCTTTACTGGTGGTCCTGGCCCTCTAAGAAGGTTATCTATACTAATAAAAGGCAAAGCCCTCACTGACTGACTGACTGACTCACTCACTCACTCACTCACTCACTGACTCATCACTAATTCTCCAAGTTCCCGTGTGGGTAGAAGGCTGAAATTTGGCAGGCTCATTCCTTACAGCTTACTTACAAAAGTTGGGCAGGTTTCATTTCGAAATTCTACTTGTAATGGTCATAACTGGAAGCTATTTTTCTCCATATAATGTAATGGAGTTGCGTTGGATGGCCATGGGGGGCGGAGTTTCGTGTGACATCATCACGCCTCCTATGTAAGTACGTAGAGAACAAGGAAGACCTCCAAACAGCGCTAAACAAAAAACGCCATTTCACAATTGAGAAGGCAGAAAAAGATTATGAAGCAAGTGATGCATACAAGCGTATTCATAAATACAAGCATATTCATAAGTACAGCTACTGCGGAAACAAAGCACGGCGTGAACCGTAAGTTTATATTAAGTTTATAGACACACTCCCGCTGCCGTTTGTCATGCCTACGGCGAATGACGGTATTCGCCAGATAAAAGTTTACTGAGAAGACACGAGGTATAAACGAGACTATATATATATATATATATATATATATGTATATATATACATATATACACCCCGATCTACATAGGCTCAAATAGATAAACCACACGCCGTGGCGCAATGGTAGAGACTTCGCCTCTAGCGCCGAGGTTCGATTCCCGAGAGGGGGTACACTGAGTATGTACGCGCGCTTCCCGATTTATTTTACCTTCGCATCCCCTTGGTTTGAGACGTATGAAAAAATATGCGGTTAATGCAGAAAGACAGATCACCAATTGAAGCTTTATGAATAATGGATACTTTATTCGCCATCAATGATTGTTTTGGTAAAGCCATACTCAGTGTATTCATTAGATGAACGGTAAAAAGGTAAGAGCGAGGGGAGGGTGACTTATTGAGGCACGCAGGCAAAACCACAATAGCACGCGGGCTCGATGTAGTGTAGTGCGCGTCAACTCGATCTGAATTGCGCGATCACATTCGAAAAAATCTTTTCAAGTTCTGTTTAGTCCATATGTGTCAAACTCAAAGCCCGCGGGCCATATACGGCCCGGCGTATAATTATATCCGGCCCACGAGATCATTTTATATACTGTATTATTGTTATTAATGGCCCGGGGATATGAAGCGCTGGTAACACAATAAACTACAGATCCCATAATGCAGCGCTTCAGCTGCCTTGCCGAACACTTACCGCGTTAATCAAGTCTAGCTTATGATGCTGCAAGTTATTGCGAAGCTAGCCCACACGATGTTCATATTTGAATTTGTATAATTTTGACAGGATATATTTTTATGGAGAGCAAAATCTTTTGGGATATTTAAAATTGAAGTTTATTTTTTATATAAAATTACATAAGAGTAAAGAAATTTGAATGTTTGTTCTTTTAACATTTACTTTATTTCTAACTTGTATAATTTAGACAGGATATATTTTTATGGAGAGCAAAATATTATAAGTTGTTTAAGGTTTGAGTTGATTTATTCAGGAATAATATTCCTGCCTGTTTTTACCATTCCTACCAAAGATATTTCTGTCGACTAAACAAAAATTCCTTCTATTTAAAATTTAAATAGAACTTGAACAAATACGATAGTTCATAATATCCACGCAGACTTGCACGTAAGAGCGGGAGTTATCCATTTTAACAAGCAGCGTCTTGCACTGATACGAAATAGCTGTGTGTGTGTATATATATGTAGATATATATGTTTATATATGTGTGTGTGTATGTATATATATATATGTATTTGTGTGTATGTGTGTGTGTGTATGTATATGTATAAATGTAGATATATATATGTATGTGTATATGTGTGTGTATATATATGTGTATATGTATAGATATGTTTATGTGTGTGTAAATATATATATATATATATATGACAGCAACACTCATCACTCACAACAGTGACAAAACAATTACATTGACAATCATGTTACGTTATTTTAAATGTTTCCTTTTCTTTTTCATTGCTTCTTTAACACACTACTTCTCCGCTGCGAAGCGCGGGTATTTTGCTAGTGTTAAATAATTGCTTGCACTTGCACTATTTACTTTTAGGCTTATGAACATCATCTCATTTTGTTGGTGGAATATTATGCAATCTCTTGGCGCAGAGACATGTCATTCTTGACAACTACAGTTGGTGATCTCATTGCCAGAGTCTGTCATACATGAGCAGCAATTGCAGGACATGACAAATTACAAGACTCCATGATTTCTTTCCGGTACTTTGTCATTTTATTTATTAAAATAAAAATGTAATTTTAAATATTGCATGCTCACCCCTTTTTCTGACAGCCAATAATGTGCTGCCTGTCAGCACTAGTGTGGTTCAAAGACTTTTTGGGTATGGAGAGATCAGCTGCAATATAGGCAGTTTTTTTATTCTTTTTCCAATCTGTCATGTTATGGCAGACATAAATCATCATGCAGAGATTCCTCTTTTGTGCTTGAGAGGTCCAAAATAACCACACTCCTTATTCCTAGTTGCATTACATACTGTACATTGTGCTTCCGGCTGAGAGCGCTTTGATTCAAAACTCTATCACACACAGATCCTGCTCTATCTCTCCACTATGATTTAGGGCCAAACCAAACCGGTTTGCAGCGAGTTACAGACCAGTGGCCAAGTTTCTGGGTACGTCAGACTACATGACTAGAAGTTATGGGACAGCGTGACCATCTCCAACTCAGTAAGATTGTACAAGTCAAATCTGCAAATAAAAAAATCGCTGGAAAAGTCATGTAATGTGACATGGCACTTGTCTGGTAGAATTTCAAGGACAGAGCTCCACATTAAAACTTTGCCAGGTTGTTTCTGGTAATTGACAACCAATTCTTGGGTTTGCACTGATTTTTCAGAAAAGGAAATGAAATTGTCATTTTTTGCTAATTATATACAATTGGTAGATCTGCACATAATGTGCTGAAAACACACGTACTAAACTTCTGGCATACCTTTATGCAGGTAAAGCAAATTAGAAAAAAATCTGTAACAACCAGCCACTGTGCAAAGTTGTGTGAGCCAGTTGTGCATTTGACAGGAAAGTGAAGTCTTCTTGAGTTCTGCGTTAATGTCCCTGTCTTGTAATCAGAGCGACCACAGTATCTTAGAACTTGAGGGACTGAAAAATCCACACAGAAAATGAGGCCTCTACATGTCTGCTGTGTTGAAGTAAGCTAAAGTGTGAAAAAATAAAAGACATAACTGCAGAAAAAAAGTCCAGAAAAAAGTCAGATGTGATGGAACTAAAGCAGACTTTTGACCCTAAACATTTGATAGATATTTAAGCTTACATCACAAAGCAGCATACAATGACTTTAAAGAACTTTCATTACATAAGTAAAAACAGCATTCTTTTTACATATTGGTCCAATTTTTTTGATACTTCAAAGTACTGCAACATTAATACAATTAAACGAACACTAATATACATATTTTACCAGGAATATTTATTTTTATAGGAATAAAAGATAAATGGATATGTATGGAACCCAATAAAGAAAATAAACAAAAGAAATGCTTCTGAATACAATAGAAAGAAAAAGGAAGAACAAAAAAAGAAGATGTAAATCATAAGGTGAGCAGGCAGATGGCATGCACAAACAACTTGGGAGATAAATTCCTGTAAGTCCTCTGTTGGTAGTTCATACAAAAAAACTGCAGGAGAGTTTGAATTGAGTTTTACACTCAGAGTTGCTCTATAGCATTGCAAATGCAAACCTACCTATTAGAATCAACAGTACCTAGAAGTGAACAACCAATGCAAGTTCAACTAACATCATTCAATTTTGTTTGGTTATTTGTGATTGTGCTTTACTTTAAACTGAACTATACAGAGGACCATTGCATGTGTTTATTTACATGATGTTTGCTATATAGAATGCGTAGATATGTACAATGAATCTATTAAAATATTACATTGTATGATGCTCAAATTATTAAAATTACTGATAATTTTCACAACCTGTAAGAAATCACTCTATCGTTTCATGCTGTTGTGATCTAGGGCTTTGTGCTCTTCAGAAGGCAGAATGCTGTTAGAAGTATGAAAACTTTTTCACTTTGCTGGGTTAAAAAAGTCTTCATTAAGAAGGTTATTTTAATTTGCTTGTGCACAGTATTTACAGGAAATATTATAAAACAGACTGCCATTTTGAAAGTAGTAATTTTGCACCTGGTGTAAGAAGACCAAAATTTGAAAGAGACAGAATGGATGAGCAAGCAAGCAAGCACGCAGGGAGTTGCCAATTAACTTTTGAAGAATCTGTAAATAACATGAAAATAACCTCTGTACTGGTCGTTTTAGTTAAGTTTTTAATTGAGGGCCAACATTCTGACTTTTTCCCGATTGACATGTTAAATGAGTATGTTTCAGATTAAAGTGCTGTAAAGTACCAATTAAAACAAACTAAGAAGAATTTATTTTGGATAATAAAATATTTTTAAAATGTGTTTATGTTACAGTTACTAAACTGATGTACTACTGCATTACAATCTTAATTGCTCAAAATTTAAGATTTTAAAAATGGCAACCATATTTTCAGTTTAGGTCACCAAAAGCAGATACCTTTTAAAAGTTAGTGTTTAGCCCACAAGGAAAAGCGAGCTGCTGAGACACAGCAAGCACGACTCTGCAGGTTTCATTATTTTGGCATTAGGAGTGACTGTAAAATTATTGCAAGGGGAAAGATATGAAAAATATACTGAGTGAAGTTAACCTCTCTTGGGAGAAACCTGAAATTGTAAAATAATATGTAATTGAAATCACAAAGAATGTTCATCTAATTTAAGTTTGAGAAATTTCAAAATATATTAATACATTTCAATGGGAGGTTTGAAAGTTTCAAAATTTTGTACAACACACTGTATTCAAGATATCTTACTTAAAATTGATACCTTCTGCCAGATTTTCTTGAAGTGTGTAAATTTAAACAAAATCAACCCACAGCAGATGCTTCTTATGTTACACACCAACACAGCAGAAAAAGGAAAAAAAAATGATAAAATATCAATGCATCTACAGCAGAATGCAGCAATCATAGGTCCCCCAACAAAATTATTTTGTTAAGCTAGATAGCTATCTGGGCAGTTAAATGTTTATTATACTGTAGAATATTCATGAGCAAATACATACAAGTAAACATTAATACAATAAAAACATAAAAGGAATGTGTGATTTTTAAGCTTAGACTGTACTTTGTGTGGCCTGTCTTAAAATTCAAACTGAATCAATATGATTTGGTTCACTGGTGCATTATCCCCTCCCCCCCGAACTAATACCACGCCCCACCCCCCATACCTCCATGGCCTGTGGATAATTCTTCCAATTTTCTTGCTGGCTTTGCCATACCTTTTCTAAATTAGTTTCTTTTTGTTCTTTTCCAAGTGATCCCTCATAGCTTTAATTATGTTGAGGTTAGAGCTCAGAGGTGTACAATCCAACACTGTTTATATTCAATCTGAAGACTTCAGCATCTGTGTCGTGTTGTGAAGAAGTATTTGCCCTTTTTCTAACATCCTTTGTTTTTGAATATTATGCACATTGAATACTCTTAGAGCATGAAACAAAACACTATTAGAAAAAAAAACTCCTAGCTGAACACACCATACAGTTTTTAAGTCATTGGTTTCTTTATTCAGTGAACAAAGTTATCCAACATTACTATCGCCCATGTAAAACTTTTCCCATAGTTTTAATACTTGGTTGCAGCAACTTTTGCAACAATATTTGCAACTAAACGCTTCCTATAATTTGACCTCAATCCTGTAAATCAGGTCAGGCCATAGCATCTCTATTGGGTCCAAATAAGGACTTTAGCTACGCCAATCCAAAACTTTAAATATAAACTTGTTTTTGATCATCGTCCTGCTACATATACCAATTATGCTTCAGCTTCAGATCTCAGACAGAAAAATGGACATTCTCCTAAGTAATATTCTGGTAAAGTGCAGAATTCATGGTTCTTTTATAAACAGCAAATCTTCTGGATCCCGAGACACCACAGCATCCCACACAATCACACTATCAACCCATATACTTTATTTCAGATATGATGTTCTTACTGTCAAAAACTGATGTTACTCTAGGATAAAAGATGTCTCCAACGTGCCATTTTCCCCATAAATCCCATTTTTACTCAACCTCCTCCTTATCACACTGCCATGAACACTGACCTTTTCTGATCCTAAAGAGGTCTGTATTTCTTTGCATGTTCTTCTGGTATCCTCTGTGAAATCTTGAAGGAGTCATAGCTGTGCCCTTGGGGTAAATTTGGAACACCAAATTTGTCCGTTCAAAATGTTCTCTATTTGGACATAATAGCTCTAACTCTAGTGCAGTGAAGTGCCAGAACCTTAGAAATAAATGTTGAATTATTTCTGGCTTGGTAAGTTTTAGCATTCTTTTTCCTTGTCTCTTATTCCCTTAGATAGAGGAACTGTGTTCTTCTAGGAACTTTGAGGCAATACTTCACTCTCATGGTATGCGGTATGGGTATTTTTACCCATAGGTATCAAGCTGTTAAAGTGGTCCAAAAATTCATTTTACCCAAAGGGATTATGCCAAAGCAAATCAGTCTATATTTCCCAGAAGTCAACATTCTATTTTAACAATACTGTATCTCCTCCACTGGTGGTGGAAATGAATACTACAACAAAGCTGCCACTATGCTTCATGAAAGGCAAACAAACATCAATTTACTTCTCACCAAAACTTCAAATGCACTGCCACCTTTATAAAACGAAAATTTCAAACTTGGACTCATTGCTCCATAAGACTTTATTGCATTAGTTTTAGCTCTATGCTTTATGGTATTTCATGTACTTTAATCTCTTCTGCTAGATACCTTTCCACAAAAATAGTTCTCTTAGGTACATTACACAACTTCTAGTTGGAGGGGATGTCAAACTTGGTGAATTGATTATCTTGTCTCCATGAGGTTGTCAGATTACAGAGTTATGAATCACAGGAGATAAATTACACAACTCTATCATGATTTTCCAAAATGGTTTCAAACTTCCAAAGTATTGCAAGCTTGCCATATGCTAACAGCCAATTAACACACTTCCTGACAGCACCAGTGTTTTATGAAGGCTTTCCAGATGGGATATTTTCAGCGCACAATCTAGGCCCATTTTTTTTTTTTTTTTAAATCCTTCTTTGTTTCTGGCATAGTATGATAAACACAAGAAATTAGACAAGGTAGCCTGTCTTCTGTTAAAGTGGCACAAAAAAAAAAAAAAAACACCAGTGTTTCTTCGTCCTTGTGGATGCATTCGATACACTGCATTTCCAGGCGAGTGCCCATACGTTGGCAGTTCTCTCAGTTGAACACACACTGGCCCAACATAAGGCTTAACACTAGAATTCCTGAAGCCTACGAAAAGAGCCTCCTCTTTTTGATCAACACAGGCATGCTCACAAAGCAAAGTACATGTGTACTGAAGTGACTTTAGCTGCAGGTGGAAGCTCCTGTCACACCCTACGCAACTGTGTTTGATCTTATTCAGGAAAAGATCAAGTCGCCCCACGGGAAAAAGACTTTCCGAGACTAAGGTCATAAAGCTTATGAAACCGTTTCTGCACAAAGGCAGAACCGTAACAACAGTTGCGTACAGCTAAAGTCACTTCAGTACAGATGTACTTTGCCAGCATGCCCGTGTCGATCAAACAGAGGAAGTTCTGTAGTCTACTTGTGACTTTACGCTGTAGGAAGATAAGTAAATAAATCAAGGTAAATAACATTCAATCATTTCTCCTGATCGAGTGCTCCATCGTAGATAAGGGATGCTCTAACGATAAAGGTGTACGAGGGTGTGAGATACAAAAAAAAAAAAAAAAAAAAAAAAAAATCAGTGCAAACGTTGCGAATAGTTTGGGTATTACCGTAGGCACAACAGACAGAGTGAGGTTAGGAGTACGCACGGACACAGTGGATTGCCGCACCCATATAGAAACAAAAGGACATGTGCTCCATGGTTACTCTCGCAGGTGGGCATTAGCATATCATAATCTATTAGAGCAATAGTGTGAGTTTTCTGCATTTGACTTATACGACTGACATTATAAAATACCAGAAATTATATGGTAAAATCAAGTCCTGACTTATACGCGGGAGACCTTATCCGCGAGTATATACGGTATAAAGGTTTTTATATAAAGACCATCATAAAACATAATACCAAACAGGACTTTGCAAAATACCTTGGCAAGCTCTGT
This sequence comes from Polypterus bichir lapradei, assembly GCA_026402145.1. NCBI lineage: Eukaryota > Metazoa > Chordata > Cladistia > Polypteriformes > Polypteridae > Polypterus > Polypterus bichir. The sequence goes on along the minus strand of JANRMT010062848.1, from coordinate 18,225,464 downwards.
AATCCCTGCTTTTTCTCTGAAGGAAACGTGTGGGGCAGACTGACTGGCAGGATGACGCCTGACCTGTTGCTGCATCCAAACGGTGTCATCTTTCATCTTTACACCTGGTGCAGCTGTGTTGTTCTTATATGTGAGTGGACGTTTCTTGCAGGGAGGGCTTCTGTTCTCTTTCTCCGATGTAGAACCCTCATCCTCATCAGAGTTCACATCTGTTATAGCACATCTTCATTTGAAAACAGCAGCTGTCAGATCTGGGCAAGCGTGAACGTGACTAAGAGAATAAAACTGAATTAAAAAAATAAATAAAATTTAAAAAAAAAACCCTAACGTTTACAAGCACCATAAATTTACACCGGCTGTTACAGACTCAAATCAAATGTATATTTTTATTGTACAATAGTAACAATAAGAGCAGCTTCTACTCAAAATGGTAATTCTGGAGGGCGGCTGGACACGATCCCAGTACCTGATTGTGAGTCAGCAGTTCTTATCCCTGCACCACTCAGGAGATCGTATCCATGTAGTATCCTAACTCAATTTCTTTTTCTTCAGTTATATTCTTGAATAAAAGTGCACTTGTTTTGTTATACGTGTACCTTTTGTGAAAGTGTTTATTTGATAGTTGGAGTGTATAATGTGTGGAGACTGTGTGAAGTCCAAGTCAAAGTAGTTGTAGTACTACAACATGAATAGTTTCTACTGTACATATTTTAGGTATTTGTTCAACATTTCTTGCGTTTCTCGCATTTCCTGTCATCCAATCATTGTAGACATGTAACACACATGAAATGCAGTGTTCCAAATAACGATATATTATTTACCCTATGCAACTCACAGGACCTCACATGCAGATAAAGAAGACTTGAGCTGGGAGAACTTTTTGTCAGAGATGAGCTTGGGGGGAATATGGGATAACAGGCTGCTTGCTAGTTATGCTGATTGACACATTTACAAAACAAAAAGACACTGATGGGAAGGTGCGAATGGATTTAAGGTGGGCTGGGAATACAAGTTTTTTCGTAGGCTTCAGGAATTCTAGTGTTAAGGGAAAAAAAATCTGATTTAGTTAGACCAAGACACAGACTATTCTGAGTAACTGGGGATGTCAAACCACACAACTGTATACATGAGAGCACACCACAACTTGCTAAAATTATGTAAGAGAAGTCTGCAGCTGAAAAAAATCACCAGAAAACTCATGTAGTGTGACAGTGTCTGAAGACTACTTTTGAGCTAGATGCTGCTGCCAGGTACTAGCACTAGGTTTCCTCAGATGTAGATAGATTTTATGATCTTCCTTTGCGTTTTCCATCTTCATCTTGCCCAATTTCTTCAAATTCTGTTTTAGAAACTTGAACAGCACATCTTGAAAATATGATTTGGTGTGCACCACCGCTGACTATTGCCTTGTTTATACAAGAATATCATAAAATGATATTCTTGTATAAACCGTGAAAGTGAAGTGTGTAGGCTGAAGTCATTCCCAAGCCTCTACTAGAAGTCCAGTATTTGTGTTTTTTTGTTAAACTGCACTACTAGTAGTACACCTGGTTCAGCTAATCACTACCTTAAGACTGCATTTGATGGAATTTAAGAAATACATGGAATGGCTGTGGTGCGTCAAGGACATTATAGTTTTAGCACTCTCACAAAGTATCATCAGGTTTTTGGAAAACACTACACTATTTTCATTGTATTAACATTAATTTGTATTTATTGAAATGTCTAGTGCTTGAAGAAGCAAACAAACACTGCCCAGATAAACCACTTTTAAAGTAATTTACTTGGACACCCTAAGATTTTTACTCAGTACCCTTCAATTGCTCTGTCCTGGGTATGACATTAACCTGCATCCAGCCTTGTAAGCAGGTCCTCCAACTTTGAACTCCGTTCAAACTAGTGCGATGCAGAGGTGTCAACCATAGCACGGCTCTACTCTGGGTCCTAATTTGGGATCCTGAAAGTGGTTCGGTGTGTGGTGGGTGCTGCAACGTGCTTATCAGTGCATGCTCCCAAACAACCAACTTGTGTACATCATGTGCTCTTGTAGAAATGCATCATTATAGATTACTTTACAGGACTAACACAAATACAAGATATCTAATACTCAAACCTAACAAAACACAGAATGCAAGGGTAAAGGTGCTTTCTTATGAAAGTCAAAAAACTAGAGAGATTAAAACCATTTGCAGTACAAAACACAAAATTGTGTATATCACAATAGAAGGAATAGTGAACTTGTTTCATACCTCTATTCTGTTTTAACAACATCTGATAAAATCAGCAGGCTAACAAAAACATAATTTTAGAGCACAAATAAATACAAAAACACCTTTAAAAAGCCTTAAAATTGTTTCAAAATGAAAAACAATTAAAATCAATTAAAAACTGTGACTGTTTTACATTATTGAAAATATTTCACAAATAAAAAGGGGATGAAAAAATCCCTCTACCTCCATCAAAAAAATCAAGGTAAACGGGAACATATACCATTGTCTTTTCTGTATTATTAACATAACAATAACACTGTTTTTTAGGTCTGGTCTTTCTCAAAAATGAAATAAATGCAAGCCTGCTTTTATTCAATTTCTGAAAGAAAACACAAAACCGGAAAAAGTCAGAAAATCATCAAAGACTTGCAATTGTCAGCAAATCAGGCAAGATGCATCTAATTATTCTACAAAACAACTCTTGAAAACGAGTTATCGATTTGTTGCAACAAAAATAGCGTCAAAACACACAATATTCCACAGAAAATCAGAGAAAAAAAATTTTTTATTAAGCGCCAACTTGTAAAGAAAAATAAAATTGTCACTAACCTTACTGTGAGGTAACACCTGCCAAAAAACATCATTGTTCTTTTCTGCAAAGAAGACCTGCACGCATTCGCGCTTAAGCTTGTTATCGAAACGCATTTCAATCTACTGCATTTTATATAACTAGGCATATAACATTTAAATCTTCACTGAATTCTCTATAACAATTACTGGATAAATCTGATTTTGACTTTATTGAAATTGCCAACAGAAACTTCAATTTTAAGAGACATAATGCAAACACCTGTATCGTTGTTTCCTCCGTAGACGAACAATTGTTTAAATCTATACAAGAGAAAAGCGAACTGATCCAACACAAATAAGCGTTCAGCATCTCATTTTCACTAGTATGTTTAACTCAAACTAATGACATCACCAACAGTCCAACAGAAACTGATTCCCCACCCATGACTGAAATCCTGCTTCGATAACAAAGCCTTTTAACAATTTTGTACACTACTACATGATGAAGTCCAAGACCTAACACACACCGCTATTTCAATGCACTGACCGAACGTTAAAAGGTTACAGATAAGGTCTTCGTTTGTGAAGTCCTAAAAACTGCGAGATCTAGCATTTCCGTCAGGTGACATTAGATCATATTCTATACGAGGAGCTGCATGCATGAAAACGTGACTGTGAAGCGCCAGAGCATAACACATCTATTTAAAATCGCGGCACGCCGTCGGTGAAGCGAGCGTACCGTCTCCTACCAGCCCAGCCTCGTCGGTGCCCAGAGTCCAATGGAATGTCCACGCACAACCATCCGAAAATATGTCACCCGTCGCCTTCAGGCGACACGCGAGACTCTAGCGCCTCACTCACCTCTCCAGACAAAGGAGAGACCACCTGTCCCCGGCGCGCCGTCATTCAGGCTTTCTGAAGCTCTACCTCCTGATGAATCAGCATGTCTGCCCGGCTGAAAAAGCCCGACTCATTTCTGTACATATTCGGTCAGGCGCACAGCGTCCAACGTGAGACAGCGCAAACACGCGGGCCGGCGGCTTCTCTCCCGCGCCTCACCTCTGCTGTACTCTCAGCGTGTTCTACAAACCCGGTCTCTTTGTTAGTAACCAAATGTCGCACACTTGCCGTGCTTGTCTACTGACCAGATGAATCAGCATGTATGCCCCTTTAATATAGCACTGTCACACCCCAACATTTACACACGCCAGATACACGCAGCGGAGGGGGTAAATTGAGTGAGGCAAAGGCGTGCACACTCAGCAAAATAACAGCAGCCTCAAACGTGTCGCGAAATTTACAAATAAGCTCTCATCTTGGCTCACCGTACTCCGTAGATGGGCTTGACTCAGGGTCGCCGCTGTCACTCTTCGTGGTTCAAGGGGCGCTCCCTGTAGTCCGAGGTGGGGAAATAGTAAAAAAAAGAAAAAAAAAAGAAAAATAAAAAACCCACTCCCTCGTCTTCTCCTTGTTGATCCCTTTCTCTTGTGCCCGAGCCAGACGTCATATGATGTTTGGTCACGTGGTTTCATTCATGAAGGATCTACGCAACTGGCAAAAAATCTTAAAGGGGCAGATCGTTTCTACTGTTTTGCCTTTTTTTCGCGAAAGAACTCCTGTCTCCCACATGTTACACAACAAACTCTTAAAGAGGCAGTTCCTTGCATCCTTGCCACCTGTCGCCCTGGACATAATGGGCCATACTTGCGGCCGCAGTTTACGGTCAATTCGCCGCAACCATCCACACTTTTCAGATATAAAACGATACGTAACAGGAAATTTTGTAATCTACGCAAAGCATTTAAAAATCCAAACTATGTCAAGACGTTGTGTAGACGTTTTGCAAAGAAGAAATCGGAAAACTGGAGGCGGTCGAGACGTGTTGGTGAAGATCAACAAAAAAAGAACTGAAACTGTTGAAAACTGTTGAAAAGGGGAAAAAAACATATAAACACTAAAAGCATATCGAAAAACTGGACTGGACATATTCTATCAAGATAAACTGTTCTTGAAACATAAATAGAGAGGGGAAAGTCAAGAAAGACCAAGAATGATGTTGTTAGATTGCATTATACGAAATAAGTACGCTTTTCGTGATAACTTGCCATAAGCCAGAGAGCCACCTACTACGGACAGAAAAGGGGGCCACAAAAGTAATGTCAATGGCATCGAGTCATGAGCCCTATGGCACCATAATTAAAAGATTGGGTTCAGAATAAAATAATGGTTCAGAGATTTGAAATGTTAGCCATTCTTACTACTTTAAGGAATTTATTTTCAGCCAAGATAATATATTATGTTTCCTTTTTATTTGTCCTGACGCACTGTATTTCAAACATTTTTCTTTTGTTTTCTGCTATCTTTAAAAAGTCTGATTTAGCATTAGCTGCCTTAATTTAGAGTGTTCATAAGAAATGTAATGATTTAATTAATGATTTGAAATATTAAAACTATCAATTTTAAAGTCAAAATATTTTTGATTGTAATATAAATTTATTATTTAGTACCCTCTGATAGAGGTTAATAGAGAACTGGATCCATAGTAAAGGGTCAAAAATCAAAAACAGCATAATATTCATAATTGCTGGCATTGCAATAGCCTAAAATGATACACCCCATGCATATGTTTGAAACTTATCATTTATAGCAAAATACCTGCGCTTCGCAACGGAGAAGTAGTGTGTTAAAGAAGTAATGAAAAAGAAAAGGAAACATTTTGAAAATAACGTAACATGATTGTCAATGTAATTGTTTTGTCACTGTTGTGAGTGATGAGTGTTGCTGTCATATATATATATATATACACACACACACATATAAACATATATATATACATATCCATACATATACACATATACACATATATATATACACACATATATACATACATATATATATATACTAGCAGAATACCCGCGCTTCGCAGCGGAGAAGTAGTGTGTTAAAGAAGGTATGAAAAAGAAAAGGAAAAATTTTAAAAATAACGTAACATGATTGTTAATGTAATTGTTTTGTCATTGATATGAGTGTTGTTCCCATATCTATATATATCTATATCTATAT
>JANRMT010062848.1:18201450-18219521 GCA_026402145.1 Polypterus bichir lapradei | reverse complement strand
CATAAAAATATATCCTGTCAAAATTATACAAATTCAAATATGAACATGCTGCATAACAAAACCTGGAAATATAAATAAAATGTGTTCCTTTCAGCAATAACAAATCAAATCATTCAGTTGTCTTTGCTCATATGTCATTTTAGAGCTGGACGCCTGGCATCTTTTTTTTGGCAACAAGTTCGTTTATGTTTGGTGTGAGGTTCTGTGTTGTGGAGATTCTCAGGATGGACTGCAGGTGCTCATTAGTGAGGCGACTCCTGTGTGCTGTTTTGTTAGTCTTTATCACTGAGAAGAGCTTCTCACACAGATATGTGCTACCAAACATGCACAAGGTTCGAGCCGCATGTAGACGGACTTTTTTTGTTCTTCAAAGTCACCAAAGCGCCGTGCGCTCAGTTTATCAGCAAAGTGCGTATTTGGGAACACCGTAGTGACGACTTGGTTCAACATTACTTGGCAACAGGGAAAGTGGGGCAAGTTGCACTGGTGCATTTGTGTCTCCCATAAAAGCAGCTTCACTTGAAATCACTTTGTGATTGTGCACGGGTAAAAACGTCCGCTGAAGTGTCAGATTCTTATTTAATTCTTCTGCTTTCTGTATCTTCTGCATTGCATTCAGGTCTTTCAGGTTACCCTGATGTTTTGTCTCATAGTGCCGTCTTAGATTAAATTCTGTAATTACAGCCACATTAGCTCCACAAATGAGACACACGGGTTTAACGGCAATGTCAGTAAACATAGAGCCTTTAAAAACCGATGGGAGGCTGAGTATATTTTCAGAATCAACTTTTCTCTTAAGCATCGTGTGGGCTAGCTTCGCAATAACTTGCAAGCTAGACTTGATTAACGCGGTAAGTGTTCGGCAAGGCAGCTGAAGCGCTGCATTATGGGATCTGTAGTTTATTGTGTTACCAGCGCTTCATATACCTGGGCCATTAATAACAATAATACAGTATATAAAATGATCTCGCGGGCCGGATATAATTACACGCCGGGCCGGATGTGGCCCGTGGCCCTTGAGTTTGACACATATGGACTAAATAGAACTTGAAAAGATATATTTTTTCGTACATCGAGCCCGCGTGCTAATGTGGTTTTGCCTGCATGCCTCAATAAGTGACCCTCCCCTCGCTCTTACTTTTTTACCGTTCATCTAATGAATACACTGAGTATGGCTTTACCAAAACAATCATTGATTGCGAATAAAGTATTCATTATTCGAGTATGTAGATCGGGGTATATATATACACGTTTCTTACTGCATCAATAAACAGCTCGTCTTCTTCTTTATCTGAGACCTGACACACTGCATGCACGGGTTTTTTTTTTTTTTAACACTGTCTTCCTTTAGCGGGACATTCACTTTTTCCACCGTGTGCTTTGTTTCTGCAGTAGCTGCAGTTATGAATAATATGTTTGTATGTATCAGACGCTTCATATTTTTTTGCTGCCTTTTCAATTGTGTAATTCGGTTTTTGTTCAGCGCTCTTCGGAACTGTTGCTTTTTGTCTGTGCACTGCGTCAGTTCACGTGAGCTGCTCGGTGTACATGCATCGAAGGTTCCCAGCTGTGCTGTTGCCATGTCGTGCTATGTCCATGGCTGTATCTAATGCTACCGAAGTCCCGGTACTTAAAACTTTCTCTCGCAGTTTCGCTGAGTTTGTGCCAAACACCACCCTGACCATCTCATCTTCCTCTGCATAAGCACAGTCCTTCACCCGTGAATATTTACCCGTGGCAGTTTGCTATTGGATTGCCGCTGACTGACGGCCTTATATGGGCAGGCACTAAATTACAAACGCCAGCGGCAGCCTGTCTATGAACTTAATTTAAAGTGTAGGTTTACACTGTGCTTTGTTTCCGAAGTAGCAGAACTCATGAATATGGTTGTATATATCACTCGCTCGCTTCTTATTGTTTCGCTGCCTTCTCAATTATATAATGCATGTTTTCTAAAGCGCTTTTTGGGCCTCTTCCTGGTTTTCTACGTACTGCGTGATTACGTAGGAGGCGTGATGATGTCAGACGAAACTCCGCCCCCACGGGTTTCAAGCTCATCTCCATTATAGTAAATGGAGAAAAACAGCTTCCAGTTATGACCATTACGCGTAGAATTTCGAAATGAAACCTGCCCAACTTTTGTAGGGAAGCTGTAAGGAATAAGCCTGCCAAATTTCAGCCTTCTACCTACACGGGAAGTTGGAGAATTAGTGATCAGTCAGTCAGTCAGTCAGTCAGTGAGTGAGGGCTTTGCCGTTTATTAGTATAGATGAAGATGAAGCTGGGAAACAAGCTCCTTAAATATAGCGCGGTGACTCTGTGTATAAAGTAAATAAATGTGTACTCAGGATTTCTGTTATATTTTACAACAACCTCATGGCTACTTTATATGCACATTGTTGTGATTTACGATTTCCCTGACACTATTTTCTGCCAAATCTCCACAATGATCTGATATTCATCATAACTGGATGCAGCCCTCAATTTTAGCTTGAGACTTCAACAGAGGTATTAACTCTCCAAGTACTTCTTTAAAAATAAATATATGTTAAAAGAAATTTGAATTACAGCTAGCCAAAGAATCTCACCAACCAACAAATAAGTGTATCCCATAGATCAACATACATTTTTTTTCATCACTTGAGTTGGAATCTGCTATCTCTGAAGGATGTTTTAGCCTCCATAAGCCTGTTTTCATTTCAGTTTTTAAATATGTGTAAATAACAACAGCAACATTTATTTATATAGCACATTTTCATAAAAATGATGTAGCTCAAAGTGCTTTACAGAATGAAGAAAGAGAAAAAATACAAAATGAAGAAAATAAAATTAGGCAATACTAATTAACATAGAATAAATGAAAGGTCCGATGGCCAGGGAGGACAGAAAAAACAAAAAAAAAGCTCCAGACAATTGAAGAAAAAAATATCTGCAGGGGTTCCGTGGCCATGAGACCGCCGGCCCCCTCTAGGCATTCTACCTAACATAAATTACCTCAATCAGTCCTCATTGTATTCAGAGTTCACATGGAAGAACTTGATGATGGTCATGTGGACTTCTGGCCTTTAATCCATCAATGTAGGGACATCACGGTGCTTTAATCAGGTGATGGTGGCACAGATCACCACCACAGAAAACCGAAAAAAGAACAGCAGAGAAAGTAGGGGTTAGTATGGATTTTGGAGCCACCATAAATCATAATTAATTGAGTATACAGAGCATCAGGATTAAACTAAAATGAAGCTATGAGAAAGCCATGTTAAATGAATGTACTTTTAGCAGTTTTTTAAAGTTCTCCACCATATTAGCCTGGCGAATTCCTATTGGCAAGGTATTCGAGATTTTAGGTGCATAACAGCAGAAGGCCGCCTCACCACTTCTTTTAAGTTTTGCTCTCGAAATAATAAGCAAGACACTCATTTGAAGATCTAAGGTTACGATTTGGAGTGTAAGGTAAAAGACATTCTGAAATATAGGATGGAGCGAGATTATTTAAGGCTTTGTAAACCATAATCAGTATTTTAAAGTCAATTCTAAATGACACAGGTAACCAATGTAGTGACGTCAAAACTGGAGAGACGTGCTCGGATTTTCTTTCCCTAGTTAAGATTCTAGCAGCTGCATTCTGCACTAGTTGCAATCGATTGATGTTGATTGATGGTGTTAAAAGCATATTTTTTTTATTATTGTACGTGAAATTGCATTCTACTATTCATCTTTGGTTTAAGTATGATTCACTGTTAAAAGAATACTTAACATTTTAATACACAAAATTCTGATAAATAACTCTTTGATGCAGTGACTGAAATTTAAAAATGTTCCAACTTTCAAAATTATCAAATAAATCTCTGAATATACTTGTTAGGACCATGCATGCATTGTCTTACTTCTGGTTGTGTTTTTCTGGACTAAACCTGATTCATTAAGTTGTTTTTTTTTTTTCATTGCACTATATTGTCTTCACAGCCTTTTCATCAATTAGATTTTGACAGAGAATTTGGCTCATATAATTCAAAGAAGTAAACTGGAGCAGTGTTTTTCTTGAGTTTTATCTTGTCTGTGATTTAATTAAAATTTCAATTAACTTTAGTGAGTTGCATTATGGTATACATTGAACAATATTTAATGATAAGCTTTCCTTTTTTTAACTATTTAATATGAACAACTGAGTCTGCAAAAAAATTGAATTAAATTTAGTTTTAGGCGCAAGCATAAACAAATAAAAATAGTATGTTTAAAAGTTAATCTACATTGACTTCCTTTGTAACAGTTTGAGTACGTATTTTAAAATAAGTGTGAAAAAGGGAAATATTCTTAAAAAAATAATTATTTGTTGATTTATTGCATATGTAATTTCTCAAAACCTCTTAATCCAATTTGAGGACTAAGGGGGTGTTGAGTCCATACTGGCAGCACAGGGTGCAATTTAGGAAATACTTGATACAGTATTAATGTTGTTTTTGTTGACAAAATTTTTATTTGGTTTGTAAAATTTAAAGTCCTATAGTAATTGAGTCATTTAGTAAATCTGAATTATGAACATTTAAAATATTAAATCAAAGTACTTCATATTTACATTATTAAGGCATGCATTTAAGATATATCTTTTTATATTGTGACATATCATCAAGAGCAGTAATAACAAGCTTACATTAGAGAATTACATTTATAAGTTGTTAAGATGTTAAACTCTTGTGACTAGTATGCCCCCTTTAAGCGGGAGTGTAGCACAAATTTCAGAAGTGTGCATTGTTTTGATGCACTGGGGAGAGTTACATATTTTAAAGACTTGTTTGTAAGTTTTACTTTCGATATCGTCTCTGTTGAACAGGGGTCCCCAGACTATGGTCCTAGACACCACTTTATCGGTCCTTTAATCAATAACTGCAGTGTGTATGGTCTGGCCCACTGAACATTCAATTCCCAAATGTAGGTCTGTGTAAACTAAAATTTAATACAATTTGGGCACCCAGAGCCATCATAGAAACATTAAATGTCAATGTCAACTTTATTTATATAGCACATTTAAAACAACGTAGGAATGCAGTGGCCAAAGTGCTTTACAATAAAAGCAGGAAAAACATACAGTTAACATAAAAAACATAAATAGAAATACAATAAATGAACATAAATAAAATAAATAGAAGTAATGTTACATAATCACAATGAGGAAACCATCAGTATTACTGAAGGTCATGGAATGCAAGTGAATAGAAATGAGTCTTTAATCTTGTTTTGAACAGTTTAATTGTAGATGACTCCTTGATGTAATGAGGTAAAGAGTTCCACAGGCGAGGAGCAGCAGCTGCAAACGCTCTGTCCCCCTTAGTTTTGCATTTGGTACGAGGGACAACAAGAGACAACTGACCAGAAGATCTAAGCACTCTGGATGGCTGGTGTAAAACACACAATTCGGATAAATAGGCAGGAGCAAGCCCATGTAAAGATTTAAAAACTAGCAACAAGATTTTAAAATCAATTCGAAAACTGACAGGCAGCCAGTGTATGAAGCTAATATTGGAGAAACAGAGTCCTACTTTCTTGCCCCAACCAGAAAGCGAGTGGCAGCATTCTGGACCAACTGTAACCTGTGTATCAGGGATATTCTAATCCCAGAATACAGCGAGTTGCAGTAATCAAGGTGAGAAAAGATAAAAGCATGAGTATCTTTCTCAAGATCCCTAGAAGATAAAAAAGGCTTGATCTTGCCTAATAGACGAAGCTGGTAACTCTTGACTACAGAATTAACTTGTTTCTCAAAGGAGAGGTTACTGTCAAAGACAACACCAAGATTGCGGGCTTGAGGTTTGCAAAAAAAAAGAGAGCCCAGAAGTCCAAGACCAACTTGGGCTTTAGCTGATGGACCCACTATAAGCACCTCCGTTTTATTTTGATTCAGATCAAGAAAATTATTAGCCATCCAGGATCATAGTTCAGAAAGACAGTTGTGTAGTTGATTTTATTGCAGAGTTGCAGATGGAAATATAAAACTGTGTGTATCATCAGCATAGCAGTGAAAAGAAATGTAAAATTTCCTAAAAATAGCTCCAACAGGGTGAAGGTATATAGTGAATAAGATAGGACCAAAAATGGATCCCTGAGGAACACCACATTTAAGAGGAGCAGTAGACGAAAAAGAGGAATTTAAAGTCACTGAAAAGTGTCTACCAGTTAAATATGACCTGAACCAGTTAAGAGCAGCCCCTTTAAGCCCAACAAGATGTTCAAGCCGCAACAGCAACGTCTCATGGTCAGTCGTGTCAAAGGCAGCATCAGGTCCAGGAGGACAAGGACTACAGTGCCACCTGAGTCAATAATAATAGAGATGTCATTGAATACTTTAAGGAGGGTTGTCTCAACACCATGATAATACCTAAAGCCAGATTGGTAGATCTCAAATTATTGGAGTTAAGGTGATCAACCAATTGATTATAAATAATTCTTTCTAATATTTTATCCAGAAATGGCAAATTGGAAATCGGGCAAAAATTGGCTAAAACTCCAGGATCTAATTCTGCCTTTTTTTAGACCACGACGCACCGCAGCATGTTTAAAAAATGAGGGCATAAAAAATGAGGGCACAACCCCTGCACTAAGAGAATTATTGATAATGGCTAGTAAAGATGGCTCCAAAACCTGCGTGGTGGTATAATATCAAGAGGGCTGGGAGCTGGTTTAAGGGAGTCAATAGTTCTTTTTAGCTGTGAAAGTGAGACAGGATCAAAAGATTTGAATACAATACCATGATTAACAATAGGAAATTCATAGTCAGTTGGAACAATACCACTGCAAATTTTATCAATTTTACTGACAAAGAATGAAAGAATTTGCTCACATGAAAGAACAGTGCTGTTTAAATACCATCACAGAATGAGGGTGAATGGCCACATTAATTGAATTAAATAAGACCCTATGATCCTTAGAATGACGGGAAACTAAATCCGTGAAGAAATCGTGTTTAGCTTTCTTAACTGCAACCTGGAAATTGAATAGAGAAGTCCTAAAAATCTGTTTAGGAACAATCAGTCCATCTTTTTTCCAACGTCATTCCGCAGTTTGACAGGTGCGGTGTAGCGATCACGTAGTTTCATTTAGCCAGGGAGCAGGTCTTCCCTTATTACATGGTATCTTATATATAATATAATATTATATATAATAGAAGAATTAAAAAAGCGAGAACAGCGTGGGGGACAGCTAGTAGTCGGGACATCAACAGTAATATTCAAATCCATCATTATAGAAAAGTGATCAGTAAAAGAAACGTCACATAAATCAGTATCATTAACTGAAATATCACATGTAAGAACGAGATCAAGGGTGTGACCGAGAGAGTGAGTTGCCGTATTGATATGCTGGATAAAATCAAATGATTCCAATAGTGATAAAAAGTCATTAACCAAAGGTTTCGATTGACAACAAACGTGAATGTTAAAATCACCAACAATAAATACTTTGTCATGGGAGAGGGTGATATCAGCCAGGAGATGAGAGAATTCAGAAATGAAGATATCATTAATTACAGGAAGTCTATAAACCACAGCAAACAACAAAGTTGCAGTTCGAAGCTACTAAACAGACCCTTTGTAAGGCTCTGACACAAGAACATACTTTTAAAAACAGTGGCAATGCCCCCACCACGACGAGTCAAATGAGGAGAGTTTAAAAATGAATAACCCGATGGTATCAAGTCAGTAAAACATGAAGAGTCATCATTTACAATCCAGGTCTCGGTGATGAAAAAGAAATCCAGATTATTTGAGGTAATAAAGTGTTGCAGAATTAAAGTTTTATTAGACACTGATCTCCTGTTCAAGTGAGCAGCCTTGATAGAAGTGGAAGAGCTTGCTGTGGGATGAGCATGGGTGAGCGTGCGAAGATTAGCACTGTTTACTCCCCGAGAGCACACCGAGGAAAAGTGATGCCACCTTGAAATGGAGAAATTAAATTCGGTGTCCAACGCCCATGAACCAGGGATGGAGTCCTGTGCAGGAGAAGATGGGTCGTAGGCAACTCTCATTCATGGGGAAACTAAACTCTGGGGATTGAGTCAGCGTTGTTTAACAGCAATACCGGCTCTTTATCCACATCAGCGGCGGGTGCGTTTGCGTCTCCGAGAGGCATTCAGCTTACTGATACAGGTGAACACCGGCGTCCAGGTGAAGAAGGCAGCAGATGAATAAAACAAAGGTGGAGGATCACATAATATCCCAGCAGGAGATGAAAATTGAAAGGAGAGCAAGCAAGAAAATATGTTAAGTAAAGAATCATAATCGTAGGACAGTGGTCATTGAGATAAACTAATACAAAAAAACAAAGATAAAACATATATTAGCGAGACGATCAAACGGCTAGCCACACCAGTCGGCACCATCTTGTTACAATACCCATATAACCTACCACGATCGTTTCACCCTAACTCATTAAGAGAGTTCCGAACTAGCAATGTTTAACAATGTCAAAGAAAAGAAAAATCGATTTAGAATGCAAGATATTCAATCAGTAGTGGACCAATGACTATTTTTTTTGTTCAGTGCAAAGCCGTTTGTCTCATATGTCAGGAGTCTAAAGCTGTCTTCAAAAAATATAATTTGTTTTGGCAGTGTGATGAATGTCAACATAAAGAAAAATACGATTGAATGACAGGGCACGTGAAATCAAAAAAAAAAAAAACTCAATTAAAATGCATTGACGGTTCAGCAGAATGAATTTTTAAAATACAAAAACTACTTTCAGTTTGTGCCAGTTTCAAGTACACAAGCTAATAGCTTCCAGTTGTAGACCACTCACTGATGGAGAGTTTGTGAAAGAATGTCTGGTTTCTGTTGCTAAGGAGATGTGTCCAGAGAAGGCAGACTATTCAGTGCAGTGAGCCTTTCTGTACCAACAATTACACATAGGATGAAAGAAATGGGTGACAATTTTCTTATGCATTTGCAAAGAAAATCTAAAAATGTGTTATTTTTCAGTGGCACTTGATGAAAGCAATGATGTTTGCAATACAGCATAGCTTTTGATATTCATTTAGGGAACTAATGAACAATTTGAAATCACAGAAGAGCTTGCTGCACTGCAGAGCATCTATGGCACAACAACAGGAGAGGACATCTTTGAAAAACTCAACAAAACTGTTGATAATTTGGGACTCAACTGGTCTAATTTAGCCAGCATAACAACTGATGGTGCCCCGAGCATGGTGGGTTTTGCGAAAGGAGTGGTGGCACGCATCAACAGAGAGATGGACAAATGCAGTCATATTTGCCTTATTGTAATACACTGTGTGATCCACGAGCAAACACTCTGCCCCAAATCAGTTAAGTGGGACTCTGTATCTTGTGTTTTGAGCAAATGCTCTAAACCAGGGGTGGGCAGTGTCGGTCCTGGATAGTTGCAGTGGCTACAGGTTTTCATTCCAACCCAGTTGCTTAATTAGAATCCAATCTTTGCCAGTCTCAAACCTTATTTAATTTTATAGCTTGTTAGTCTGTAATGTAAGGTTCTTACATCATAGATTTTTTCCTTTCCAAGGATATCATTCAAATGATTTGAAGCCTAAAACGGATAATTTTCAGTCTGTCACATTTTTCTATTAAGTGTTTTATTAAGTCAAACAATGCATGATGAGCACACACAGATATAAATGGAAACAAGCTAAATGGAGAACTGTTGGTTGCTTTGTCATTTACCACTTATTGCTAATAAGGAGCCATTAAAACAGTGAATGGAGCTTTAAGGTTGGGAAACCTTAACAAGCGAGACTACTAAAATGAAGCATGAAAATATAGCTTCATCAGCAGTAATTGAGTTCTCATTAACACTAGAATCCCTGAGGCCTATGAAAAAAACTTGTAATCCTGGGCCACCTTAAATTCCTTCACACCTCTCCTTATCAGTGTCTTTTGTTTTGCAGATGTGTCGATCAGCACAAGCAGCAAGCAGCCTGCTTTCCCATCCTCAAAACCCCTCCGACCCACCGATGAAGCTGATTCCATCACAAAAATTTCAGAGCTCAAGTCTCTTTATTTGGCAGTGAGGTGCCTGGAGTTTTATATGGTAAATAATATATCATTATTAATTTTAAGGTGGCCTGGGATTACGAGTTTTTTCATAGGCTTCAGGGATTCTAGTGTTAAGAAACTGTGTTGGTACAAAAAATCTGCAGCCACTACGGCTCTCCAGGACTGTCCTTGCCCACCCCTGGTCTAAACCATAGACAATTTCAGGATTTTTTGTCAGAGATTACTGCATACGGAGATGTTCTGTACCACATGGAGGTGTGTGTTGGCTAAGCTTTGGCTGAGTTTTGAAACGTTTTTACAATTTGCTCCCAGAAATCAACACATTTCTGCAGGCATAAAACAAAGTAATTCCAGCGTTTAGTGATCAAGAATGTAGTGAGTAGTCAAGCAAAATGACACCTTTTATTGGCTAACTAAAAATATTACAATATGCAAGCTTTTGAGGCAGCTTGGGCCCCTTCTTCAGGCAACCCAACCATCCCCAAACACCCACTTGCATGTTCTCAGGCTGTGCTTATGTATTTAAAGCTGGTCCTACACCACAGACCATTTTTCACACTATCCCATCTGAGAGAGGAGAGGTTGGGAGCCTGCGCTGGTTACAGCACGTTGCCGCATGCATGACAATAATTACGTATGACCCAGATTGGGACCCAAGTGCAGTCATGCATCAGGTGACACACCTCAGCACCACACTGGAACAGTGTGAGTTTTTTTACAGTGGCTGGAATGCCAATCCTGCCACCAACCCCTGAGTTTTCCCTGCAAGCATCTGAGACTTGACTTAGTCATAAGAAAAATACATTGAAAATGACAACCATTTTTGGAAGCACCTACATCTGTGAGCAGACCTTTTCCAGATTAACATGCATCAAATCTCTGATAAGATCCAGGCTCACTGTTGCACACCTTTGTCACCTATTATGACTGGCAGTGACAAACATGAAACCTGACATAGACTTCCTTGGCAGCCAAAATCAGACACTTAGTTTACATTGATTTAGTTAAGTACAAAGATTAAGTACTGTTGAGGTTTCAAGCTATATATTGTAATTTCATCACATTTTAAAGAGCTTGTTTAATTTCTGAAAAAACAATTTATCTTTCAAATGTATCTAGATTTATGGCGTTATGCCAATATATTTTGTATTTCACCCACACTCTGGCCTTCTCATAGTGTGGACGGTAAGCTGGCCCGTTGATTAAAAGGTTTGAGGAGCCCTGCTGTAGAAGAACATGATTTTATAGTGTTTTGCTATTTGGATAGTTATAATTGCTGTCAGTGTATCATTCTTTTTTTTTTTTTTTTCATGTTAACCATAAAGATGTTTTGAATGTAAAGGGAAAAGGAAATCTAAGTATCTTTATAATAGCATTAGCTGAAATACCCAGTGGTACCTGGGAGGAAAATAAAGTTTTTTTTAAATTGAGAAAAATATAATTACGGAGCATGCCAGAAACATTCCAAGCGTCAACTGGATGATAAAAAAAAAAAATAGGTAAAAATAATACAGTGTGACAGATTAATTTTTGTTTTGGGGTGTAGTAATAAGTTTTTACATGCAGAATTTTTG
The DNA here is from genome assembly GCA_026402145.1 of Polypterus bichir lapradei. Taxonomy (NCBI): domain Eukaryota; kingdom Metazoa; phylum Chordata; class Cladistia; order Polypteriformes; family Polypteridae; genus Polypterus; species Polypterus bichir. The sequence goes on along the minus strand of JANRMT010062848.1, from coordinate 18,207,931 downwards.
ACGACAAAAAAAAAATCGACTAAATTAATATTAGGTTGATTTAATTCTATTATGACTACAACATTGTTACGATAAGAATAATGCAAGCTGAAAATATTAAACAAATATTAAACTACAAATACTACTACGGATTTTTCGTGATAAAACTCTGAGTGTCAACTGGATGATAACATACATACAAGACCGCAAGATTGTTACAGTCTGCTTTATATATAAGATTGTGGCTAATTGTTGGAGTTTTTATTCCACAAAGCACCTTCCAATAAACACGTTTATTGCATTTATCTATACTAATAAAAGGCAAAGCCCTCACTGACTCACTCACTCACTCATCACTAATTCTCTAACTTCGCGTGTAGGTAGAAGGCTGAAATTTGGCAGGCTTACTCCTTACAGCTTACTTACAAAAGTTAAGCAGGTTTCATTTTGAAATACTACGCGTAACGGTCGACAACGTCAGCCAGTTTGAACTTTCTTATTTATGGCCCCATCTTCACGAAATTTGGTAGGCGGCTTCCCTGCACTAACCGAAATCGATGTACACACTTATTTCGGTGGTATGACGCCACTGTCGGCTGCCATATTGAACTTTCCAACGTCACAAATTCTCCAACTTCCCGTGTAGGTAGAAGGCTGACCCCATCTTCATGAAATTTGGTAGGCGGCTTCCCTGCGCTAACCGAAACCGATGTACGTACTTATTTTGGTGGTATGACGCCACTATCAGCCGCCATATTGAACTTTCCAACGTCACTAATTCTCCAATTTCCCGTGTAGGTAGAAGGCTGAAATTTGGCAGGCTCGTTCCTTACAGCTTACTTACAAAAGTTGGGCAGGTTTCATTTCGAAATTCTATGCGTAATGGTCATAACTGGAAGCTTTTTTTCTGCATATACTGTAATGGAGTTGAGCTCGAAAGCCGTGGGGGGCGGAGTTTCGTGTGACATCATCACGCCTCCCACGTAATCACGTGAACTGACTGTCAACGCAGTGTGTAGAAAACCAGGAAGACCTCCAAAAAGCGCTGAAGAAAACATGCATTATATAATTGAGAAGGCAGCGAAACAATAAGAAGCGAGCGAGTGACATATACTACCATATTCATGAGTGCTGCTACTTCGGAAAGAAAGCAAGGTGTAAACCTAAACTTTAAATTAAGTTCATAGACAGGCTGCCGCTGGCGTTTCTCATGCCCACGGGTAATGCGGGAAGTTTAATGAGAAGACACAGGATATAAACGAGAGTTTTGATCACTTTGTAACTAAGTTAAAATTGCAGGTGAAGGGGTGTGCTTATGCAAATTCTGAGAGACTGTGTTTGTGGGGGATTGACAGTTAAAGCGGGTGGGGGAGTCACGTCATCATCTCCCCTCTCATTTACCTCATTTCGCTCTGAGCTGAACTCTGCGGCTAACGCCGTCTTCCGAAGCAACTTCGTCACACTGCCACCAAATACTCACAGAAAAATCCACAAGTTAATACACATGCTGTCTCTAGAGTTTTTCCACACTGAATCCTCCAGGCACTACTTACAAAAGGTTACATTGACAAAAGTGTTACGTTATTTTTAAAATCTTTCCTTTTCTTAGCACAAGCACAGCTGAGAAGCTTCATAACGCATTATAAAATAATGCATTTAATCACAATTTGCATTACAAGCAAAGGGGAACTTTTGTCAATGCATGATTTCCTGGTACACTGATTACATTGATCAGCGCATCCCAATTCATTTTACCCTCGCACCACCTTGGTTTGAGAAGAAGTATGAAAAAATATGAGGTTAACACAGAAAAACAGATCACCAATTCAAGCTTTATGAATAATCGATTCGCCATCAATAATTGTTTTGGTAAAGCCATACTCAGTGTAATCCTCCTTCCATTTTATAATTTTTCTGCTACTAGCCACGATTAAATGAACGGTAAAGTAAAAGCGAAGCAAGGGTGACTTATTTAGGCAGGCATATATATGACAGCAACACTCATGACAATGTCAATCATGTTACGTAATTATTAAAATGTTTTCTTTTTCATACCTTCTTTAACACACTACTTCTCCGCTGCGAAGCACGGGTATTCTGCTAGTATATTCTGCGCTGTTGTCCTTGATAGAGCACGTGTATCCGTACGCTCCCATAGCTCAGTGTGTTAAGCTTGGAGAATCGGCAAGTGTGACGTTTGGAAAGTTAACACTTTGGCACAAATAATTTTTGGAAGGCAGAAAACACGTTGAAGATGAACACCGTTCAGGGAGGCCTTCAACTTCGAAAACCAATGAAAACATCAAACGTGTGAACACTCTTGTGAGATCAGACCGTCGTTTAACATTAAGAATGTTGAGTGAACAATGAAAGGCTCAGAAAAAGGGTCATTTCGCGTGAGACCAGACATTGCAGACAAATGGATGCTCCATCATGACAACACCCCATGTCACACTGCCCTCTCCATAACAGAATTTTTGACCTCAAAAGGCATTCCTGTGGTTCCCCAGCCCCCTTATTCACCTGACCTCAGTCCGTGTGACTTTTTCCTAAACTGAAAAATGTCCTCAAAGGACGTCATTTCAGGACTTTAGAAAACATCCAAAAGAGTGTAACGGACATGCTGAAGACCATACTGGTTGAAGACTTCCAGCGCTGCTACCAACAGTGGGAACAACGTCTCCATCGGTGTGTAGCTGCCCAAGGGAACTACTTTGAAGGGGGTGACATTGACGTTTGAAAAAAAAATAAAAACTTTGGTAAATAAAAAATCAGTCTCATTACTTTTCTGCCACACCTCGTGTGTGTGTCTCTAAATATATAGATATACAGTAGATAGATAGATATACTCACTTAGCAAATAAAGAAACGCCCCCTGACTTTCAACTGTTTTTACTTTCAGTAGACTTAATGTGTAAATATTTGTATGAACACTAAAAGAGTCAACACCATAAGACATAAACTAAAAATGTTTCACAATGTGTCCCTGAATGAAGGGAGGCTCAAAATCAAAAGTACCAGTCAGTATCTGGTGTGGCCACCAGCTGCTTGAAGTACTGCAGTGCATCTCCTCCTCATGGACTGGACCAGATTTGTCAGTTCTTGCTGTGAGATGTTACCCCACTCTTCCACCAAGGCACCTGCAAGTTCCTGGACATTTCTGGGGGGAATGGCCCTAGCCGCGGCCTTTTTTTTCTTTTCCTTTAAACTAAGGAATCGCTGTTACGACGACACGGTTATTTATTTACAAATGCCGATATCAGTTACTGCTGCTTTCTTCCCTGCCGCCTCGATGCTAATTCAAATACAGATAACAAGACAGGTACAAGTACAAATAACTTTTCCAAGCGCACTTCCAAACACCCAGCTACTTTTGCTCTTGTGCGGGCGAAAAAAAGCAAAAAAAAACCCTTCTAAAGGGAAAAAAAGCTTTAAACATTCCCACACGGCACCTTAACGGCAACCAAAACCCAAGTTTTTAAGAGCAAAATGTATTTTTTTTTTTATTTAAATCTCACACCACAGAACAAACCAACAACTCTCAACAGACTCAAGCGTTTGCAAAGCACACGCCAGCACAAAGCACACGTGACTCTCTAGCTGACCACGGAGAGTTTTGACTTTATATATTCCAGCGCTGACTTTATATATTCAAGTTTTGACTTTATATATTCAGAAACAAGTTTTGACTTTATATATACCGACACTGACTTTATATATTCAAGTTTTGACTTTATTTATTCCTACAGTGACTTTATATAATCAAGGTTTGACTTTATATATTCGGGAATGACTTTATATATAAAAGTTTTGACTTTATTTAGTCATCATTGCATAACTTTTTCTTTACCATAGAAATTTAAAGACTAAATTCCACATCCATTCCTAACAAAGATATTTCTGGCGACTAAATAGAACCTACTTATATCCAAATTCAAGCTATTGAGCTGTCACCTGCCTGCCTGAATAAGTCACCCTCTCTTCCCTCTTACTTTTTTACCGTTCATTTAATCATGGCTAGTGGCGGAAAAATTATAAAATGGAAGGAGGATTACACTGAGTATGGCTTTACCAAAACAATTATTGATGGCGAATTGATTATTCATAAAGCTTGAATTGGTGATCTGTTTTTCTGTGTTAACCTCATATTTTTTCATACTACTTCTCAAACCAAGGGGGTGCGAGGGTAAAATGAATCGGGAAGCGCTGATCAACGTAATCGGTGTACCAGGAAATCATGCATTGACGGATGTTCCCCTTTGCTTGTATTGCAAAGTGTGATTAAATGCGTGATTTTTTTTTAACGCATTATGGAGCACATGCATCGAAGCTTCTCAGCTGTGCTTGTGCTTAGAAAAGGAAACATTTTAAAAATAACGTAACACGATTGTCAATGTAACCTTTTGTAAGTAGTGGCTGGAGGATTCAGTGTGGAGAAACTGTAGAGACAGCGTGTGTATTAACTTAACTTGTGGATTTTTCTGTGAGTATTTGGTGGCAGTGTCACAAAGTTGCTTCCGTAACACTGCGTTTGCGTTAGCTGCGGAGCTCAGCTCAGAGCGAAATGAGGTGAATGGGAGGGGAGATGATGAAGTGACTCCCCCCCACCCGCTTTAACTGTCAATCCCCCACAAACACAGTCTCTCGGAATTTGCATAAGCACAGCCCTTCACGTGCAATTTTAACTTTATTACAAAGTGATCAAAACTCTCGTTTATATCCTGCGTCCTCTCATTACACTTGTATCCCGCATTACCCGTGGGCATAACAAACGCCAGCGGCAGCCTGTCTATGAACTTAATTTAAACTTTAGGTTTACACCATGCTTTGTTTCCGAAGTAGCAGCACTCATGAATATGGTTGTATATGTCACTCGCTCGCTTCTTATTGTTTCGCTGCCTTCTCAATTATATAATGCATGTTTTCTTCAGCGCTTTTTGGAGCTCTTCCTGGTTTTCTACGCACCGCGTTGACAGTCAGTTCACATGATTACGTGGGAGGCGTGATGATGTCACACGAAACTCCGCCCCCCACGGCTTTCGAGCTCCACTCCATTACAGTAAATGGAGAAAAATAGCTTCCAGTTATGACCATTACGCGTAAAATTTCGAAATGAAACCTGCCCAGCTTTTGTAAGTAAGCTGTAAGGAATGAGCCTGCCAAATTTCAGCCTTCTACCCACACGGGAACTTAGTGAAATTAGTGATGAGTCAGTCAGTGAGTGAGGGAGTCAGTGAGGGCTTTGCCTTTTATTAGTATAGACTAGCAAAATACCCGCGCTTCGCAGCGGCGAAGTACTGCCTTAAAATTTTTATTAAGAAGACAAACCTTTTTAAAACTGAGGGAAAATATACCAATAATTATTTGTTAAGGATCTCTTTGTATGCCACGTTGTCAGTTCGGCCCTCCAGTTGTAATATGACCAAGCTGTAGCTGTGCGCTGAGCTTACTCTTGAGCATGCAACGTACATTTGGCCATGTGAACAGTAATCTTGTTTCAAATCTCACAGCTTGGATTGCTGCTGTCATAATCGGTTTGAGTTTCATTGTTTGTTTCAATTACGACAGTATTTGTAGGACTTGTGTTGAAGAGACATTCGGCATCTGTCAAGCATTGTAAGTATACAACCAGTTTCATTGATAACTTCACATCCAGCTTTTGAGAGTTTAAACATTTCTAAACATCAAAGTGTCCACTACTGAAATCTTCTTCACCTGTGAATCTAAGATGTTTAAGAGGCATTGGCGGTTGTCCAAAGGTGTAAAATATTTGGCCATTTCGGTACACTTAAGCATTTCACTCTTCTAGTGCTCCTGTGTAGTATAATTATCTCCTGTACCGTCATCAGTCCACACCTTGAACCTGTCCCAGTCATTCAATACATAAGACAGAATGTTCCTCCGGATATCAAGAGTGAGCCTGATATGGCCGTGCAATATGTAACACAGAGAATGGAAAAGGTAGGTGCCATCTCCGGGCATGGAAACCACTTGGTAAGTGACAGTTCTTTGATCGATGGTGATCACATCGATAGACATGTTAATGGGGGTACGGTTGTAATGATAAAGGAAATGGGTACCTGAACGATGTAAAGTAAGTCTAAAATACCTACACAATAACTATAATCATAATAAATGAACAATAAAACAGCGGAGAAGCCATGGATTAAATAAAAAGGCTGTACTTATCAGCAGAGAGACGTGAATACCGCGGCGAAGCAAGGAAGGGAATGTAGAGACTGGAGTGACAGATGGCCTTATATAGGCAGGCAGCCAACAACGTGGGAGGCGTTGGGATGGGGGACCCAACGCCGCCTCACACGGTGACCGAGCTGCAGGCTATGGACGTATATATGTACGTAAGTAGGATTCAGTTAGCGTTGGGAACCCGCGTACCAAATTTCTTGAAGATGGGCCCATAAGTAACAAAGACCGTTGAAAAGTTCAATATGACGGCCGACAGTGGCATCATATCACCAAAATAAGTACCAAATTTCAGCCT
>JANRMT010062848.1:18183412-18194162 GCA_026402145.1 Polypterus bichir lapradei | reverse complement strand
ATATATATATATGGATTTATTTTTATTATGCTATTTTCAGTGTGACAAAGGATGGGTATACTTGTTTGAATGTGAAGAGGTTATCCTGACTTGCACCATTTGCCGGTGCAACAATACAGTAGACTTAACCTCAGTAGATACAGTATGGAGGCAGATGCATCAAATTGAAGTGCTTTGAAAAATGAATACTTTACGGCCTGTATCCAAAAGACACGGGCCATCTACTAAATTTCACAACCAAGCACTCTGTTTGCTCACCATACAGCCTCTTTTGTCATGGCCGGTGATGCTAGTGGGTGTTTCCTGTAAATTTTCTGTCCCTTCCTTCAGTAGCATAGCCTGCTTTTCTCAAAATGATTTGCAATGTTTTTTTGATCTCTCAGATTCTGGGGCCTATTTTGGGTGCTTCTTCAGCAGTAAAGCTGAACTCACAGTCAGTTTAGTTTCCTGAGGAGGATAATGGATTAGGTTGTATTTTCATAAGAGTCTGTTTTTCTTTAATGTAACCACATTGGCTTGCCAGAGGCATGCAATTGCCTGGACCACAGTGAAACAGTAAGCTGACTTCTGGTACAGACACATGTTTCTTACAAATTGCCCTTTTAATAGATTCAGAGAAGTTCTATCATATTATCTGCTTTATGTTGGTTGCATAAGGTCCTGCTCAAACCTGGAAACCTGTAAAGGGATCTCATATCTCGATACAGCTCTTGAGATCCTCAGCTGGAAGCATGTGGAACAGCATAAGACTTTCAGAACTATAATTTGGCTTGGGATTAAACAGAAATAAAAAAAAACAATCCAGACAATCAGACCCACTGTGTACAGGAAAAGTGGTACTGGACTGCCAGTATTAAGACCACAAAGCTGAGTCAAATACATTTCATTCTGCTTAAAGTTTGCCAGTGGTAACTGTGATCCACCCACAATTGTAACAGCTGGGGGTATCTAAGGCATCTGCAAGGCTACAGGCAGCTCTCTTTCTTGATGAAAGAAATTATTTTGGCAACGGCACTAGTTTAGGGGTTTTGTACCAAGAGATACTAGATGGTTGACATGCCGAAGCCAGGTGAAACTATTTAACTTGGAAATTCCCAGCTGTCTCTGTGCGAGAAAAGTAGTTTGAAACTGGTGGCTATAGAGTTGTGGAGATTAATAACGGATAAAGTAAAATAGATTGGGCGAGGAGCCGAAAATTGGTACCAGGGGCCACTGTTTACAAGCCCTTTAGAGGGAACTAGAAAGCATCTTGTGAGTAAGGAGGAGGAGGAGGAATAGGTTGGCAGCCTGCACTGATTATAGTACGTTGTTGCATCCACCACAGATTGAAAACAATTTTGAAAATATTGCTCAAGAAAATCTGAGTCCAAAAGTTAAATTGCATGCCACATATTGTATAACCCATAGCGTACTTAGAAAACAGATTTACTGGTTCATTCCACAGTCAAATGAGGCAATGCACTGAAAACTGTATATGTAGTTTTATCTCAAGGATATGCTATTTTTTCTCCCAAAATGCTTAAGTGGACAAGGTTCAAAGAAGCTTCATAACATTTTCATGGTGCTAAAATTGTATGGTACCATATGGTGTATGGTAAACCTTTAATGGTGAGGCTAATTTTGATAATAAATACTGTATTTTGCATAACTTTAGACACTTTTCTTTCAGTTAGGTTAAGGATATTGATTTACAATTTCAACCATTCTTAAATAGACACTGATAGAAAAAGAAAGTCAACATTTTCTGGAATGAGAAAGCTATAGCTAAAGGTTTTTTGTGGCCAAGTGTTTATTGGCATTTTAATAGCAGTAATGAGCAAAAAAAAAATCAGCAGATTTCTTCCATCCATCCATTATCTAACCCGCTATATCCTAACTACAGGATCACGCAGATTTCTTGCAAAATAAAAAAAATCATAGGTGATGAGCCCCATCCCCGGAAGAGTCTTTAAATCGTTGGAGAGCCAATAGGGTCAGGTCTGTTGGTGATCAGAACTGGTGTGGTGCTGAGGCGTTGTCCCAATTTGAGGCATCCCATACGTCCCATGGACCATCTTATCTCTCCAGCAAGATGATCATCTTCCTCTGCTGTTGGAGGAGCTGCATAAACTCAGCATTTCAGTGGCGGCACTCTCTGAGGTACGCAGACCGGGAACTGGCCAGATCTCTGTAAGTGGATGCACCTTTTATTGGTCTGGTCAGTCTGATGGCTGTCATACTCAGGGTGTAGCTGTTGTTGTAGCGGATTGGCTTCTTCCGATGGTGTCCGATGTCACTCCTTTCAACAAGCGTATTATGGGACTCAGATTACGGCACTTCCTGTGTGCCTTGTCTGTTGTCTCAGTGTTTACTCTGACTCTGGTGAGTGATATCTTGGCGATGGAGACATTTTATTCGCAGCTTCGCTCTGTGGTTGATGGGTGCACATGAGGTGACTCCTCTGGCCATGGGTGACTTCAATGCAACCACTGGCACTGACAGGGCTGGCTATGAGGATTGTCTTGGTCCCCATGGGTCTGGTGACCGTGGTGAAAGTGGCTCCATGTTCCTTCACTTTGCAAAAGGTCAGGGGCTGCAAATTGCTGGATCCTTGTTCCAGCACCCTGAACTGCTTAGTTGGACTTGGTACTCCAATACTGGTGGTGCGGTGAAGGAGATTGATCACATCCTCGTGGGCAGACGCTGAAGGCTGTTGTAAAAGTGCAGGGTATACAGAAGTGCCCAGTTTGGCATTCTGACCACAGACTTGTTGTTGCTACTCTTAGGATCCAGCTTAGGTCCAGTAGGTTACCACCTACTAGGAAAATGACCCTGGACTTGGCCAGACTCCAAGACCAGGCTGTTTCTAATGAGTTTGCCCGCAGTTTGTGTGAGGAACTTTCAGATTTGGGTATGACTGCTGATCCTAATGTGATGTGGGAGACCTTCCATGACAAGACCCTGAAGGTTGCTGAGTGTTGTGTTGGTGTTACCGGTGTTCCCAGAAGGAGGTGTTTCATCTCGCAGGGCACCCTGGATATCATTGAGAGGAGTTGCAGTGCATGGCTCAATGGCAACTCTGGTCTGTACCGGGAACTGAGAAGGATGGCTGCGAGGGCTCTGAGGGCAGATAAAGAGGCGTTTGTTACAGGAATCTGTGAGCAAGTGACACACCATCTGTGGTCTAGCAACCCACATCCTACTTACAGAGGAATCAAAGCATTACGCACATCTGAATCTGTTCCTCGGAGAGTCGCAGTCAGGGCAGCTGATGGACCGGTCCTTACGGATGACACTGCAGTTGTCACCCACTGGGCTGGCTACTTTGAGTAGTTGTTCAAAGCTGATCCTTCGGCTAGGATGTTGGATATCGCTGGGTCCACGGTTTTTGCGGCTGATCCTCCAATTAGCCGTGAACCACCCAGTCTCACTGAGATTGCACAGGTGATGAACCAACATAGGGGGGGAAAGGCTGCAGGGATCTGTGGTATCTGGGGTGAACTTCTCCAGGCTGGTGGTAAGGCTGTCCTCCTGACATTGCAAGCAATCTTTGCTTCCATTTGGGAGACTGGTATCATCCCAACTGACTGGAGAACGGGACTTGTTGTCCCTGTCTGGAAAGGGAAGGGTGATCGCCTGGATTGCAGAAACTACAGGGGGATAACACTGCTCTTGGTGCCGGGTAAGGTCCTTGCTAGGGTCATCCTCAATAGGATCCGTGATCACTTGCTCACCTACCAGCAATTGGAAAAGTCTGGTTTTACGCCTAAGAAGTCTACCATCGACCGCATCCTGGCACTGAGGGCTCTCATGGAACTCAAACGTGAATATCAGCAGAGTTTCTTTGCAGCCTTTGTCAATTTTCGCAAAGCGTTTGACTCAGTTGATCGAGCTGTCCTGTGGGACATCCTGAGGGTTCGTGGGATCCCCTCAGGCTGGATATCATGGCCGGCCTGTACATTGGTACTATGAGTGCTGTGCAGAGTGGAGGCAGGACCTCTGTGTTTTTCCCAGTTGATTCTGGGGTTCATCAGGGGTGTGTTCCTGCTCCTACTCTGTTGAATGCTTGTATGGACTTGGTGTTGGGGAAGGTCGTGGGGTCCAGCGGCTGTGGGACATCTGTTGGTGAAGAAAGATTCACAGATCCTGACTTTGCTGATAATGCTGTGATCTTCTCGGAGTAAATGTAGGCTCTGATTGGGGCACTCGAGTGACTGAGTGAGGAGTCTGAGTGTATGGGCTAGATAAAAACCAAGATCCAGGCCTTAAATTACCTCTTGGACACAGCCATCAGCAGTGTGTCTGTTTGCGGAGAGAGCTTTGACCTTGTTGAAAGGTTTACTTACCTTGGCAATGACATTCATGTCTCTGGTGACTCTTCCTATGAAGTCAGTAGATGGATTGGGAGAGCATGGGTGGTCATGAGGTTGCTGGAAAGGGGTGTGTGGCGCTATCGATATCTATGCAAAACGACGAAGGTCCAAGTCTTTAGAGTCCTCGTGTTTCCTGTCTTTCTATATGGTTGCGAGACATGGACACAGTGACCTGAGACGAAGACTGGACTCCTTTGGTACTGTGTCTCTCCGGAAAATCCTTGGGTACCGGTGGTTTGACTTTGTGTCGAATGACCGGTTGCTCATGGAGTCCCGAATGAAGCACATTACCTGCATTGTGAGGGAGCATCAGTTACGGCACTATGGCCATGTGGTGCGTTTCCCTGAGGGTGATCCGGCTCGTAAGATCCTCATTATTGGGGATACAAGTGGCTGAACCAGGCCAAGGGGTCGCCCACGTAACACCTGGCTGCGGCAGATAGAGGGTCATTTCCGGAGGGTGGGACTGGACCGCGTGTCTGCCTAGGGGGTTGCAAACTGGGATCCCGAGTTGCTTCGTCGTGTAGTGGGTGCGGGAACGCACTGTACCAGTGCATGCTCCCCAACTTGACTTGACTTGACTTGACTTGACAAGACAATGATAACAACTAATGGTAAAAATAACACCTTCCAGTATCTCACCACACACGCAATATTTGACCTGTTAATAGAAAAAAAATACTGAGAAAAACCTAGGACATAAAGGCAACCAGGACATCAGGCCCCACTGAGGTAAAATTTAGGCAGAAAGGAGGAGTGAGTGACAGCTATCACAGGGCATCCAGCCCCACAGAAGTTGCACCAGAGCATACCGATTTGTAATATTTCAACCAAGTGACCCATCGAATACCACCAAGAGTTCTAGGTGAGTTAAGTTGAAAAACAAAGCTTTCCAAGATGTAAGAAGGATAGGGATTTCAGCAATTGTGCTTAGACAAAACAGACCCCATTGGACAGAGGACTGGCAGAGAGAAAGGAGAAGTCCAGTAAAAGAAAAGAAAAGGAAAGAGACTTTACTATGAAAGGAAGTCCAGAGAAAAATCTTGATAGATTCCAGAAAGACTGTGGGGCACTCCTAAAATATATGCAAGAAACTACCTGGGGTGTTCGCATTGCAAAAGGGACCAAGGGGATTAATGGACAGACCTGTGACAAAACTCTTTCGTGAAGTAAAATAAGTGCAGTGGGCAATCTTGAAATGCATGTTTAGGAGATTAGAGTTCTTAGATGAAATAAAATACTGGTGAGAACAGATTTCCAGGAAAGCAGGGTTGTTGAGGGAATGTCCCTTTACCAAACAGGGGGAATCGATTAAAGGCAATAAGAAGTCTTGCATATACTAGCACATTGAAATGTCACTGGTCCTGAGGTAGGGGATGCAGAGTTACTGATATTATAAAGAGGATGTTTCGTTGTCTGTATGGAAAAAATCAAGCAAGACTTGCATAGATGGTCAACCCTTCATCTCGCTTTAGCTGGAAGAATTAACATTGTTAAGATGAATATCCTCCCTAAGCTTCTATTTTTATTTCAAAATATTCCAATATACATCAATAAATCATTTTTTAGGCAATTAGATTCAACCATAACCACATTTATTTGTAATTCAAAACATCCACGTATCCAAAGAGCGACCCTACAAAGACCAAAGGCAGAAGGTGGCATGGCTCTACCTAACTTTCAGTTTTACTACTGGGCAGCAAACATACAAACTATAAAAACCTGGACACAAATACATGAACATATACAGGCTTGGTCCGCAATAGAAATAAAATCCTGTAGTTCCTCTTTATATTCCTTGCTTTGTGCCCCAATAAATGCAAATTATCACCAATATACTAATAACTCAATAGTTCTTCACTCACTCAGAATATGGAACCAATGTAGGAAGCATTTTAAGATGGAGAATCTTTTAGCAGTGGCACCTCTGTACGAGAACCACCTTTCTCAACCTTCGCAAACATACGCAGTTTTTAATGTCTGGAAAAAATGTAGGATTAAATCACTTAGAGATCTGTACATAGACAACGTCTTTGCATCCTACGAACAATTACATTCTAAATTTAACTTTCCAGCAACACATTTCTTTCACTATCTTCAAATTAGAAACTTTGTTAAACAGAACCTGCCCAATTTTCCTCACCTCCCACCTTCCTCTATGCTGGAAAAAATATTGATCAGTCTTGAGGACTCAGACAGCATCTCTGCAGTATATAAAACCATTTTACAGTCCCTCCCTTTCAAAGATCCAAGAGGACAATAGGGAAAGGATCTCTCACTCAACATCTCAGGAAAGGAGTGGAAGGTAGCAATGCAGAGAATTCATTTGAGCTCCATATGCGCAAAGCATACAATTATTCAACTCAAAATTATATATCGAGCACATCTGTCTTGCTTGGCATTGTACTTCCAGATGGGCTTAAAGTGGAGAAGGACAAACAAACTGTAATTGCCTTTACTACACTATTGGCACGCAGACTTATCTTGCTCAACTGGAAGAATCCTAACTCTCCCCTTTTAAGTCAGTGGGTAACTGATGTTATATATTATTTGAAACTGGAAAAAATAAAATTCTCGCTTAGAGGATCTGTGCAGAAATTTTTCAAAACCTGGCAGGATCTAATCAATAACATTTTAGAATAAGCTCTTAAAGCACTGACGAAGCAGATTCTCTCCCTATTCTCTTTTTATTTTCTTTTTCTTCTCCATTTATCTGTATTCACTTATTAATTTGTCTATTTACTTATTTTTACTAGGTTTAAGTTTTATTCTGCAGCCCATGCTCTTTTTCTCAGGGGTGGGGGTTGATTTGTTTTCAATCCTATTCTTGTAAAAGTGATCTATTTGTATGGAATGTTGTGTGATTTCAATAAAATCAATAAAATTATTAAAAAAAATAAATAAATAAAGTTGATGTTTGGGGGAAGGTCTGAAGATAGGAAAACTTTACAAGATTTATGAAGGGACCTTAGTTGTAAGTAAAGGGAAAAAAACAGGATGGAATTGCAAACTCAGAATTTAGGGATCAGAATTCATGCCATTGTTAAAAATTCCACCAAGATTGTTACGACTTGGCACTTTCATGGTTGGGGGTGGGAGGGGCGTGTAGATGATGCAACCATCTATGCATAAAGCAGGGATGAAAATGGTGCCACTTTGGACAATAACTTAGAATTGTTTCAATGCTGTGCCATAAAGTCAACATGCAGGAGATTAAAGAACAAAACCCCAATAGTACAATTAAAAATTATGGGAAGCAGACTCCGCCCACCAATCTATCACAAATTAGGGTGCAAAACTTAACAGAAGGTCTGCTTTTGTTCCATCAAAAATTTGATATCAGGGATCTCTTATCCAACCTGTATTTATTTCAAGGGGAGCACAGACTTCATTAGGTGCTTTTGCAGGAACGGGATAATATTCTACAACTGTAGTTTCAGAGACGTTTTAGCTCTGTGCACAAGGATGGTCAAGAGGAGGGTACATGGGATTCTGAAGGAAAACTTTATGTTCACAGTTGTTATTGTTTTTTTTCTGTTTTTGCTTCTCTGTTACCCCTATTTATCTACTTTTTTAGTAATGAAGGTAGGAATTTCAATCTTTAAAAACAAGCATAACTTATGGGTATCCATCGAAGGATAGTTCCTATGTTATCCTGAATTGGATTAAGTGACTTTGAAAATGATGTATAATAATTTATGGGAGAAGAGTATTTTTTATTGAAATACAAAAAAAAATTCCAAATTAATTCCACACAGTTCTGGACTGGAAAAATATTGTTCAGTCATGGATGGATGGATGGATGGATGGATGAATCTAACTAAGATTATGAAACCTGCCAGCCTTACAAAAGGCATCAAGGCCAGAAATATGTCAGGAAGGGTTTCTACATAACACAATAAAAGCAGCTATTTCCTGATACCCACCTAACAGAAACAGCATGCTTGCTTTATTCCCACATTTTAACTCACAACACAAGCAGTACTCTCCAATTTTTTATGCCTTCATTGACATCTGACAAATTAAAAATCTCCTGAGCTACAGATGTTTTTTTTTTCTACTCATTCTTTTTTTACAACATACCTCTGAACATAAGCACACATCAGCTTTTCATTGAAAGTCTGAAATATATTTGATAAAAAAGCAAAGGTTTATTTTTTTTAAAACGGACAGAGAGACTTCACGGCACAGTCACTTTGAAGTTCAAATTTTGGATGCATTTTCTGAGAGCAATTGCTCAATGAGCTGCCTCAGCAAACTTTGAAAAGTGGCAGCTCACTTAACACAGGATTTTTCAGTTTGGCATAGTTTTTAAAACACTTTGACACAGTTTATAAAAACAAGTTTCCAGCATTATTATTATCTCTACTCTGTTAGATCTGCTATTCAGCGCTGATTTCCTCCCTGGATTTGACAACAGTAAGAATTCCCACCAAGTATTAATTATCTGCTTTGTTTTAATGCAATGATCTAAAGATAAATTATATTTCAAAGCCAATTTTTCATATTCAGTTATGTCTCATAAAGCTTTAAAGTCATCTAATGATTCTATGATGTACATATTTATTTTATTATAGAAGTAATGGTATTTGCTGACAATCAAACTTTTAACCTTTTTTCCTTTCTTTGAAAATAAGTTTTTGATTTCATATGTCTGTGAGAAACGGAAACGTTTACCACAGCAAAAAGCATCCATCTCAAAATTCTGTCTGGAACATAATTTCCTACGGGATCTGGTAACTGTACTTTCCATATACAAAATGTTCCTGTTAGGTAGCACTGCAGCTCTAAGGTATTGATGCTGTCTATAAAGAACAGGTTAAAAATTCAACCTTTGTAGAAGCTGATGATTTAAGGTGGTGACACAATTTTTCAAAACTATACAAGTAAAAAGTCATTGGGTTTAGAAATTTAGCAGTGAAGCTGTTGTTCAGTTAAGTATATAAAGATGTTTCCATTGAGGCAAAGATGAAGGCAAATGACATCTCATCGGGCAAAACAGTCAAGCTCTTCTCATTGTGAGGTTTACTCAATAAAGTAAAGCCATAGCCAGTAAAGGCCTGATAGGTGCATATTTTAATCAGATCACTAGGACAGCATTTTTTCCTTAAGAAACATAAGTAAAGTTAGACCTCTTATATCACTGAAAGATGCTGAGAAATTAGTTCACGTGTTTGTTTTCAGTCGACTAGATTACTGTAACGCACTCCTCTCAGGACTACCCAAGAAAGACATAAATCGTTTGCAACGAGTGCAGAATGCAGCTGCTAGAATCCTAACTAGGAAAAGAAAATCCGAACACATTTCTCCAGTTCTGATGTCACTACACTGGATACCTGTGTCATTCAGGATTGACTTTAAAATTCTGCTTATGGTTTATAAAGCCTTAAATAATCTCGCCCCTTCTTATATATCAGAGTGTCTGACACCTTATATTCCAAATCGTAACCTCAGATCCTCAAATGAGTGTCTCCTTAGAATTCCAAGAACAAAACTTAAAAGAAGTGGTGAGGCGGCCTTCTGCTGCTATGCACCTAAAATCTGGAATAGCCTGCCAATAGGAATTCGCCAGGCTAATACAGTAGAGCAGGTTAAAACACTGCTGAAAACACATTACTTTAACATGGCCTTCTCATAACTTCACTTTAACTTAATTTAACTTAATCCTGATACTCTGTATGTTCAATTTCCTCATAATAACTATTCAGGGTGGCTCTAAAATCTGTACTGACCCCTACTCTCTTTTCTGTTTCTTTTTCCGGTTTCTTTGTGGTGGTGGCCTGCGCCACCTCCACCTACTCAAAGCTTCATGATGCTCCAACAATGATGGATGGACTAAAAGGCAGAATTCTACGTGACCATCATCATCAAGCCCTTCCGTGAGAACCCTAAATCCAAAGAGGACTGTTTCATTTATGTTAGGTAGAATGCCCAGAGGGGACTGGGCGGTCTCATGGTCTGGAATCCCTACAGATTTTATTTTTTTTCTCCAGCCGTCTGGAGTTTTTTTTTTGTTTTTTTCTGTCCCCCCCTGGCCATTGGACCTTACTCTTATTCGATGTTAATTAATGTTGATTTATTTTGTTTTCTTATTGTGTCTTTTTTTTCTATTCTTTATTATGTAAAGCACTTTGAGCTACTGTTTGTATGAAAATGTGCTATATAAATAAATGTTGTTGTTGTTGTTGTTATTTCTAATTTAATACTGCAGGCTACTGATACACCCATTGTTCCATTCTACTGATCCTGCATATTCCACTACAGTGCTAATCCAGAACCTACACAGTAAGCTTTGGGAGGAAGATAGAAACCATCACAGGTCTCATTCAAAGTAACTAATCAGTATAACACATACAGTACAGGCCAAAAGTTTGGACACACCTCCTCATTCAATGTGT
>JANRMT010062848.1:18144589-18157650 GCA_026402145.1 Polypterus bichir lapradei | reverse complement strand
CACCAATTCCCCAAAGTCCAGGCCTCACAGTTCCAATGCCTTTTTCCTGGCCGCCTCCAGTCCTCTCTCCAGCTCTGTACACTTCCACCCGACATCCATCAATGACTGGAGGGAGGCGGCCCCTTAAATAGGAACCCGGATGGGCTCCAGCTGCTCCCCGGCACTCCTCTGAAGACACGTCCCAGTTTGGCGGAAATGCCAGCTGCGCACTTGGAAGCCCCCTGGGTGTCCCCCGTCTTCTTCCCCCCAGCACTTTCTGTTGTGGCAGAAGTGCTGGGCTCCAGGGATATTCAAGCCATTTACCTGTGGCCCCCAACATAACCAGGGCGGAGGCCCCCTCGCGGTCTTGAGGAGGCACAAGCCCTCCTCCGGTCCTCCTGGGCGTCCCGGCGATACCACAATATATATATATATATATATATATATATACACACACACACACACACACACACTTTTTAGTTAAAGGCAAGCTGTTGGGTTAAAAAAAAATATTACTTTTTAATGTTTTGATAAATAAGAACAGCCAGCGTAATATTATGTTGTCTGAGTTAACTCATTAATTTTCATTCCAAAGACTTGCTACTACAACTAGAATGACCAGATACAAGTATAATTATATTGTGGTTCAAGAAAGTGTTTTAGTATAAGCTTAAGTTAAATTTCTGAAATGTTCCCAAGAGTTTTTCCCCTGCATATCACTGCTGGGAAATACTGGAGGAAAACTTTATACAGTCTGCAAAAAAAAAAACCTGTGTTTGGGAGAAAATTAATTTTCCAGTAAGACAACAACCCCATGCATAAAGCCCAAGCTACAGATGAATGATTAATGTATGTACACCCATAACATACAAAAACTGAATGTAGCATCTCATTAATAGCTTCCAACGCAGCAGGCATGATGGAGTACAGCTTAGTTGAGACATTCCTAACCTGCTGGCCAGTGAGAAGAAACAACAAAATGACCCAAATAAGTGGATTAAAAACCAAAAAAGATCTTCAGTGCAAAAGAGCAGAAGCAGCTCTCTGAAATGGGAGCTAAAACAGTTGGTACATCATATTCATAACTTTTACAGTTTAGAATGTTCGTCATGTCAACACACATTAAAATGATGGATTGATGATATGAATTATTATACAAAATGAGTCGTCAGTTAGCTGGTTTGGCGGCATTTCCCTACTTTATCAAGGGTGTTATCACTTCCCAGTTGCTATGTAATGCTGTGTACGAATGGGTCAGAGTTGCTGTAAATAGTTTTCTTGTATAAGTTCAAATGGAAGATTGAGTACACACTTTAAGAGCAATTTTCCTAGTTATATAAGATTCATGAATATTTTACTAGATAACAAAGCATAATCTATGGGAGGTTCCTATAACCCACTACAAGTTGAGTGAAATTGGTATATTCTCGCTATTTCTATCTGCTTTGACTAAACCTTATTCTTCAGTTAGTGACCAGCCTTGCCATGTGTAAAGTTTAGAGGGCATATGGTTTTAAACCGTGCCCGTGCCTACGGGCCTTTTGAGTGTGTGAAGAAACTCATAGACAATGCGCTTATTAAAGTGCAAAGCCATATGCTTAAGGCGTACAGAAAAAGAAATTAAGAACTTTAATTATATAAGAAATTAAGAATCCTTAAGTAAAGAAGAAGAAGTAAAGAACTTAAGTACAGAAAAAACTAAAGTTTCTCAAGAAAAGCTAAGTTTAGAGAAGATACAGTTTTCCTTTTTTGCCTTTTATTCTACATGCGTAACTACTTTTTTTTTATTCTTGTGTGGATTATTTGCTTTTAACTTTCACAAAATATTTTTAAAAACGAACTTCTGGACTGAGAGATTTCTTTTGGCATGCATTTTACCCGTGCTTGATCTCGCCTTATACTTCGGCGGCTACAACCAGCCTAAGTTTAAAACCTGCCTAAGACTGAAAGCTTGAAAATTGCCTTGGATTAAAAAAAACCTGCGTGTTCTAAGCCTGAAACTGGACTGCGACGAAAGAAAGCAACGACAACTTGAAAAGACTCGACAGGTACTTTTAATATTTGTCATTGATCGGAGTTGGACATATTTGAGAATTGCTAGTACTCCTCGAGAGACTGTATAAATTAAAAAGGAGCTTAAGTACCTTGTGGGATCGTCATGGCGTCTGAATCTGGAAGCCAGAAGAAATATCAAACGCCTAATGAAAGTCACATTGAATATGACTTCACAAAGGACCATCTCCATGACGACAGAAAGGCGTTCAATTCAGTGTCAAATAATCTTTGGTCAGTGATGGATTACAAATACAAACAATTATCTGAATGAGTTCTTCAACTTGAGAATGGAATATAAAAGGTTAAGCAATAAACTTTTATCCATCTATAACACCGAAGTTGCAAGGAAAATGATACAAAATAGCACTGATGCTAAAACAAAAACTATACGCATGTTTTGAGGAAATATAATAGACTGGATTTCAGAAGTACCCCAAAATAAAAGCTTCAACCAGCAGCAACCTGACTTTTCTGCTAACCAATTCAGGGATTACAGAACGAAAGATGATATTTCCCTTGCAGTTTCTGCAAAAATTAAAGGTCGTGTAAGTACAGCGGCTACTGCAGTTAACACCAGAATTACCGGAGTCTAAGAAAAAACTCGTAGATCCAGCCCAACTTAAATCCCATCTCACCTCTCCGTCAGTGTCTTTTGTCCTGTAAATGTGCTGATAAAGACAAGCAGCAAGCAGCCTGCTATTCCATCCCCCCACCGCCGCAGAACGTGCACAATGTTCTCCTAGCTCATACATTGATTGATTATCTGGGACTGAAGTGCTGGAGTTTTAGAGTGGAAATAATAGATTGTTATTTGGAACACATGCATTTCATGTGTGTTCCATTTCTACAATAATCTGTGTAAACACATCGTTAAAACAGAAACGTTTTTCATATTTTATTAGTAAATGACAAAATGTTGGCATAAACTATATAATGTGTGAAGCCCAAAGTCCAAAGATCAAATAAACACTTTCACAAAAGGTTCAAGGACAATACAACAGCTTCCGTGGTGTAGCGGTAAGATTTGCTGACTTGTAATCAAGAGTCCCTGTTTCGATCCCGACTGCCTCCTATATTTGCCATTTTCAGTAGTGAGCTGCTCTTATTGTTAATATTATACAGTACACACATACATTTGGTTTGTGTCTGTAACAGATGGTGTACATATAAAGAATTTGTGAAAGTTACCGTTTTATTTTCTTTTTTATTCTCTCAGTCACGATCACGATACATGCTACCGCCCTAGGGATCTGACGCTGTTAGTTTTTTATTTGAAACTGGGAGTAACTGTAGATGTGAGTGGTGTTTTGAGGCAATGGAACTGGACATTCTCTGATCTGGAGGGATAAAAGCTGACACACAAACACTGGCGAATCTGCCTTCATATCTCACCGTCACTTGATTTTTTTTTTAATTCAGTTTTATTGAGTGTTCCTGCTCACGCTGAATTAGTATGCACCTTATGAAAAAAAACAGAGACACAGTTATATATGATATTTGGAATTATTCATTTGATGACCTGTATAGTACATTTCGGAAAACATTGTGGCACGGATGCAACTTTATTCATATTATTAATATTCATTCGCTTAACATCTTGCGCTTGTAATCGGTGACCACATGTTTCTCTTCCCCTCCCCTCCGCCCCGGGGGCCGATCTTGCCAGTCTCCATGTTCCTGTATGGGGCTGTTTCTTTTGTACTCCAGGACATGCAGAGGAAAGAATAGTACAGAGAGGTCAGTTGAGCGCTATATCCAATCATCATATTCAAATGTTAACAGTTCACACACACACACAAGGACCGTCCTTCCTACATTTACAACATGTGTACCTGTTGCAATGTGCACACTTCTCTTATGCTTTAAGTGCCTTAAACAAGAAAATCTTAGTAAAAATTGTGAAAAAAAGATTAAATGCCAACTATGCTCTCATTTAGATCCATTCATTCTGCATATGAATAAGGAAAAAGGCACCGACGATAAAGCCACACCTCCTAAAGATGAGAACGGTAAGTTCGAAGAGAAGAACATTTCTTCTGCCCATATTCCTGTGGAACCATTAGAGACTTCTACTGATACCGGGGGCGGTATTAGCTGTGACTCCAGTTGAAGTCTGAAACGAGTGAAGAATGTGCAGAAACATATGTTCTAAAAGACTCTAGCAGCTCAGTTACAATTTGCACAGAAAGTTTGCAAGAGCAGTTAAATCTTTCTGGAAGAAAGTCTCACATCTACATCAGCATTGTAGAAAGAGACAAAGTAAATAGACAAAAATTAGTTAAGTGTACAGTCTTAATGAAGTTGCAAATCTGTGGGATAGAGGAAAATACATTTTTTGATTTACTAGAAGTAATACAGTGAACTCTGTACCAGAGAAAAGAGAGAGCATCCCTACGCAAGAAGATATCAAGAAATGGTCTTATTTAAAAGACGTTCATCTACCCCAGATAAATGCTGATCAAAGCAATAATATTGTAATTACAATTCTATTATGAATAGTGTTGTTATTAATTAAAAATTCCCGTAAAGTCGTGGAGCCATGGGAAATCATGCAAAGTGAAGATGAAGGACTTTATGCTGTGAAAACATTCCGTGGGTCGATTGTTAATGGATTGATAAAGGACTCAGACAAAGAAAGACTACAAAGTTATTCAGGCAATCAGGTGACAATAATGGAGGTAGAACAAATGTTACTCCAGCAATACAATATAGCCTTTCTAGAAAGCAGCTGTGAGGAAAAGGAGGAAATGTCACAGGAGGTCATTAAATTTATGCACATAGCTTTAGATTCTGCCAGACTAGTGGATGGACACTATTGCATTAATCTGTCTTTTAAAGATGAGACACTTAAAGTGCCAAACAATCGATGTGTTGCAGAACGACGTACTACTGGACTTAAAAGAAAACTTACAAAGTACCCAATATTCCATGAGGATTACAAAATTTACATGAAAGACATTTTAGACAAAGGATATGCCATTAAAATACCCACTGAACAGCTAACCTTTGAAAAAGAGAAAGTGTGGTACATACCTCACCATGGAGTATATCATCCAAAGAAAAATAAAATCAGAGTGGTTTTTGACTGGACAGCCACTTACCAAGGCTTTTCTCTAAATGAATAGTTGCTGAAAGGACCTGATTTAACTAATACACTCATTGGAGTTCTTACAAGTTTCAGAGAGGAACCAATTGCTCTCATGGCAGGCATTAAATCAATGTTCTATCAAGTGAAAGTTCCAGAAGAAGACACAGATCATCTTCGTTTCTTATGGTGGCCTGAAGGTAATCTAAACAATGGACTAGAGGAATACGAAATGACAGTGCATCTTTTTTGGTGCTACTTCATCACCGAGTTGTGCTTCTTATGCCTTATGAAGAACAGCAGAGGATGCAAGAGACACAGCTCCAGAGGAAACAGTTAACACTGTGCTGCACAACTTCTATGTTGATGACTGTTTAAAGTCACTTACTACAGAAGAACAAGCCATAAAATTGGCCAAAGATCTTCAAACCCTGTGCTTAAAGGGAGGATTTTATCTTACAAAATGGATAAATAATAGCAGAGCAGTCTTGTTGTCCATTCCTGAAGAAGACAGGGCAATAGATAAAAAGGACTTAAACTTAAGCCATGATTTGTTACCAGTTGAAAGAGCCTTAGGTGTTCAATGGTGCACACAGAGTGACTGTTTCAAGTTCCAGGTAAAGCTGCAAGATAAGCCTGCTACAAAACGTGGTATTCTGTCAGTGGTCAGTTCAATATATGACCCACTTGGATTTTTAGCAAGAGTTATACTGCCTGCTAAGCTTATTTTAAGAGAACTGTGTAAAGAGAAATATGCATGGGATCAAAAAGTGGAGGTTAAGTATGTCTGGCAATGGAAAAAATGGATGGACAATCTGAAGCTACTTGTGGATTACAATGTAAACAGGTGCATTAAACCATCTGGGTTTGGTCAAATAATGTCTGCACAAATGCACCATTTTGGAGATGCTTCACAAAATGGGTATGGCACTGTTTCCTACCTCCTCCTGACTAATAAAGAAAATAACAGACATTGTTCATTCATAATGGGAAAATCAAGAGTGGCACCACTAAAACCTGTCACTATACCAAGGCTAAAACTTAAAGAAGCAGCAGTTATAGCAGTCAAAATGGACAAAATGTTAAAATAAGAACTACAGATTCCCCTGCAAGAATCAATCTTTTGGACTGACAGCACCACAGTACAAAGGTACATTGCAAATGAAAGTGCACGCTACAAAACTTTTGTTGCCAACAGAATCGCAGTGATAAGAGAGCACACACAACCCTTGCAATGGAAGCACGTCGCATCTGACCAAAATCCTGTGGATCAGGTATCAAGAGGTTCGACAATAGAAATCTTCATCAAAAGTAAGACCTGGATACAAAGCCTAAACTTCCTGCTACAACCAGAGCATGAAT
Source organism: Polypterus bichir lapradei (assembly GCA_026402145.1). Lineage (NCBI taxonomy): Eukaryota > Metazoa > Chordata > Cladistia > Polypteriformes > Polypteridae > Polypterus > Polypterus bichir. The sequence goes on along the minus strand of JANRMT010062848.1, from coordinate 18,151,169 downwards.
GGCCTAAAAGACCAGATGAAGTGGACCCGTCTACTAACGACGATCTGGAAATCAAAAGGTGTGTAGTAAATTTTGCAAGTGTAGAAGAAAAAACTGAACCAGTTAAAAGACTTGTGGAGTACTACTCATAATGGTTCAATTTAAAGAAAGCAATAGCTTGGTTCCTTAGGTTCAAAGAAGTGCTACCTCATGTGAAAGAAGAGAGAAAGGCAATTCAATATACAGTCAGTCAATCTGGACACAGCCCAGAAAGATAAAAGACACTAATCTCAGAACATATGAAGGAATATAAATCGACAATGAGGCTGAAGCCACTGTCTCTAAATGACTTGTCTAAAGCAGAAGAACTTATTCGCCTCAGTCAACTACAAGCTTACCCTGAGGAGGTTAAAGCCTTGCACAAAAATCAGTATGTAAAGAAAGGTAAAATCAACAAACTGGACCCAGTCCTGCAAGAAGGAATATTGAGAGTTGGAGGAAGACTCAGTTAATTTAGCTATGCCAGAAGAGGCAAAACACCCTGCAATTATTCAGAAGAATTCACATAGTGCTACTGTCATTATGCAACAACTTCATAAAGAAATTGGACATTGTGGGCATAATTACAAGATGCTATACCCTGTAACTCCTGGGTAAAGGATCAAATCATCAAGACAATGCCAGATGCAAAAGGGGCAGAAGAGTCAGAAGTGCAGACCAAGACCAGCACACTTAACAGACCTGTGAAAAAAACTGTGCCTGCTCTAGGAAGCAGCAAATGATTGAAATGATTCATTTTTCCTTTTTGCACACTTAAATTTAATTGTGTTTGTGTTTTTACAGTTTCATAAGTTTGGTTTAATTTCAGTAAAGTAGTGAAGGCTCTTATTAAGTAATGTTAAAGTAATTGATTTCTGCCCTAGCATAAACAATTAGGGGCCGGATGTGTTAGAGCCATTTTCCTAGTTACGAGTATATAAGATTCATAAATATTTTACTAAATGACAAAGCATAATCTATGGGAGATTTCTATAACACCCATAAGTTGAGTGAAATTGGTATATTCTAGCTATTTCTATCTGCTTTGACTAAACCTTATTCTTCAGTTAGTGACCAGCCTTGCCATGTGTAAGGTGTAGAGGGCCTATGGTTTTAAACCGTGCCTATGGGCATATGGGCCTTTTGAGTGTGTGAAGTAACTCTCAGACAATGCGCTCATTAAAGTGCAAAGCCATACGCTTAAGGCGTACAAAAGAAGAAATTAAGAACCTTTAAGTATATAAGAATTTAAGAATCTTTAAGTAAAGAAGAAGTAAAGAACTTTTAAGTACAGAAAGAACTAAAGTTTTTCAAAAAAAGCTAAGTTTAGAGAATATATATTTTTCCTTTTTTTTTGCCTTTTATTCTATGTGTGTAACTACTTTATTCTTTATTCTTGTGTGGATTATTTGCTTTTAACTTTCACTAAATATTTTTAAAAACTAACTTTTGGACTGAGAGATTTCTTTTTGCACACGTTTTACCCGTGCTTGATCTCGCCTTATACTTTAGTGGCTACACACACATTTCAAGCTTCTTTTTGTGCGTGCACAAGCTTTATAAATTTGACCATTGGAGTGGCCGAGTTAGAGTCCACATCTCAATCCAACTGAGAATTTGTTACTAGACTTGAAAAAGGCTATTTACTCAAGATCAAATGCAAAGTAGAATAAGGAAAATTTGCAGTGTTCCTCACATTATCCAATTAAACAGTAAGGCAACTTTTGTTTGGTACATCACTTTAACCCAGATCTTGCAATTTCACAGACTAAAAAGACTTATGAAATTCACACTTCTCTAAATTAGGAAACAAGTTATCCTGCAGTACCTTGCACAAAACTGCAGGGACATACTGAACACGTTATTCCATATCTTGGGAATAAAATCCAAATATTGTCAATTTACATTAATATAAATCAATTCAATAAAAATATGACATTCATGAATAACTAAAAAATGGTTGTGCATTAGAAAGAATCGGGTTATCATCTGATATTCATAATACCCATTGATAAAGTCCTTTCAATCTATATTAAGATGGGTAATGAGTGGATTTTAAGCACTTATATTAAACTTAGTAAATAATGTAGAACCAGTTGATGTTTTGTCAGACATTAAAACCCAAAGTGGCTTGGCCTTTTCAAATAGTATGTTGACCATAAGACAACAAGGAACAATCCATTATCCACCTACAGAGATTCTAAAATGCCTGTGTGACATGATTAAAATGTATCAACATTATTCTTAGTTAGAGAAATAAAACTAAAACATGCACCAGAAAATAAAGCTTGAAAATTCAGTTTTTAACATGTTAAAAGTCGATGGAGGGGGCAGCTGTTTTTGATAGTAATCTTATTTAGCTTGTAATCTATACTAATAAAAGGCAAAGCCCTCACTCACTCACTCACTGACTTACTCATCACTAATTCTCCAACTTCCCGTGTGGGTGGAAGGCTGAAATTTGGCAGGTTCATTCCTTACAGCTTCCTTACAAAAGATGGGCAGGTTTCATTTCGAAATTCTACGCGTAATGGTCATAACTGGAAGCTGTTTTTCTCCATTTACTGTAATGGAGATGAGCTTGAAAGCCGTGGGGGCGGAGTTTCGTGTGACATTATCACGCCTCCTACGTAATCACGCAGTACGTAGAAAACCAGGAAGAGCCCCAAAAAGCTCTGATGAAAACATGCATTATATAATTGAAAAGGCAGCGAAACAATAAGAAGCGAGCGAGTGACATATACAACCATATTCATGAGTTCTGCTACTTCGGAAACAAAGCACGATGTAAACCTAAACTTTAAATTAAGTTCATAGACAGGGTGCCGCTGGCGTTTGTAATTTAGTGTCTGCCCATATAAGGCCGTCCATCAGCGGCAATCCAATAGCAAACTGCCACTAAATATTCACGGGTGAAGGACGGTGCTTATGCAGAGGAAGATGAGATGGTCAGGGTGGTGTTTGGCACAAACTCAGCGAAACTGCGAGAGAAAGTTTTAAGTGCCAGGACTTCGGTAACATTAAATACAGCCATGGACATAGCACGACATGGCACCAGCACAGCTGGGAAACTTCGATGCATGTAAAAAAAAAAACCCTTGCATGCAGTGTGTCAGGTCTCAGATAAAGAAGACGACGAGCTGTTTATTGATGCAGTAAGAAACGAATTGATGAATGAAACCTGTCATCTTTACAACGATTGACAAATACGGAATGTAACTTGAACACAACACATCCTACAAATACGAACCTGATTGAAAGAAATAATGATAATTAAATCCTTGATGACAGCAACACTCAGTAACACTCACAAAACAATTATTGTATATTGACAGTCATGTTACGTTATTTTTAAAATGTTCCCTTTTCTTTTTCATAGCTTCTTTAACACACTACTTCTCCGCTGCGATATGCGGGTATATATATATATGTATATATAAACCCCGATCTACATACTCGAATAATGGATACTTAATTCGCCATCAATGATTGTTTTGGTAAAGCCATACTCAGTGTATTCATTAGATGAACGGTAAAAAAGTAAGAGCGAGGGGAGGATGACTTATTGAGGCATGCAGGCAAAACCACAAAAGCACGCGGGCTCGATGTACTGTAGTGCGCGTCAATTCTATCTGAATTGCGCGATCACATTTGAAAAAATATCTCTTTTCAAGTTCTATTTAGTCCATATGTGTCAAACTCAAGGCCCGCAGGCCACATCCGGCCCGGCGTGTAATTATATCCGGCCCGCGAGATCATTTTATATACTGTATTATTGTTATTAATGGCCCGGGGATATGAAGCGCTGGTAACACAATAAACTACAGATCCCATAATGCAGCGCTTCAGCTGCCTTGCCGAACACTTACCGCGTTAATCAAGTCTAGTTTATGATGCTGCAAGTTATTGCGAAGCTAGCCCACACGATGCCGAAGAGAAAAGGTGATTCTGAACATAGAGCCTTTAAAAACCGATGGGAGGCTGAGTATATGTTTACTGACATTGCCGGTAAACCCGTGTGTCTCATTTCTGGAGCAAATGTGGGTGTAATTACAGAATTTAATCTAAAACGGCACTATGAGATAAAACATCAGGATAACCTGAAAGACCTGAATGCAATGCACAAGATACAGAAAGCAGAAGAGTTAAAGAAGAATCTGACACTTCAGCAGACGTTTTTACCCGTGCAAAATCACAAAGTGATTTCAAGTGAAGCTACTTTTATGGGAGACACAAATGCACCAGTGCAACTTGCCCCACTTTCCCTGTTGCCAAGTAATGTTGAACCAAGTCGACACTACGGTGTTCCCAAATACGCACTTTGTTCATAAACTGAATGATTTGATTTGTTATTGCTGAAAAGAACTAATTTTATTTATGTTTCCAGGTTTTGTTATGCACCATGTTCATATTTGAATTTGTATAATTTTGACAGGATATATTTTTATGGAGAGCAAAATCTTTTGGGATATTTAAAATTTAAGTTTATTTTTTATATAAAATTACATAAGAGTAAAGAAATTTGAATGTTTGTTCTTTTAACATTTACTTTATTTCTAACTTGTATAATTTAGACAGGATATATTTTTATGGAGAGCAAAATATTATAAGTTATGTAAGGTTTGAGTTGATTTATTCCGGAATAATATTCTGTCGACTAAATAAAAATTCCTTCTATTTAGAATTTAAATAGAACTTCAACATATACGATAGTTGTGTGTGTGTGTGTGTGTGTGTGTGTGTGTGTGTGTGTGTGTATGTATATATGTAGATATGTACAGTATGTATACAGTATATATGTTTATATATATGTGTGTGTATGTATATATATGTATTTGTGTGTATATATGTGTGTGTATGTATATGTATGTGTGTATATGTAGATATATATATATATATATATGTGGATGTATGTGTATATATGTATGTATATATGTGTGTGTGTGTATATATATATGTGTATATGTGTGTATATATATATATATATATATATATATATATGACAGCAACACTCATCACAGTGACAAAACAATTACATTGACAATCATGTTACGTTATTTTCAAAATGTTTCCTTTTCTTTTTCATTGCTTCTTTAACACACTACTTCTCCGCTGCGAAGCGCAGGTATTTTGCTATATATATATATATATGTATGTGTGTATATACCTGTATGTATATATATATATATATATATATATATATATATATATATATATAACTGTGTATATATATATATATATATATATATATGTGTATACAGTAATCCCTCGCTATATCGCGCTTCGACTTTCGCGGCTTCACTCTATCGCGGATTTTAAATGTAAGCATATCTAAATATATATCACGGATTTTTCGCTGGTTCGCGGCTTTCTGCGGACAATGGGTCTTTTAATTTATGGTACATGCTTCCTCAGTTTGTTTGCCAAGTTGATTTCATACAAGGGACGCTATTGGCAGATGGCTTAGAAGCTACCCAATCAGAGCATGTATTACATATTAAATAAAACTCCTCAATGATATACGATATGTTTGCCGTGCGGTGCTTGATTGTTTGCTTGTCTCTGCCTCTATCTCACCCTCTCTGACATTCTCTGTGCCTGACGGAGGGGTTGTGAGCAGAGGTGCTGTTTGGACAGAAGCTGTTTGCCTAGTGAATACGGAGGCACCTCTAAGAAATGCCGCTTTATCGCGGTGCTTCCAAAAGCACACTTATTGATTTTTTGATTGTTTGCTTTAATCTCGCTCTCTCTCTCTCTGAGTTCTCTGCGCTTGACGGGAGGAGATGTGAGCAGAGGGGCTGTTTGCACAGAAGCTGTTTACTTAGAAGATACTGACGCTCCTCTAAAAAATGCCGCGGCAAACTTAAAAGCACACGTATTGATTTTTTGATTGTTTGCTTTAATCTCGCGCTCTCTCTCTCTGACGTTCTCTGCGCTTGACGGAGGAGATATGAGCAGAGGGGCTGTTTGCACACAGGCTGTTTACTTAGAAGATACTGACGCTCCTCTAAAAAATGCCGGCAAACTTAAAAGCACACGTATTGATTTTTTGATTGTTTGCTTTTCTTTGCGAGCGCTCTCTCTCTCTCTCTCTGAAATTCTCTGCTCCTGAAGAGAAGAAGATATATTTGCATTCTTTTAATTGTGAGAAAGAATTGCCATCTCTGTCTTGTCATGGAGCACAGTTTAAACTTTTGACTAAAGGGTGTTATTTCATGTCTAGAGGGCTCTAATAATGTTAACAGTGTGGGAGAGTTTCTAAGGGCTTAAAATATATAAAAATAACCATACAAACATATGGTTTCTACTTCGCGGATTTTCACCTATCGCGGGGGGGTCTGGAACGCAACCCCCGCGATCGAGGAGGGATTACTGTATATGTATATACTGTATATATATGTCTATATTTGTATATGTGTATATGTATATATGATGTGTATATATATATGTTTGTATATGTGTTTGTCTGTGTGTGTATATATATATATATATATATATATATATGCCAGCAACACTCATGACAATGACAAAACAATTACATTGTCAATCATGTTACGTTATT
>JANRMT010062848.1:18120399-18131011 GCA_026402145.1 Polypterus bichir lapradei | reverse complement strand
CAACATTTCTAAAGAATGCTTTCAGCACCTTGTTGAATCAATGCCACGTAGAATTAAGGCAGTTCTGAAGGCGAAAGGGGGTCAAACACCGTATTAGTATGGTGTTCCTAATAATCCTTTAGGTGAGTGTATATATATATATATATGCTTTTCTCTGTATATATACTTATGTATACTTTTCAAAAGTTCAATTAACTCTTGCGATAAAGTGACATTGGTGATTTTACTGTGTAGGTTTATAATTATTGATAGTTTAATCAAGGGAGATGTTTATTAAAAAGCCTGTGCAGTGCAGGCTAATTTTTGATAAAAAATGTAAAAGCTAAACTGCAAAATACAGTGAGTTGGTGAGCAAAGTGAGTGGGCATAGGCCCTTTAATAGCGCTGCCCCTGGCACTTGCCACATTTAAAAAACCTTGAACTATATCTCAGTCTCTTTATATTGTTCAATGTGTATTAAAACACTATTTTTGTCTCAGCCCTCTAGTTAATGTCTTTCATCTCCATTTAGTTCAAAAGACTCTACAATCACAATCAAATAAAGTTTGCAGTCACAATGTTAAAAGCCAGGCATCTGATCTTGAATTCTTGACAAAGAGAGAAACTGAACTCAAACTTTACTTGGCACTGTCTTTTCCCATCTTATAATTTCTATTAATACTTGCTCTGTCTGAATAAATCAGGTGCTATTTTTCCTTGATATATCTTTTCCAAGGGTGATGGAGAATCTTAAATAAATACTGACTTTCTTATTTTTTTCTTTTCAAAAAGCCACCATACAATAGAAATGGGGAAATGTAGGTATTAGCTTTGCTGCCAGTCTGTGAACATAACTGAATGTGAATTTGAGGAATTGCAATATCTTCAAAAATAATATATGTATTTGTGATTTTTTGTTATGTTTTTCAATGTCAATAAAATTACCTGTATTGTGGATAGTACTGAAGTGAAATATCCTTTATGATGACACAGGATGACAATTCTCACATCCTCACAAACACCATGTGTGCTTCACTTGGCAATCACATTCCTGGTGTTAATGTTTTGATGGCTGCTTAGAAGCAGAGTTTATGCTTTCAGACTGAATTCTTATCTGAAACATACTTTATTAATGTGCAACGTGAGAACTGAAGTTTCTTATCTACACTATTGGCAGATATTGTTGAGTGAGCATGTCAGATAGAAAAGATTACCAAATTCCTAAACTTGCAGCTGTCATTTTAATTCAGTGGAACACAGATGATCTATTTGCAACTATTTCTTTTTGTGCTCAGTATCAGTTAAGTGGCTTACAATAAAGAAGAAAAATGTATCTCTAGTTCTGCTGTTTTATATGTATATTTATGTATATATTGTCAAAGATGAGACAATAGAAAAAGGTTTGAGCAACCACCTGTATAATTTTTCCTGGCTGCGAAAGAGTTAAATTGGGAGTACATTGTGTATAGATAAGAGTCCAAAACAGTACTGACATGATGAGGCAAAGATGGCAGTTTTAAGGGAGAGCAGAGGAAGCGAGGTAATCGGGGCCTGGACCGGAAGTGATGTCATTGGACCCAGGTGGAATATACCGTAATCGGTCTGCAGTTGAAAAAGAGAAAGTGTCAGTACACTGCACCACCTCTTGGTCTGTCGTGGAATTACCCTCATTTGGACCCTTTAGCCGCCTCCCATGCGGAAGTGTGTTATATATATACAGTATATATATAGAACATAATTTTTTTTTTTTTTAGCAAAATTCATATGTCATTGTCCTGTTTCCATACACAAAGTATGATAACACATCTAAGATGCATAATTAAAGATGTTTCATTATAGATTTACTTAAGTGAATAAGAATTGTGCTAATCATTATGATTAATTTGCGAATGAGAGTTATTAGACTGGTTCTTGGGTAATGACTCGTTCATGAATCAAATGAGGCAAGATTCTTGATCCAGGCAGCTCTTGCACATTCACTTTAAGTGTGTATCAGCGAAATGAAAGACACCGATAAAGTCATGCAAGAAGGACACTCATGCGCTTTAGCACTCCCATTGAGCTCCACTGAATTGATTTGTTTGTGCTCACAAATTGGTTCATATGATTCATCAGAATTGTTTGTGAATTGCCTATCTGAATTTCCACAACCAAAACAAGTGTCGTAAATGGTGTTGCAGTAAAGTCACCATCATAATAAAATTATTTATCGGCACACAGATTATCAAATTTAACATACATTAATACTGAAAAATTAGATCCTAGCATCAAAACACAAGGATACAGGACAAATACAATTTATTCTAGGGTAAAGTCAGTGAAGAATGTACAACAATACAAGTGTATATATGTAAAAATGGTCTTGTTAAAGTGACAATTTATTTATTAGTATTGCAATCTTACAATGTGTGCAATTCAGGAAAATGTGTATTTTGAAAATGTTATCATTTTAATATGTGTGAATTTCTAAATACACATTTTCATTCTTAGCATTTCTCAACAAATTATTTTTTTCCAGTAAAACCAGAATCTTATTGTTGAACATGTATTTCCTATAGGTGATCACAATTTCAGTGTACAGTGAAATTTTCAGTTGGGTTGTTATTACAAGTGTTTGAAAGTGGCAGTGGAAGTCCAAAATTTTGTAGTCAGTTTATTAGGATCAATAAAATAGGCATTAGCAGCTAATTTTAAAGAGACTAAGAAAAAAAATAGAATTAACTTAACCCTGATAAATAACTTTAAAATTGTGTGTGTACGGTAGTTCTTTACCTAATGTAAACTCAATCAGCACAATGGATAACACAGTCCAAATCTGACATTATGGACTACTGTTTTGGAAATAAACACTAACCACAAGAGCAACATTCTGAACACTCATTAACACATGGATCATGACTTTGCTGTTACAAAAAATTCAATAATCTTGCAAGAGTCTAGTAAAGCTATTGTGTCTTCAATGAAGGGCAAAATAAGCCAACTAAAACGCCAGAGAAAAGCCTTTCCTCTGTAGACTCAATTATTCATATGCAGGTTGTAAACATAAAGGCAAGAGAGATGTGTCGGGGTTCCAGCTGGAAATACAGTACTGTGTTTAAATGCCAAAGACAAAGGATAAAGAAGAATAAATGTTAGGTATTTTCAAGCCACTCTTAGGTTAAGGTAGAGGCAGTCTGCTTCCCTTAGATGTTAGTTCAAATTAAATGGTGACTTGAAGTGGTGGCATTTCTTTTATGGAGGAGGACGAGAAGAGGTGAGGTGGGACTTGGGTGTCAGGGCAGAAGTGACATCACAGTTCCCCTGAGATGTTTTCTCCGGTTTTGAGGGTGAAAATAGACAGTAATGTGGACCGGCCTAGTCTTTATCTGGGATATGTTTAACAAGGTATAAGGTTCTTTCATTGTCATGGAAAACTGAGAAACACTTGGTAGTAGACATGAAGCATCAAGGTGGATTTACCAAGGTGGATGTCATACTACTAAAAAGGAGATGTATAATAAAAGGTTACAGAGTAGACTATATAGACAGAGTAGACTATTTGGTCAGAGGTGTGTAGAAGAAATGTGTGCGTCATTATCAGCTATTAATTCCAAAGGTTCTATTTAAAAGATTTTTTTTCCACTTCCAGAGTCCTTTTCCTTTAGACACACATTCACCTTGCATTGAAAATTTGCATTTATGTTGTTTGTTCTATTTTTCTGCTTTTGTATTTTGAACTGCAATAAGCACCTGTCATTTCTGACTAAAAAGGTATGGAGTATATAAGTTTACATGACTGGCTTCTGTGGAATTTGTGGCACAGTGGGTAATGCCACCGCAGCTCCAAAATCTTGGGTTAGAATCCGCCCAGTGATTGTCTGCATAGAGTTTGTACATTCTCCCCATGTTTTCATAAGATTTTCTCCAGTTATTCAAGTCTTCCACCCATATGTAAAAGATGGGTGTGTTAGGTTAATTGGTGATTCTAAATTGACCCAGTCTGAGTGTGTGTGACTGTCAAGGAGTCTGGCAAAGTGTTGAGTTAATTACTGACTACAAAGTAAAACAAGGCGTTTGGCAAGTGACTCAGTTAATTACTGACTACAAAGTGAAACATACTGTGCATGCTGATGATCCTTTGCTTCCAGACAATCCAAAAGAAGTCTACTCCAGATTCATTGTGCAAAAAACATGAAGCAACATTGACAAAACTGTAGGGGTGCTTTCAGGCACCCTGCATCATTCATGGCTTTTCAGCATATTCACCAGCATAAAAGAACCTGGGCATTGAGTTTGTGTATCAACAGGAATACTTAAATCCTGTGCTAGTCAAGTTGTGGCTGTCCTTACAGATTTTTTTTTATCTTTCATTTAAACATGCACAAGTCCCAAACTGTTCTAACACGTCCATTGTAATATGTCTTCCAGGGTCATACACTAGATTTGGTTTTTACAGTTGGCATATCCTCTCTTAATTTTACATTAATGGACTTTGTGATGTCTGATCATAAATGTGTAAATTTTAATATCATATACTCCTATGTTAGGTAAACAGGGCTATTTGACTCGTTTGTTTAATAATAAGAATGCTGTGAAATTCTCTTCAATGTTCCAGGATTTTGCTTTAAATCCACTTAATTTAAATGATTCAAATGATCTTTTAGGTGATTTCAATAATATATGTCAGGTCACTTTTGATTTTGTTGCTCCAGTATAGTTTCCAGTTAGCTGAAAACTTAATAGTACTCCATGGATAACTGAAGACATAAAAATGCAGGAAAGCCTCCCAGCTGACTGTGAACTTGGATCACTTAAAAGAACTGATGTCTAAATATAATAATACTGTAAAATAATCTAGATCATATTTTTCTGAACTCATTGATACAAACAGTCATAATTCTAGCTTTTTGTTGACACTTTAAATGGCATTGTTAACCCAACATTAAGGACGGCTGACAGTGTTGTGTTTAACTGTGATGAAAGATAATTTTATCCTTTTTTACTGATAAAACTGACACAATAAGGGCTTACATCTTTCACCCTGTCTCTCATGTTGAGATGCCAGGTCCTAGTTTAAATATTTTAATTTCATTTAAGCCCATTTTATAACTTCAGCTATTTGACCTGATATCTCTGAAGTCTTTCTCCATTTACCCTTACATTCTCCAAACAAAATTTCTCAAGGAAGTCATCAGATCTGTTGGGCCGAACATTTTGGCTGTTATCAACAATTCCTTATTAAGTGGCCATATACCACATTATTTTAAAACTGCAATCATCCGTCCTCTACTTAAAAAGTTTGATTTAGACCGGTCTAATTTAAATAATTATTGGCTTATCTCAAAGCTCCATTTTTGTCTAAGATGTTGAAAAAGGTTGTAGCCAGTCAACTTTTAATGGCTATGAATCGGCATAATATTTTAGAAAAAATTCAGTCAGGATTTAGAGAAAATCACAGTACTGAGTCTGTAATCGTTAGGGTCACTAATGAATGACCTTCTTAGTAATGAGGACTCGGGTAAGACCTCAGTTTTAGTTCTCGTTGATCTAAGTGCAGCCTTTGACATCATTGGTCATAGACAGAATCAATGTCTATGATTCTATGGGTCTTTGGTTTATCTGGGACAGCATTAAAGTGTTTTTCTTATTTTTACAATAGAAAATTCAAATACGGCTGTGCTAACACTGTATCTTCCACTTCCATCATAAATTATGGCATACAGCAAGGTTCTGTCCTGGGTTCCTTATTATTTTCTGTCTATATGCTACCATCAGGATTTATTATCAGAAAGAATGAAATTCATTTTCATTACTATGTCAATGATTTACAGCTTTTCTTTAGCTTTGTATCTTAATAATTCAGGTAATTATGCAATGCTTCACGACTATATTATTGACATTAAGAACTGGATGTCTAAATTCAGATAAACAGAAGCGCTAATTATGGGCGATTGACAAAATTCTAATTTAGTTAAAGATTGGGTGGTGCAGTGGTAGCGCTGCTGCCTCACAGTTAGGAGACCCGGGTTCGCTTCCCGGGTCCTCCCTGCGTGGAGTTTGCATGTTCTCCCCATGTCTGCGTGGGTGTGCTCCGGTTTCCTCCCACAGTCCAAAGACATGCAGGTTAGGTGGATTGGCGATTCTAAATTGGCCCTAGTGTGTGCTTGGTGTGTTTGTGTGTGTCCTGCGGTGGGTTGGCACCCTGCCTGGGATTGGTTCTTGCCTTGTGCCCTGTGTTGGCTGGGATTGGCTCCAGCAGACCTCCTTGACCCTGTGTTCAGATTCAGCGGGTTGGATAATGGATGGATGGATAGTTAAAGATTCCCTGGGAATGCTAGCTCTTAACTTTTAATACTATGGCCAGAAACTTAGTAGTTCTATTCAACTCTAGGTTAAACTTTAACTTCCATGTTAAAAAAAAACTGGTTCAGTCTTGTTTTTATCATTTAAGGATTAGTGCTAAAGTCAGCCCCATATTGGGTATTGGGGACAATGAGAAATTAAAGATTTCATTACTTCATGGTTGGATTATTGTAACTCTTTGTTCTTAGCCCTTAGTGAAACAGTTTGTCTAGGCTGAAACTGGTTCAAAATGCTGCTGCAAGACTCCTCACCATGTCTAAATCCTCGGCGTATATCACTGCTATTTTAGCCTCATTACATTAGCTGCCAGTTAGTTATAGGATCCAGTTTAAAATCCTACTTTTAACTTATAAAGCTCTGAACAGTCTGCCTCCAGTATATGTTAAACATACTGTCTGTTGAACGTTAATCGTACAGGCAGACTTTTTTTTAGATCATCTGAGCAATGCTTTTTAGTCATTCCATGTTGTAGATTAAAAACAGGGGATAGAGCCTTCTCTGTTCTGGCCCCCAAACTCTGGAATGGCCTCCCCCTTGATATTAAAACATCTGATTCTGTAACTACATTTAAATCTCAATTAAAAACGTATTATTTTAGACATTATCATTTCTTTTATTTATTTATCTGTTTTTTATGATGGCTTGTTAATTTTATTCGCTTTTTGGTTGTTTATCCAATTTTATATAAAATGTTATAGTGGTTTTTGTTCTGTTTGGGAAGCACTCTGTGCATATTGCTTGAAAAGTGCTGTATAAATGAAATTATTATTATTAATAATAATAATAGACTTTAACCAAATTAAACAAACTTTCTCTTTTTTTATTTGTCAGTTGCTAGTTTGAGGTCATGGTGGAAAACTTTATGATCGTGGGCACCACCTTTTACAGCAAAATCCTTTTTGGTCAAGAAATCTCACCAAAGAATGTCTTTGTAAGAAAAAAAGTTCCTAGAGTCACAGCAGTTAACATACGAGTATGCTGAAAATGTCCTGACCCTGCCCACTCTCTGTTCACTTTATTTCCTTTTGGTAAATGGTTTAGATCAATTAACATCAAGATTTCATAATTGTACTTACTCAGAAGCTATGAGATACAAGAAGTTAACAATTCTATGTTGCAGTTTCCTGAATATATTTTTATATATAAATATGTTTGTTATATCCATTGCTTGAGAGTGATTTGGAAGTGGAGAGTACCAGTATTCTTATACTGTATGTTTATACTGTTGTTTTATTGTGTGAACTATGTCAAATTAAATTCCATGCAACTTTATACTCTTTACAATCTTTCTCTCCTTAGCTTAATTTGCAAATATATCACTATGGTTCCTCTAAAAATTGTGCAAATGCAACATTTGTAGTAATCAGACATGATGTAATCCATGTATATCTTTAGAAAAAAGGTATGTGTAACTATCTCCCTTGTACCGAGACCCTTTTAGAATTTGTTTTGCAGCTTAAATCTTTTATATTTTTACTGGCCCTAATAAAAAATGGCCATACCATTATTTTGTAAATTCATCAGCATATTTTCTTCTTGACTTTGCTGCAACTAATTTCATTGTTGAATACTCATCTGTAAACCTCCGTCAAAGAACTTGGTTATGCACCTGACTGCATGTGAAAAATGTGGCAGAGAATTTAATCCATCCAATCTGCCACAGTGCATTCAGGCATATGTGCAAAATCATAATAGACATTTAAAATCTGGCTGCAGGGGAAAGACATTGGTCACACAATATCCTTGAATAATTGGGGTAATGCTTCAATATCCGTGCTTAGCATTTGCAGAATGCTTTGCTCTAGTGCCTTTCAGATGTTGGATCTCTCATGCTCGATTAATGCCTTTTTATATATCTCTACTTAATGGAAGCATATAGTGGAATCTGTAAATTAGGGACAAAATAGGCATCCAAAAACAAATTGTGATTTTTTTGAGTATAAGGTCAGAGCCTAGCCTGGCAGCATCAAGTGCGTGTTAAAAACTAACTTTGAATGGCATACCAGCCTCTCCTCTTAGGAGGTGTGTTATCACCTGAAGAAGGGCAAATTCAATGATATACCACACATTTGTCAGTGTTTTGGTAATGTGGCTTTCTCTAGGTAGAATAGAAACTGTTTTACCGTTTGTATGTGCTTCACACATTTTATTTTATTCTGAAGTATTAAGCTTTGCCAAATGACTTTCTTTGAATTACCAGCTAGTTAACATTTTTCCTGCAATGAAGTGGCATCACATGCAGGGGTGGTTCTACAATAATGCCCAGGATGCTTCTTGACTCCTGCCCCCTGCAGTCCAGAACTGGAGTAAATGTGGTTCAGAATGGATGGGTAGAAAGTTGCCATGTTTCATATGTTTTGGAAAGGAGTAGAAATTAGTGACCATCTATTGCCAGCCAGGTGAGTTTCTGTCTGTCTTGTATTCTCACCCATACAACTCAGTGTTCCTTTGCTTAAATTCATATTATTGGTTTGTTTGGTATACTCATTGGATGGATTAAATGTTACCCTATTCAAGTTAGAAATGGAAGGAATTCTTGTTTGAAAGCAACTGTAGTTGAGAGTTGTTTGGCTGATATATGAGCCAATAAACACATTATCATATAATATTATGTAATTCTATTTTATTATTAGTATATTATTCAAATCTCCTTATTTTGTACTAGTCTATATTCTATAATACAATATGAATGCATATTGTATGCGTATTAGCTCAAATACCAGTCCAACTAATAAGAAAGTTGGAGACCACATGCTTGAATTAATAAACTGATACAGTGAAGAGAAAGGAAAACTTAGAGTATCATCAGCAGTCCATTATTTCATTTAAAAAAAAGTCTTATGGCAAATTAAGCTTTTCTTTGTTGATCTACCATGACAGTTTTTACTAAAAAAAAAAAAAAAAGTGGAGCGCTCAAAAAAATTCTGCTTTGACAGTAGGGACTTAATGTGAATATCAAAAGCATCACCATCTTTGGTGAAGTATAGAACTTCAAATGAGAGACTAATATTTAAAATGCCTTTAACTTGAAAAATATAAGAAATTAATTGTACAAAAGGAAACGGTGTAGTTTAGGTCTCTGTCCCCACTGGTAGTAATCTGACTTCATAACACCTCTGAATATTTCCGATGTATGCTACATAATATTTAAGATATATTATTCTCAACATTCGTATGATCAGTATTTAATTTCCATTAGATGTCATCAATAAAATTTCATAGAATTGGAAAAATCATTAGCATTTGCGAAAAGGGCAGCACGGTGGTGCAGTGCTAGTGGTGCATCTCGCAGTAAGGGGTACTGTGATTTGTTCCCCGGTCCTCCCTGCAGGGAGTTTGCATGTTTTCCCCATGTCTGTGTACGTTTTCTGTATGTGCTTCATTTTTCTCCCAAGTGTCCAAACACATGCAGGCAAGGTGAAATGGCAGAACTAAATTGAACCTAGGGTGCGTTTGCCCTGCATGGTAATGTGTCATTTTTTCTATTATAAACCATATTATTTTGTTTGATTGAAGCTTAATGAAGGGTCTTGTGCTGCGCTGTACTAATTTATGTGACTGGTCAGTAAGTTCTTTGGTTCCATGGTAAATACAAGGTTTTAAAAGCCTTTAATGGAAGCTGAAAGCAATTTCAATTAGTTGCATTATTTATCAATGCAAATAATTTCTGTTAAAGCTTATAAATTAAAAGATGCCTGCATATTACACTAAAGTAAGACTTTCTAGTTTAAGTTGTTTTTAAATCTCAGCCATCCTTGTTTTGTCAATTACTAGATAATTGCAAACCAATTTTTAAACAAAGCGTGAAGTTTGTGCACAGTATCTGGTTTATTTGCTCTTCAAGAAAGTGCTTTATTTACATATATTTGCCATAACTGAAAAGGCTAAAAGGATTTAATGTAACCATCAAGTATATTATTCTCTAAAAATATAGAACAAAGGAAAATGTGTAGAGCCCATATCAAAGCACAGATCCAAGTCCAGCTCTTCTAGGACATTTAGAATAAAGTGTAAGAAGGTCCAAATAGTGAGAAGAGACAGAGATATTACTTCTTATCAGGGCTGCTTTGCAAAATTTCAATTGTAGGACCTTAGTAGTTACAAATAAATATATATACAGTACAGGCCAAAAGTATGGACACAGCTTCTCATTCAATGTGTGTTCTTTATTTTCATGACCATTTACAGCACTCCATCACTCTCCTTCTTGGTCAAATAGCCCTTACACAGCCTGGAGGTGTGTATGGGGTCATTGTCCTGTTGAAAAATAAATGATCGTCCAACTAACCTG
>JANRMT010062848.1:18107006-18117503 GCA_026402145.1 Polypterus bichir lapradei | reverse complement strand
CCACTCCAAGCTGCTAGCTCACTGGCAGGGGCCATACGAGGTTAAGGAAAGAAAGGGGCTCGTCGACTATTTAGTTAAGCAACCTAATCGTCGACCGAGCGAGAGGATCTACCATATTAATTTGTTAAAACCTTGGAAGGACAGGGAGGAGACTCCCGATACACATAGATCCCTCTCCCTATTCGCTAGCACGGCTGCCCTTAACCTCGGCGATGAGCTAACACCCGTACAGCGGCGAGAGATAACCCAAGCTATCTACGCCATCCCCGAAGTGGTGAGCGAGTCGCCAGGCCGGACCTCGCTGATTGCCCACGATATAGTCACGGAACCCGGAGTAGTCGTCCGGGAGAGGCCCTACAGACTCCCGGAGGCAAAACGCGCCGAAGTGGAACTGGAGGTACAACGAATGCTGGACTTGGACATTATCGAGGAAAGTCACAGTCCTTGGTCCAGCCCGATTGTCCTCGTTCCCAAGCCGGATGGCTCCTGGAGATTCTGCAATGACTTTAGACGTCTAAACCAGGTCTCCAAGTTCGATGCCTACCCGATGCCCCGCATTGACGACCTGCTCGAGCGGCTGGGTGTGGCTCGGTATTTGACTACTCTTGATATGACAAAAGGGTATTGGCAAATTCCCTTAACGGCATCTGCAAAAGAAAAAAACGCCTTTAGCACCCCTAGTGGACATTGGCAATACAAGGTCCTCCCATTTGGGCTGCACGGGGCCCCTGCGACCTTTCAACGTCTGGTGGATAGAGTGCTGAAGCCCCACCAGTCCTATAGTGCCGCCTACCTGGATGACGTCGTCATCTATTCCGGCACCTGGGAGGAGCATCTATTGCAGCTCTCTGCTGTCCTCGCGACACTGGCTAAAGCCGGCCTCCGCATTAACCCCCGTAAGTGTTTTTTTGGCTTAAAAGAGGCCAAGTATTTAGGCTACCTTGTGGGACGAGGACAGGCGAGACCCCAATGTTCCAAAGTCAAAGACATCCTGGAATGGCCCCGTCCGAATACCAAGAGACAGGTGCAGGCTTTCTTGGGGCTGGCGGGGTACTACCGCCGGTTCGTACCCCATTTCTCCTAGAGGGCAGCACCCTTGACTTGCTTAACAAAGAAGGGGGCTCCCCTGCATGTGGTATGGAACGATAAGGCGGAACACGCATTCAGTGACCTGAAACAGGCCCTTACATCGGCACCTGTATTACGGACCCCTGATTTTGGGCTACCCTTTATCCTCCAGACCGACGCTTCGAACACAGGCCTGGGCGCCGTGTTGAGCCAAAGCGTTGATGGTGTCGAACACCCCGTGATGTACCTAAGCCGGAAACTGCTGGACCGAGAGGCCAGGTACGCGGCGGTGGAGATAGATATATATATATATATATATATATATATATATATATATATACATATATATACACAACTGTTTATAATGTAGGTTTGTTTAACTTGTTATTTATGTTATTTGTAAGTGATGTTAGGTTCAACCATAAGCAGCTCCAAATCCACCAAGTTAAATTACTATACATTCTAACATTAGTCAGTCAGTCACTCATTGATTACTGGAAAATAAAATTGATTCTGATTCTAATCACACCTTGTTAATGTGAGAGGTCAGAGAAGAATGACCGGACATATTACATCAAACAGAAAGGCTGCAAATACTCAAACAACTGTGGTGCACACAAGAGCATCTCTGGTAGGACAACACATCAGACTTTGAAGCAGATGGGCTACAACAGGGGTTTCCAAGCATTTTAAGTCAAGTACCCTCAAAATATTGTACCTTCTACCAGGGCCTCCCACTAATTTAAATCTAACATTGTGAAGCATTGCATAATATTAGACCTTGGATACTGCTAACAGCAGTCACACGTGATCTTAGGTAACAGTAGACTGATTAAGCAACGTGAACAACTATAGCAGACTACAGGGTTATAGATCATTTTTTGAGTTGTTTTTCTTTTTTTTTTATGTACGTCAATGCTTTTTTACTGTTTTTTTTTTTTTATGTAACAGCAACGTTGTTTGAAACTCCGTACTTTTAATTTATAAAAATGTGCAATTGTTTTAAGTTCTCTTGTGTAGTGCCTGGAACTTTCTCAAATAACAAACACATTGGCAATCTTGATATAGGGCTAATTTAATGCAAACATTGAACAACATATTGAGTGGAGTTTATTTAAAAACTATGAGAGGCAAGTTAAAGACAATCTTTAAATTTGGAACTAAATTATTAAGAACATCAACATTGCCAGTACTGAAATGGAATCTACCCTGGTGGCCTCCAGCTTAAAAACCACTGGGCTGTAAGAGCAGGTCAATCTTGAGTCCATTCTTCTCATACAAGAAAGGGAGGAGGAGAATACAGTGAGCAATTCGTAGCTTAAATTAGTCAATTAAAAACTGGATAAACATCATCTGATTTGACAACACTTGATTTCACCTGTATACAGTATTTTTAGATTTTGGTATAAGATAGGATCAATCCTACTTTGTGTCAATGGCATAGACTTGTGGGGGAGGTAGTGTAATGGTATAAAATTTTTTTAGTACACATTAAGCCTCTTAATACCAACTGATCATTTTTTGATTGTCAGAGTTTTGCTAAACATTTGATGCTGACCATGTGCATCCCTCAATGGCCACAATTTATCCATTTCTAAAATGACACTTCCTTCCAAATGGTATACATAGTAAATGGGCCACTAAATTATTTTTATTTATTTTAATCTAACTATACTGTACATTTAGTAGGTTGTGAACTTTTAAGTGGACATGCTGTTTATGAGTAAATTGAGTTGAACTGAGCCATGTTAGAGTTGGCATGATAAGACAGATAATCTCATGGGTCCAGAGTACTGGTTTAAAGTAATGTACCCAGCTGCATATTCTTCTCATGTTTGCATGGGGATTGTTTTATTTCCTCCCACGTCTCCAAAAACATTCATGTAAGGTAAATTTGAGCATCTAAATTGGTCCTGTGCAGAGGTGGGTAGTAATGAGTTACATTTATTCCGTTACATTTACTTGAGCAACTTTTTAAAAAAATTGTACTTCCAAGAGTAGTTTTACTGCACCATACTTTTAACTTTTACTTGAGTACATTTGTGAAGAAGAAACACTACTCTTACTCCGCTACATTGGGCAAAACTCGACTCGTTACTTTTTCCCATTTACACATTACACTATTTTTGCCAGAGAGAAGTCGCCAGTGGATCTACTGCATGAGTGTTTCACCATTCAGACGTAGCAATAATCTCATGACTACGTTTCACCAATCAGACTTAGCAATGATAATCACATGACTCTGTTTCACCATTCTGACGTAGCCATGCAGTCACATGACTACACACAAACTTCCAGCGTCTGCAGCCTGTGAAAGACTTTTTAGTCATGCGGGGCTCCTGTTCACTGCTAAATGGTCACAGCTTCACTGCAAGAAGCTTGAGAGCCAACTTCTGCCAAAGCTTAACTGAGTGAAGAACAAGCACGTTTTAACCAAACATGCACAGACAGTCATGGTAAAGTGAGACTTCTTGTATGTGCACAAGTTGCCTTGTGTTCTAATGTTATTTTCTATCAGCTGTGCTATTTGGAGGGCAAGTGTGTGATGATGCCGGTTCCCTACAGACTCCCTCTTCCCACAAGGGAGTCTGCTGAACCCACACCGTCGATAGTTATGACCGAGATGAGCTGACATATGAGGATAATTCACTGATTAGGCCAAAGGAGGGTGGAAAAAGTGCTCAAGTGCTTTTATTAAAAACCATTCAAAACAAATGTAAAATCAACAAAAGTGTCAAATGGTGCAGTGTTCTAAAAAACAGTACATATATAAATCCATAAAAATCATTGTGAAAAGGATAAAAAAAAATCAATAAATAAATCTGTTAAATATCCGAGGTTAAAATGCAGGCTAACTCCTCCTGAACTCAGCCCACCTCCTTCTCATTCTCCTGGCTCACTTATTGCTCGCGTAGCCGGTGGAGACTCAGCAGCCACGAGCTCCTTTCGGCCAACCTACATCTTGGCTGCCTCCAGGCATCACAGCCAGACTGTCCGAGGTTGGCTCTCCTCCCTTCTTCCTTCGTGCTCATGTTGTCGCACCTCGGAAGCCTTGGGAGGGCACCTGCCTTGCTCACCACACTCCACCTGAATGTTTAGTGGGGCAAACTAGCCCCTAGAGCGCCACAGCTAACGCTTTTTCATGGGGCCCTAGCTCGCACTGCTTCCTCTCTCCAGGTGGCCAGATCATCGTTCCCAAGTCTGCCTTTCATGTCTTTTCTCCTTTTCTTTGATTTCCCCTTCTTTTTTTTGTGCTGACCCGTATATAAACACTCCCGTCTCCGTGGGCCTTAATCACACGCAGCAGGAAGCCAATGAAGCAACTGAGAATGATTGCACCCACATGTGCAGGTGCGACTCGCTCCAACTACCTCATTAACTCCCCGCAGTTGTGCAATTGCACCCACAGAGTGAGACACGGCTTTATGGAAACTGGCTTTTTTTTTTTTTGAAGCCGCGGACCCGCTACACCACTAAGTGAATATATAGTATTATACTGTCAGTGTACAGTATATCTTGTCACTGTAAGTAGTTTGCGCTGTTCAAACATACATGTTACCTACTGTAGGTATTGGCTTCAAAAGCTTTGTTGTGAAAAACTGAGATCTGGAACTTTGTGTTATTTGTGCATCTTTATTTTGTAAAGATGTTATTTATTTTTACTCATTTTTTATTTTATTATTTGGAAATAGCAGAATTTGCACATTTTATATTTTTGTCTGTCTTATTACAGTACAACATTTCTAAAAAATAAATAATTTATTATGTTCAAACAGTAAAACAGTACTCGAGTAGTCTTTTCACCAAATACTTTTTTTACTCTTACTTGAGTAATTTTTTGGATGACTACTATTACTTCTACTTGAATAATATTATTTTGAAGTAAAGCTACTCTTACTTGAGTACAATTTTTGGCTACTCTACCCACCTCTGGTCCTGTGTGAGTTTATAGTGCGGTTGTGTGCATGAGTAGTCCCTGCAGTAGACTGGTGACTTCTACAGGGTTGTTTTCTGCCTTTAAAACACAGTACTGCCTGCACAGGCTCCAATTCTGTAACTCTGAAGTGGATTAAGAGGCTTTGAGAATGTTATGCTATGAACTAACTTAGTGAGGCAGAAAATAAAAATACAAATGTGTTGTTAAGGTTGTGTTGTTTAGACTATTTTATTCTAAATTCTGTTTTAACTGGAACCCTGTGATAATTGCTTGTTGCTGCATGTTGATGCAATTTAAAGAGTGCTTGTTCTATTTTAACCTACAATAAAACCACAGAGTATGAAAGAAAATAATTTTTAGTTAAGTGGAGCAACACAGCTTATTATCATTATATGTAGTCGAAAATTCCATCAGCAGTCTATGCAACACCATGGAAATTTCACTGGGGATATTGGCCCCTTTTCGCTATACATAATTTGCAAAGACAAAATGGCACTTTGGCTTTTGACTCAAAATACAAATGAAGTAATGCTCTACACAAATACAGTCATTATAATGAACTGTTACCCTTTTTTAAGAAAAAAAATTCCAGTATTGATATTTAGATGATGTTAAATAAGTACTGAAGGATTGTTTATCCAACTGTTGGAAAATGTGAGAAATGTTCTTTTTCAAGCCAATGGCTGATGGAAACAGATTGAAAATGAGACTTGGTGATTGTCATATTCTTAACACAGTTGTCAGAATCATATCAAATATCCCACGTTTGATAATTCAGTAAAAAGAGACACTTTGTTGAACATATATAGGAAAAGAAAATGGAGATTTGTTGCAGTATGCATGGTAGAGGTGCTTAAGAAACACTATTAGCTATGGAGTTTAACAATTTGAAATCAGACATCTAATGCACTGTGAGAAACTCTGTGTTAAACATCCCCAAGGTGAATGTAACTGACATTCAACAATATTAACACATTGACTGCTGAACCTTGCTGCTATTACCAGGATGCTGCAGTAGTGGTCTGTGCCTATATGATAAATAATGGACTCACTCAAAACTCGTACAAAACCTAAGGAAATAAATTAGAAAGAAACAACTTAATCATAAACAATAACTGTCAAAAATATAAAGAAACTGGTTATTTAATTTATCTTCATCAGCAACATGACTAAAAGTTGAACATTTGAATGAGAATCCTAGAAGCATGGCATTACGCAGAGTGCAGGCTTAGAAGAAATTGTGTTGTAAATATAACACATTTCTTTGTGTTGTCCATGCTTGTTGCACAACACATTTGATAGTTGGTAAATGTCTGCACTCAGTAGGTGGCTGAATGCCCATGTACTGCTGTCCTGAGAGTTGTGACAAGTCATATACCTTAAGATGAAGAAACATCTTTGAGGCAGCTATCCACATCAGTGCTGGAGCCAACAGGTTCCACATCATCCAATTAATGGTCACCATCTTGATTATTGTCATTATCATCAAAATATTTATTTTACAATAAATCTAGCTGTTTCAGCACATCAGCAACTTTATACCTTTTTTGTGATGATGTACCTATGAACTGTCTATTTAAAGAACTATTTTCGTAATCTGTTTCCACCGAAAAAATTCTATCACAATCATTGCTAAAACTGTAAGCCATTTGGATATCTGTTTGTTTACCTATTATGCAAAACCAGCCAAACAAATTTTCATGAAATTTTCCATGTGCTTTGCTGTTGATCGGACTTCAAAAGCAGGCTATACTGTATATCATAAGGGGTTACCCAAAAACCAGTGCTAACATTGGGGCTATGCAATGGCTGATGGAGGACATCATCATCAGTAGGCACAAAGCTTTCTTCTAGCCATAACACAATCATAAAGACCAGAAGTACATACCTGTCTCACTAAATTGCAGCTTTTATCTAAGAGTATGACTTTAGGGCTCAGTTAGTTGTGTTTAGCCATGTTGAATTTCCAAAGAAAGTTTTTTTTTGTTTATTTATACCAGCAACCCTGGGTATTTTGGCTGATAAACTAAGAGGTTGGTCCTTTGTGCACAAAAGAAGCCAATCACAAAACATACACTTCTTATTTTATGAGCAAGTGACATCATGGGCTCTTTACTCTTTCCTCTGCCTTAGTCAAGGGTTTGGCTACTGCTTTAAAGTAGAATAATTTATTGCCTAGGATGTGGGCCACAACAAAAGGCAGGAAACTGAGTTTTGCAGCAGGACACTGTGATATCCCTCTGAAGACCATAGGGGATTCACTAGCTCTGAGATTCAGCATCCAAATGTAAGCTCTCTCACATACAGCTGTGCATTTGAGCAAGGACGAGCTGAGTGGAATGTCATTTTAAAACTGCAAAAGAGTAATGGTAAATTACAAAGCTTATAAAATCAAGAAAATTCAGAGAACATCTAAATAAAGAAAGAAGAGTCAGCCTCTTTGCTGCTGTTTTTCTTTTCCATGTCTTAAATTGTCTTTTATATTGACATATAAGCAGCTATCATTGCAATATTCTTTTCTTTATCAACAAATTGAATTATTAATTTCTTAGAATTAATGTGCTTCAGTTAATTTAACATAAATCTAATGGCTGCAGACTCCATCTGCAGAGAAAGGTGAAAAAAATTAAGTAGAAGCCTTACTAAATATTCTATTTAAATATTGACGTTGCTAAAATCAAACCTAATAATAGTAATTAATTCATAGATTATCATAAATTAAACTGTGGCAGCTCGGATTAGCTGCAACTGCCAAGTCCCTCCTGAACCCAGACCATTGTTAGTTATAAACCAAGTTGAGCCAGTGCAAAGAGCACACTCACACACACTAGTGCAGGTTGTGCATAGTGCTTTTATTCCAAGCAAAAATGTTAAGAGTTGAAAACATCAAAGTACAAAAAATGCAGATTATTTTAAGAAATTCATAATTCCATTATGAAAACATAAAAACATAGGTCTTAATATGCAGGATTAAAACAATAAAATAAATTAAATCACCAGCTAGCATCATGGCTCTCTCTGTCTCTCCAGCTCTCCCAGATGTGTGTTCCCAGCTGGAGGAAATGCTGACAGCAGTGATTCTTTGCACCCGGCTTCCATCCCTTCTGCCTTGACCAGCCTCAATCTGGAAGCACTGAACAGAACCTCTGTCATCCCTCATGACTCACTCAGTGCCTTTTGGCTCATTCAACAGTCTCAACTCGACACCGTTGTTCAGCAGGGACACCTCTTGGAGTGCCATTTCTTCGCTCCCTCACACGGGCCTAACCAAATTACCACTTCATATCCATACTCTCTCATGCCTCTGGTTTCCCTTCCATAAGCCTCTCTTCCTTCCCAAGCTCAGACTCTCTAATACCTCCATGGGCACAACATCTCAATTATACTCCATGTAAAGTCAATGAGGCAACAGGAGCCAATATAGTTTTTTGTTTTTTTTTCAATTTTAATTTTCATAATTTCTTGCAAATCAGTGTCTTACAAAGATATTTTTGTGGCTGATGCAAGCTATTGACAATTTTAAATGTAATAATTGATTAATTTTTTGCTTAAATATGTAACTGAACAACTGGTATAGTTGTATATCTGAAAAATCTAACCCTTCACACATTTCTTGTTCCTCTGGATAGACTTGATTAGCAAAACAGATCAAAGTTCATCAAAAGAAAGCTTAGCAGACTGATTAGCAGACATTGGCCAGCTCATTAATAAAAGTGATTAGCCAAAGATCACAGCTAATTCTCATTAGTGCAACTTAAGGTTATGTGCATTTCACAACAGGATGGCAAAGTAGTCATTACTGCACAAACATTTAGGCCACTCAAGCTGTTTAAATATAAATGAATACAAAAACAGAAATATACTAGGTAAAACTGCAATATATTACATGAGGCAAATATTCCATTGTAGTGATCTCTGTGTGTGATTCGTATATTCTATTCAGCTGCTGTATAAAGGTATGTGTGCTGCTTAACTTGGTAGTACGTACTGTGGGATAATTCAATAAAGAAGGACCTCTTTGTATCCTCTGCTGTTGGCTGCAGTTTTGAAAACAGATACGGTACTTTTATCCTTCTCTTTTTAAATGATGTAAAATCCTTTGGTAACTGTGATTGTTTCTTATATCATTGGTCTGAAGTAGCAAAGCGCCAAAGTGCAACAGCCTGAGGTAGATCTACCATCAAGGAGTTTTTGTTGCGCTCATTGAAATGATGGAGTATCCAGACATCGAAATGACCAATGGGGTGACATGAGTGGGACCACCTCACAAAAACAATTGTGTATGTGTGAGTTGAAATATTCAAGGGAGAAACAAGGGTGATGAAGTGATCAAGTATCCATGTGCTGAAATGATCAAGGAGGAAATATAGGCAAAGAAGCGATCAAGTTTCGCGACAAAAGCAAAAGTGAGAAATATTGTGTTGCATTAAGTGACACAGTGTCCATGTGCTGCATTGTTAAGAGTATCATCAGCTCTTCGTTAAGGAGTTAAAGCACCCAGGGGCCTGTAAGAGGCCATAATCTGGCCTGGTAACAGAAGAGCATTACGAAGTTAAATTATGGCTGAAAATGTCCGTTGAGGGAATTAAATAAAATACTCAGAATATTGCAGTTAAGGGAGGAGTCTCAGAGAAGGACACTAGTGTGTAGCCAGCATAATAATGTAGTGCCACATTGGAGGAGACTGATACAGCAATGAGCAGAATTGGCCGTGGCAGTTTCGTAAGACCAGGGAGCTGGTAGCTGCTGGTTGTCTCTCTTCCATATTTGACCAGACAGAGAATACCTACCTGGAAAAGCCAAAGTGGGGAATTAGCCCTGGAGTGGGAACAGAGGACTGATCCGGTAAGCTATAGGCTCAGTTCTTTTAGTCGATAATTTGGAGTTGTTATTCTTGAAAATATTAAGAAGAGGGGGAAAAGAAAGTTTTTTTCTTGTATATATTTGTTTAGTTTTATTTACTTGTTGGCTGTTCTTCTATGTGTCATCTGGACTGTGTATTTTTTGTTGATGACCTTAAACTAACTTTGTTTTGAATATTTCTTTTTTTGAATGCTAATTTTTATTTCCTTTGACTTTCTGCATCTCTGAGTGTGTATCTAGTTCTCTCAATCACTGATGCTTGATCATGAATTACAACATGCCCAAATGAGATCGTGCATGACCGAGACATGGAAAATACATTGCAATGGACATGTCGTTAAATGTTACATATTTTGTTTAACTTAGCAGTGTTATTTTAAAGATATTATTATTTACCAGTTAATGTTTACTTAGATAATAGATTTTAGCATTGTGTTTTGACTTTTACCAGGTAGTCGTTGTACATTTGTGATTCTATTGTTCAAACTATGTATGTGACAGTTGTTTTGGCTGCAGCTGACACACATTACATCAGAGTGGCCATTTTATATAAGAACAAGAGTAGCGGTTGTAGCTGGTTTAACCATTTTTAAAATGTCAGGACTTATAAAATATATATATATATATAT
>JANRMT010062848.1:18078242-18091135 GCA_026402145.1 Polypterus bichir lapradei | reverse complement strand
TGTCACAAAAGCCACAATGAGACAAAGCAAGGTTTGGGGCAGCCACCCGTATAATTTGTTTTCCTGGCTGCAAAGCGTTCTTTTCAAATGATAGCACTGCTGTGCACAAAACCGAGTCCAATACAGAACTGAGGGCATAGGGAAAAGGAGAAGGTTTTTAAAGGGGAAGATAGGAAGTGAGATCATATGGGTCGGGCTAATTGAGGTCTTCAGCCATTGGTTCGAGCCAGGACGTGACATCACAGGGGCCAGAGCCGGCAAGGTCTCCATCGATAGGCTCGGTCCTAGAAGTGACGTCAGGAGAGCCAGGCGGAATCTCCCGGGAATGGCCTGCAGGCAAGGAAGAAAAAGAGTCAGTGCACTCTGCCACATCCTGGTATGTCTCAGAACTGTCCTTACCCGAGCCCTTTAGCTGCCTCCCATGCGCACGTGTGTGACAAGGCCCCCCTCTCAACCCAGACCTGTCGGGTCGGGCGACCCTAACCGAGAGGTCGTGAACCCGAGAAAGAGCATCAGCGTTGGCATAGAGAGCACCTCGGCGATGAAAGAGCAAAAACTTATATGGCTGTAGGTCAAGAAACCACCGGGTGACCCGTGGATTCGACTCCTTGTGCAGGGCCATCCACTGTAGAGGTGCATGGTCCATGACAAGGGTGAATTCCCGGCCCAACAGGTAGTACCTAAGCTGAGTAATCGCCCATTTAATCGCCAAAGCCTCCCTTTCCACCGATGCATACCTGGTCTCCCGGTCCAACAGTTTCCGGCTCAGGAACATGATGGGGTGTTCCACACCATCGACACTTTAGCTCAGCACGGCGCCCAGGCCTGTGTCCGAAGCGTCCGTCTGGAGGATGAAAGGCAAAGAAAAGTTAGGTGCCATCAAAACAGGTGCGGACGTAAGGGCCTGCTTTAAGTCACCAAATGCAGCGCCTGTCTTCTCAGTCCATACCACAATGTTCGGGGCCCTCTTCTTTGTTAAATCAGTCAAGGGCGCCGCTCTCTCCAAGAACCGGGGTACAAACCGGCGGTAGTACCCGGCTAACCTGAGAAAGGCTTGGACCTGCCGCTTGGTTCGCGGATGGGGCCATTTCAAAATGGTATCAACTTTGGAGTACTGTGGCCTTATGGCACTCCGGCCCACCAGGTAGTCTGAATATTTGGCCTCGCTTAATCCAAAGAAGCATTTCTTGGGATTAATCTGGAGCCCGGCCTCACCAAGTGTCCGCAATACCGCTTGGACATGCTGTAGGTGTTCCCTCCATGTGCTGGAATTGGTGACCACGTCATCCAGGTAGGCAGCACTGTATGAGTTATGAGGCCGGAGCACTTTGTCCACCAGACTCTGGAAGGTTGCTGGAGCCCCGTGTAACCCAAATGGAAGGATACGATACTGCCAGTGTCCGCTAGGGGTACTAAACGTGGTTTTTTCCTTCGCGGAGTCCGTTAAAGGAACCTCCCAGTACCCTTTTGTCATGTCCAGTGTGGTCAAATATCAAGCCTGTCCAAGCCTCTCGAGGAGGTCGTCCACTCGTGGCATTGGATAGGCATCAATTTGGGAGACTTGATTAAGCCGACGGAAGTCATTGCAGAACCTCCAACTCCCGTCAGGCTTACCGACGAGCACAATGGGGCTGGACCAGGGGCTATAACTTTCCTCAATCACACCTAGTTCCAGCATGCGTTTGATCTCAAGCTCCACTTCAGCCCTTTTTGCCTCAGGAAGACGATACGGGCGTTCTCGGACAATAACCCCGGTTTCTGTCACAATGTTGTGCTCAACCAGAGAGGTCCTTCCGGAGTTCTCACTGACTACCTCCTGAACGGCCTGGATAACTGTTTACTGCCATTATCTGGGACATAAGTCCGTACCAAAGTTAAGGCTGTGTGTGTGAGCGAAGAGTGAGCGGGGCTGGCCGGAGGAGGGATCGGGGTCCCTGTCCTTCCACGGTTTCAGCAGGTTCACATGATAAACCCGCTCCCTCAGCCGATGATTGGGTTGACTCACCAAATAGTCGACCAGTCCCTTCCTCTCCTTAACTTCGTAAGGGCCTTGCCAATGGGCAAGCAACTTAGAGTGGAAGGTAGGCACTAGGACCATGACCCAATCTCCTGGGTAGAACTCCCGCAGAGACGTGCTGCGGTTGTAGTAACGGGCCTGTGCTGCTTGAGCCTCTTCCATGTGACTTTTAAGGAGAGGCCGAATCTTTCCAAATCTATCGTGTAACTGCACGATATATTCTAATATGTTTGTAGAGGGAAGAGCCTCTTCTTCCCATCCTTCCTTTAGAATGTCTAATATGCCCCGAGGTTGTCGCCTATACAGTAATTCAAAAGGGGAGAACCCCGTGGAGGCTTGTGGGACTTCCCAATAGACAAAAAGGACGAGGGGGAGGGGCTGATCCCAGTTCCTTCCATCCTCGCTGACCACCTTACGCAGCATTTGTTTGAGAGTCTGATTAAACCTCTCCACTAATCCGTCAGTTTGAGGATGATACACCGCGGTCTTTAAATGCTTTATTTTCAGTAACTTGGCAGTCTCCTTGAACGTCTCCGAGGTGAAAGGGGTCCCCTGGTCCGTCAAGACTTCCTTGGGGATCCCCATGCGCGCACAGACCCCTAGTAATTCCCGTGCGATGGCTTTAGAGGTAGCAGAGCGCAACGGAACAGCTTCGGGATATTTGGTAGCGTAATCCACGAGGACTAAAATATACTTGTGTCTTCGGGCTGAGGGCTCCAGGGGTCCAACCAAGTCAACCCCGATTCTGTGGAAGGGAACATCAATCAGGGGAATGGGAACGAGAGGAGCATGGTCCCTCCTAGGAATTTGTCGCAATTGACACTCCGGGCAAGTAGTGCAAAAGCGACGAACCTCCTCATTGATTCCCGGCCAGTAGAAGCGGAGCTTGATCCGCTCCAGAGTTTTCTCGGTGCCCAGATGGCCACCTAGGAGGTGGGCGTGTGCTAGCTCACAGACCTGCCGCCGGAAGTTCCTTGGGATTAGCAGCAGCCTTCTCTCCCACCCGTCATGCTCAGCTACACGATAAAGAAGGTCATTTTCCAACACAAAGTGAGGACCCTGTGGCATTGGCTGGTTAGTGCGTTGGCCGTTGACTAGGACCACTACATTTTTTTCAAACTTAAGGGAGTCATCATTCCACTGCTCCCTTTTAAAAAAAGCCGGTGTCTCTCTAAATTGAAACCGTAAAAGGGAGAGCCTCAAGGGGCGTGGTTTCCTCCCGTTCCATCTCGGCGCTGGAGGATCACGTATCTGTACGCGACGGTCCGGGAGTTGCCACGTCATTCAAGGGGGCCGCTTCATCTCTCTCTGCCGGCTGATTACACGGCGTGGAGGCAGCTTGAGACGGCTCATTCCCATCTGTAACTAGGTCCAAGTTAACCCCAGGAGTGGTATGTGTCTCGCCGCTTTTAATTTTAGACCAGTCCCGCCCTAGTATCACCGGGTGTGGAGGATCGGTAAGGACCGCAACGGTTAATTTCTGAACTGACCCTCCGTAGCTGATGACACAACAGGCGGACCTGTACCAGCGGATTTCTCCGTGGACACAGGTTATACTGGTCTTAAATTTTAAGTATTGTCGCGGCAGCACAAATCGGCGGGCAACAATGGTAATGTTGCTGCCGGAATCAAATAAAGCCTTTGTTTTATACCCGTTTACGATCACCATTCCCGTGTGTGGGACCGCTAACGGGTTAGTCAGAGCGCACCAGCCCCCTCTCCCCCTCCACCTGCATTCCACCTCGCCTCCAAGCGGGTTGCGCGCCCGCGAGTCCGGGTTCGCCGGCACAAGCTCCGGGCAGTACGGGGGGGGGGGGGATTGCTAGTTCTTGGGACACACTCAAGGTGAATTCGACACAGGTACGGTTTTGCTCCCCCCAAGTGTGAGGCCGTCCTTTGTGTCTCCAGAAGCTCTATGAGCTCACCCATGTTCTTAAACTGCGCACCCCAGACCGGCTGGGTGAAGCCATGGGGTAGCGCTCTCAGAAGCAGATAGCAGGCTACCTGCTCTATTATTTGGTAGGGCTTATTCTCAGTTGGCCGTAACCACTGCCCTACCATTGCCCAGAGGGACCAGGCTTGTCCGTGGGTCGGCCGCTCTGGGTCCAACCTCCAATATTTTAAAATTTTCACCTGCCAATCTGGGGCACCCCTAGGTGGTACTTGGGGCTCTGGTTTCACAGGGAGGGGGGCACTCTCCTCTGAGAGAGCATAGTAAGCATCTTTTGTCTGCCCCCTCCGGAGCAGCCCACCTCTGTGAGGACCCACCCCCCCCAGGGACACTCCCTGGCCTCTTTAGGTTGCCCAGTTAAGTGGAGCCCGTACCGGGTCTCGCCGAACCACGGGACACCCACCCCGCCTGAAAACTCGGCCCCAGTACACTCCCACCTGGGTACATTGCAGGTCCTATCCCCTTCTCCTCCGGGACTTCTCCATCCTGCCGACTACGCCAGTGTCACAAAAGCCACAATGAGACAAAGCAAGGTTTGGGGCAGCCACCCGTATAATTTGTTTTCCTGGCTGCAAAGCGTTCTTTTCAAATGGTAGCACTGCTGTGCACAAAACCAAGTCCAATACAGAACTGAGGGCATAGGGAAAAGGAGAAGGTTTTTAAAGAGGAAGATAGGAAGTGAGATCATAGGGGTCGGGCTCATTGAGGTCTTCAGCCATTGGTTCGAGCCCGGACGTGACATCACAGCGGCCGGAGCCGGCAAGGTCTCCTTCGATAGGCTCGGTCCCGGAAGTGACGTCAGGAGAGCCAGGCGGAATCTCCCGGGAATGGCCTGCAGGCAAGGAAGAAAAAGAGTCAGTGAACTCTGCCACATCCTGGTATGTCTCAGAACTGTCTTTACCCGAGCCCTTTAGCTGCCTCCCATGCGCACGTGTGTGACAATATATACAGTATATATATATATATATATATATATATATATACACATATAGATACAGTGGTACCTCGGTATACGTTCTTAATCCGTTCCAGACCCTTTGACTTATACCAAACAGGACGTATACCAAATGAATTTTTTCCATAAGAAATAAAGGGAAAATGATTAATCCGTTCCCATGAAAAAAAATCCTATTGTTATTGGCATATTATACATTGATGGGGTTGTATAAAATAATTTAAACACTGCTTAATACTAAAATACAAATGAAAATGAAATAAATGAAAATTTAACCTCACTTTACTTTTTAATAACATCTTTGTTATTCACAATCGTAGATACCTTCGTTCTCGGCATACGGTATGCAGCAGCCATGTCCCGGACACGCATACCACCTTCATACTTTTCAACAATCAATTCAAATTTACGTGAAAAAACACAAAATCACGTGAAAATTCACAGTGAGTTATAGCGCGGGTTGTTCACTGAATACTAGCAACTGGCGTAGTGATGCTCGTGGGCAGTCGTGGCTTTGTCTCGAGAGAGGTAAACAAGGGTAGTGTAGTGTTCTCTAGACTAAAGTAGCGACACACTCAGAATAACGTTTCGAATGCTGTTTATTTTGAACTACGTTTAACCAACTCTCCATACAGCGTGCCTTCTAAACCACACCCCTCCTTCCGGCAGTCATACTTCTTAAAAGATGCAGACCATAGCAATCAACACCTGAACATAAAGCAATGGACAAAAGCATCATTGAACAATCATATACAACAGGTAGCATGCGGGTTGTTCACTGAATGCTAGCAACTGCAAAATTTTCATGTCCAAACAGAGGACGTATACCAAGTTGGACCTATTCATAAGCGGACGTATACCAAGGTATCACTGTATATATGTATGTGTGTAATATATATATATTTTATTGCTGGGTAGTGATTACATTTTTTAATTTTCCATTAATTTTTAATCATGTGCAAAATTCAATTTTGAACTCAAAAGTAGTGTATTGTGTGTATTTGGTTTGCAAACAATTTAAACAAATAAGGTGCTTTTTAACAGCAGTATTCCCTTTACATAGTAGCAGTTAAACTATTTCTTGTATATCTTAAACATTAATGTAATCAAATCAAATATAAAACCAAAGCAATTTGCCACTGCCAGGGCATTGACGTTTTATTTAGTTTGTTATAGAAAAATGAGTAACCCTCAGAGTCCAGAGCCGCGATCACAACATTATAACAGGCACCTTCCAAGCAACAGCAAGTTAACATTTCTAAATCTGTTTTCCTTTTTATCTGAACCAACAGAAACATTTTCTTTTATCAGGGAGCAGCATAAACAGTCTATGTTCCGTAGCAACTCTTTGAGGGGTAATATGTTTTCCAAAAAGCTCAGTTTTCTGAAAAGCGCACAAAGCAATGGTTTCACACATAACTCAACATAAAATGTCTGTTTGCCTGGCGGGCTGGCTGCCTGGCTGTCTTTGTGAGACAGGTGCGCTGGGGTGGCAGCCGCAGTGAGACAAAATATGGTTTGTACCTCCTGTCATCGTAAATGTCTCTCCTCCCAGTCGAACATTGCCATAGGTGCATCAGTTACACGAACGTGTTCAGCACCACGATCAACTGGGGACCAATCAGCTGATGCCGGTACTTCACTTTCATTTTTGATCTACATCTCCAGATCACTTGCAGCAAAATTGCAGTACGAAAAATCAAGAGCCTGATTCAGCGATAATACGAAAAAAGTCATCCACGGATTATTTTGCTTTGAGCATTCACTTTGGTATCTCTCCACATGCCATTTTAGAAGCACAGTGGAACCTCGGTTTACGAGCATAATTCGTTCCAGAAACGTGCTCGCAGTCCAAAGCACTTGTATATCAAAGTGAATTTCCTCATAAGAAATAATGGAAACTCAGATGATTTGTTCCACAACCCAAAACTATTCATATAAAAAATGATTAATACAAAATATAAAGTAAAAATACATAAAACAAATTAACCTGCACTTTACCTTTGAAAAGAATCATGGCTGGTGTGAGTGAGTTTCTAAACTCTTGTGGGATTCCACCCAACGGGACGACATGCGGAAGAGTGTCCCAAAGCAATCGCAGTCTCCCAGCGCTGTAGCAGAGACACACACACACATGCGCGAGCGAGACACACACACACACGAGCGAGAAAAACCATCAGCTCAGTTGTGATCACATGACGCTCAGCGGACAAAGCGTATCCATACTACTTGTATTGCAAGATCTCGCTCGTTTATCAAGTCAAAATTTATTAAAAATTTTAGCGAGACAAAAGAGACTTGCCATGGAGCGTCTCGCGGGGACCATAAACATGAGACTTGATGCCAAGAGACTGTCCCAGGGCCGTCTCACGGGGATGTGGAGCATGAGATTCTTGCAAGACACGCCCTACTTACAACAGATATCATATAAGAGAACATCCATCAAAAAACAGTCAGTCGTGTAAAAGCACGTAGTTCACACAGATCATGTGCTCTCAACACATATAAAGCGTATAAGGACAATATGGAGATTAGACACCCAAAGGTGTTGGAGAGAAAAAAAGGAAGATAAGAGATTATAAAACCAGTAAAAATCGAAAGTATTGCAGCGTCCCAGCCAGGTTGTGGCCTTTTCGGTTTTAAGTGATTGTTCGGTCCGATTGAGGGAGGGCAGAGTACAGCACGGAAGACTGATAGTGGGGTATTGATTGATGCGGTAAGGGGGGGTGAGACATGGGGGATGAGGGATTAGAGAGTGTGCTAGAAAGTTGTGTTTG
Source organism: Polypterus bichir lapradei (assembly GCA_026402145.1). Classification (NCBI taxonomy): domain Eukaryota; kingdom Metazoa; phylum Chordata; class Cladistia; order Polypteriformes; family Polypteridae; genus Polypterus; species Polypterus bichir. Next base: position 18,083,435 of record JANRMT010062848.1, on the reverse strand, counting down.
GGGTTACGAAGTCAGCGATTGTTCAAGTAAAACTTTTGTGACACTTTATCATGTCAGTCGCTACAGTATCAAAGAAAAGATAGAAAAGATTGCATTACTGCAAAACAAAAGGTGATTAATCATCAGAACCAGGTGTAATTGAAAAAAGAGCAGGACAAATCGAGGTCAGAAATAAAAGGCAAGGAGTAGACAACAAAGTCTTTTCGCATTTGCATCATTCTTATGCACAAAACGTGGATTTACACAATAATAGACCATACACTATGAGAATCTGTGGTCCCACAACAGTTAAAGCAACAAGTTGAATTTCAAAGAATACACAATTCAGTCAGGTGTATATTTATGATCACGCAGAAGCGATGCAAATTTTAACAGGCAACAAGAAAGGTAATGTATATATTCCATTAATAACGTTACACACCAAAGGAGATCGTGATATGCCATTCATATTAAAATGTTTACAATTTACTGTGAGAATAGCTTTTGCTATGACAATCAATAAATCACAGGGACAAACATTAGAAAAAGTTGGATTATTTATTAGAGAAACAGAAACAATATTCACTCACAGGCAGTTATATGTTGCGTTGTCACAATGTGTCTCCAAAAAAATATTGTTTTTAATGAAGCTTTAAAGTAAAAGTGCAAATAATGAAATTGAAACAATTCCAAAGAAAAAAAAATTAAAATTGTATATCCGATTAACCAAGCACAGGGGTTGGCGAGCGAAGCCCCCTAGTATTATATATATATAGTGACAGATTAAGGTTTTCTCGCACCCTTGCACCCTCAGACCACACGTCAGACCCCAGGTAAAAAGTCCAAAAGATGAATTTTTATTATAATAATAAAGTGTACAAAGCACGCTCCTCTCCTCAATTCTCCAATAAACAATAAACCAATCACAATAAACAATCCTCCAAACTCCCAGACGCTTAGCCACCCTGCCTCCCAACTCAGCTCAGTGTCTGGGCTTTCCCAGAGTCCTTTTATACCCCTTGACCCGGAAGGTGTTCCTGCCCCACAGTCCACAAGTCCTTACCAGTTCCGGGTCAGGGTAAAAGTCTTTCTCTTCAACCTGGAAGTACGTCATTCCTCCTGTTCACTTCCAGGTTATAGGGTACATAAGAGTCTACGAGCCTCGCTACAGCGACTCCTTGTGGTCCCCAAGATATCCAGCAGGGCTGTGTATAAAAACTACAAAGTCCATGAGGCCCTGCTGAAACTCAGGGCATGTCCATGCTGTCAGGAGAGCTCCTCCTGGCGGCCTGGGGTTGAGGGCCGGCAACTCTTGCCGGACATCCATCACAATATATATATCCAATATTGTAGATAGTAACAAACTAATTGGCTTCATTAGTGTATGTTTTGCTAAAAAGAAACCTCATTTATTGATCCCTCTGCTTTCATTTTTCAATTAAGGATTTCTAGTTAACATTTTGTGTGTTGATAACCGATAGGACAGACTTGGTTTAGAAATTTAGGCTGGCTTTTTACAAAATCTTTCTTCTGGTATCTACATTTTCAATTAAATGGCAGAACACCATCATGATGACGATTTCTGATTGCACTGCATTTGTGATCTTTGCAGTTTCACCTGCAATGGTCCTCTTTTGATATGTCTGGAATTGATCAACTTCTTTCTTGAGCAGGGTGGGTATGTTGTTTTTATGTATGGTCTCTCTTGCTTGTGCACCTTGCTGTTCTTCAGTGAGACCCAACTTGATGCAACCAAAGGTCCAATTCGGTTACAGTGCCACTCTTACATTCTGGCACTGGTGACCTTGTGACTCTCCATACTTTGGTTATTGTAGCACCCTATGAAATAGGTTCTTGCTGCACAATATGATACCTACAGCTGAAAAAGGGTTATAAAGAAAAGTGGACATTTTGCCATTGGTTTCTAGGGTGCATAACTTTTAGTTTTCCTTTTTAGCTGAAAACACTGGTCAACAAAGATTTTGCATCATAGACACTATTAGGTGTGTCTTATTAATTCATGCCGTGCTGGACTTAAAAATCACCTTTCTTATCACATACTGTTTTGTTGCAGTTGCTTATTTTTGTGGTTTCCTCTAAGTAAGTTGTTTTGTTTAGTGTAGGAATTCTTGGTCATGTACTCATTGGAGACTGAGCATCATGCAGTGGATGTGTTATAACTTGGTCTTGCCTGGGTATGCTTTCTCCGAATGGTCACTGGCAGGACAGACTAAAAGCAGCTCTCATTCACAAATGCTCTGCGTTACAGTGCTATCATTTTGTACGTATGCAGATGCATATAGTCTACGGGCCTAGCACAATGTGTGTACTTAGAATATATTGTGTAGAATACCATTTTTTGCGGTAGAAATGTGTCATCAATGTCACAACAGCTGTGATAAATTCTGTTACATTTGTGCCAAGTATACTCTGAAGCTTCAAAGATGCAGCATGAGTGCAATTTTTAAAAAGCAAAATTGCTCTACTTTAGTTGCAAAATTGGTGATCAAGACAAATTGTTGGCTCTTCACATTTCTTGTACACTGGTAATTTCAGAGCTTGGTTCAGAGGTATTCAGAAATTAAAGCTGTTAAGTCCTGATGATACAGCAAGAAAAGAAAGATTGCATGACAGACTTATGTCTGATCAAGGTACGTCCCTTCTCTACTAAAAATGTAAAATCTGTTGAATACCCAAATCTGGCTCCATGAGATCAGTCCTACATGATTAAAGTTTCCCAGTACCAAAGCCAAAAGAGACATTAAGCCTAGATGTGAAAAATGACAGTGATCCGGCTTTTAAACTGTTGTGGCAGTAGGGGGCAGTAGTGCACCCTTGAACCCTCAGGTACAACTCCAGACACCAGGTAAAAGTCCACGACCTTTTTATTTTCTTTTAACACAGTGCACCAAGCACCTTCCACACTACTCATTAATTATAAATCCAATCAACACAATAATCACTCCTCCTCGCCCAGACACTTGCTCCTCTACCTCCCAGCTCAGCTCAGTGTCTGGACTGAGGCACCGTCCTTATATAGCCACTGACCCGGAGGTGTTCCTGTCCCAACAGTCCACAGTTCCTTATTCCTTCCGGGTCAGGGCAAACAGTCCTTTTCTTCAACCCGCGAGCACGTCGTTCCTTCCTGTCACATGACCGTGACGTACCCCCGGGTCATAAGGCACAAAAGAGCCCATAAGCCCCCCCACAGCGACTCCTGGTGGCCCCCAAGGTATCCATGTATACTACAAAGTCCATGAGGCCCTGCTGGACCTCGGGGCACTATCCTCCTGTCGGCCTGGGGGTGAGGACCGGCATGAGAAGCCGGCAGTCCTCCACACTGTTTATGTCTGGGGAGCCTCTTATGATGATACAGACAGATTTAAAAGAAGAACTACTCAGCTGAAGACTATAAGGATGATGTCAACAGGTACGCAAAGTTCTGTGTTGTTGGAGCTACCAAGTGGATTTGACAAATTTGCACAGGTTGCCAACCTCTGTTTCTGCACTGATGTTGATGGACTGTATACAGTTTTGGGTTGTGTGTGTGTTGCTTAACAATGGCATCTTTTTAGTGAATTGCTACTGCTAGCCTGTAGTACTAGGGTGTTGTACCGTGTTAGCCATTATGGATGTAGTGAGAACTTAAGCAAAATGACACCTTTTATTGGCTAACTTGAAAGATTACAATATGCAAGCTTTCGAGGCAACTCAGGTCTCCTTCTTCAGGCAGTTGTAGTGACTTTAAAAATCAATAAACAAAAAGTTATCGCTAGCTAAGTGGAGGCAAGGTAAACTCAAAAACGTGGCGAGAACTACACAGACTCGAATAGAGGCTGGCGCCTCCCCACTCCTGATGTCACGCTTCCCCCTCCCCTCAGCCTGGAGCCTCTGTCTCAGATTAGCGTAAATATATCACTCCTGCAAGCAAACTATGATTCTTAGCACAATGAGAGAAGTTGCAAAGTCAACCAGAATGTTGAAGCAAATTCTAGAAAAAAACTGATCTAAATCCGTTAAGTAGTTCTCTCGTTTGCTAGTGAGGAAGACCCTGCCCCCCTCTACTTGGCCCGCTTCGTCTCTCTCGGATTCTTGCAAAAAAATTGGTACCGCAAGTGAATTAAGATACTTAACGCAATGAGAGAGGTCGCAAAATCAACCGGAATGTTCAAACAAATGCATTGCAGCATTCTACATTTAGGTGCATAAGTGTTTTCAAAGTTATAATAGTTTTAATTTTTGTTTACTTCATTAAACAGAGGGAGATCTTACTTTGTATTAAGTGTCCTTTGCAGTCCATCCATCCATTATCCAACCCGCTATATCCTAACACAGGGTCACGGGGGTCTGCTGGAGCAAATCCCAGCCAACACAGGGTGCAAGGCAGGAACAAACCCCAGGCAGGGCACCAGCCCCACCGCAAGGGGCACACACCCACACCCACACACCAAGCACATACTAGGGACAATTTAGGATCACCAATGCACCTAACCTGCATGTCTTTGGACTGTGGAATAGTGAGTCTTGTTCAAAATTAACAGTAATGATATGACACTATTGCATGCATTAATTACATAAAATACATGTTTTTAATTTACATTACATTAAATCGCAGAATTAAAATTTCAGCCCAAATAGAATATCAGTACAGTGCAGTTTTAAGGATTGAACACTGTGGAAAATGCTCTGTATCCTATATCATATATTTATGTGTATCTAGTGGCACTTTGCTCTAACAGTTTGTAACAATGCAATTGAATTTGTATGTATGCTCTTTTTTTGGGTATTCATTTTTGAGTATGATTTAAATGACAATTGTTATACGTATATGACTTTTTGCAGATATGCCTCCTCTCTAATAGAAACTCATCTTAGCAACCAATGCCATCCACTAATTGAATTATTACAGATACAAACACAGGGGCAAAATTGAACCTGTTAGCCGTTTAGATTCATTATAGCACAAGAGCTTGCTTTCATAAATTGAAATATTTGTATATCCATGAGTGGCTTCTTAGCCATTTGTATTTTCTACAAAACTGCTCTTTTTTGAAGTGGCAAAAATATACTAAAAGTTTGTTTAATTACTTGTACTTTTGACAGTGTTCTGAATGTTATTTCATTTCCTAAACAAGTTTTTAAATTTTCAGTGGTTTTAAACATTTATGAAGTATTATAATATTCTTGAGTGTTTTAATTGCATACACCTAAGAA